>OY744503.1:8209635-8535296 GCA_963556185.1 Pseudopediastrum boryanum
TATCCCTGTCCCCTGCCTCCCCCCCCGCCCCCCCCCTCCCCCACGCTGCCCCCTCCTCACCCTGCCGCTCTATCCCTGTCCGCTGCCTCCCACCCGCCCCCACCCCCTCCCCTCCCTGCCCAGCCCCAGGCCTCCTCTCCAGTACCCCCCCACCCCACCCCTCCCTGCCCAGCCCCAGGCCTCCTCTCCACTACCCCCCCCCCCCCCCTCCTCACCCTGCCTCTCTGCTCTGTCCATTGTACGTCACCCTCTTGGCCTGCCCGTCCCCCCCTCCAGCCCCCTCCCCACCCCCCACCCGCAACCCCACTCCCCTCATCCCTGCCCCTCCTCACCCTGCCTCTCTGCTCTGTCCATCTCCCCGCGCTCCCCTGGCCATAATCCATGCCAAAGTACCCCCCCCACCCCCAAATCCTCCCTCCCCGCCCCTCCAACCCCCTCCCCACCCCCACCACCAGCCCCCCAACCCCTCCTCACCCTGCCTCTCTAGCCCTGGTCCTCTGCCCTCCCCACCACCCACCACCCCCCCCCCTCCTCACCCTGCCTCTCTGCTCTGTCCATTGTAGGTCACCCTCTGTCCATGTACTGCCGCCATCACCTCAAAGCCCATGGGACCAGGAGTAGTCTTAAATATCTCCATAGCATATACCAACAACGACTGCAAAACAGCAACAACGAAACATGCCATCTGATGGTATTTGTACACAGCACATACTTATGACGACATGCGAATTTCACAAATACTGCTTTAAAAAAACTGAGGCTTTTCACAGTGGCAGTGGAATTGGGAGATGATGGCAGACCATCAAAGGCAGGAAAATCAATCAGTATCCATTTAGCATATACTGATATCGCCGCGATCATGTGGCTTCGTGACTGTGCGGATCAGGAGCGTTGCATTCATGGGCTGGATATGTGTGGCCTTTGGCATAGCGTACAATCTACAAAATGCTTTCTCTACTGGAACTAATTCATTTCCAAATCTCGCTAAAGCAAACCTTTGTCAGGTAGTGTTCAGGTCTTCTGTCCAGATCCCCACACTCCATACGATTGTAGATGCCTGCATTAGCAACAGAAGCAGCAACGGCACAGCTCTTTAGATGCATAAGCACACACTCCTTTGACCTAGAGAGCATTAGCAACAGAAGGGAGTCTTTCTGGGTTGCGCTAGACCACCAGCGTGTTCTGGTCATCTACAAATTAAATTCTAAATCATAGCCCAAGACAGCTACCGCTGCTGCTGCTGCTGCCGTACACTTGCCAACTACTGCTGCTCTTGCTCTGGGACTCTTCATCCTCGAGCTCCAGCCCCCCTGGCCCCCCACCGCTGCTGCTCTTACTGCTGTCCAATTGCCACCGCTGCTCTTGCTTTTGAAACTTTTCTCCTCACGCTTAAAACCCCTGCTCCCTGCTGCTGCTGCTCCTGCTTCTATCTATTTATCAACTGCTACTCCTGCTCTGGTCCCTGGACCCTTAATCCTCACCTTATACCCCCTGCTTCCCGCTGCTGTTGCTCCTTCTTTTCTCATGCTCCTATTGTCGTCAACTTGCCAACAACTACTGCTGCTTCTGTTCTCGCCCTCCTGCTGCTGTTGACTTCACTGCTACCAGCAGCCCTGCTGCTGCTGCTGCTAGCCCTGCTGCTGTCACCTCCTCTACCTCTGCTGGTGCTGAGACTTACTGCTACAGCTGCCAGTCCTGCTGCTGCTGCTGCTCTTGTTGTTGTTTTGCTGCTGCTCTTGCCTTTACTGCTATAAGCAGCCCTGCTGCTGCTGCTGCTCCTGCTGCTGATTTTGTTCCTGCACTCCTGCTGCTCTTGTTTATACTGCTACTAGCATCCCTGCTGCTGCTGCTGCTGCTAGTTCTGCTGCGGTCATCTCCTCTACCTCTGCTGCTACTGCTGCTGCTTTTATTCTTGCCCTGCTGCTGCTCTTGCCTTTACTGCCAATAGCAGCACTGCTGCTGCTGCTGCTGTTAGTCCTGCTGCTGTCACATCCTTTACCTCTGCTGGTACCAACACTTACTGCTACAGCTGCTTCCACTCCTGCCCTATGGTTCGGCACCAAGGAGGTTTAGGGTTTAGGGCTTAGGGTTTCACGTGTTTTGCCTCTTACCTCTTGTAAGAGCAGGCGGGGGAGCAGGGGGCCTGGGTGGGGGTGGAGAAGGTGGGGGTGGGGAGGGGGGTGGGGGTGATGGGGGCGGAGGCGGGCGGGCGGGCCTGGGCGGGCGGGGTGGGCGGGGTGGGCGGGGAGGACGAGGCGGGCGGGGTGGGCGGGGGGGTGGGGGAGGTTGGGGGGGAGGCGGTGATTCATCTGCTGCTGCTCGGACAAGGGGAGTTGCTGGAGGCAGATTATCTGCTGCTGTTGTTGCTGCTGCTGCCTCTGCTGCTGTAGGTAAGGGGTTTGTTGAGGTTTGGGGGTTGATGGGAGAGGCCGTAGAGAGCGGCCCTGGCAACTGGTCGATCCCTCCCGCCTCTCCTGCGATTTGCTCCTCTTGCTGTGGCTGCTGCTCCTCGTGCTGCTGCTGCTGGAACGATGGCTGCTGCTGCTGCTGCTGCTGCTGCTCCTGCTGCTGCTGCTGCTCCTGCTGCTGTTGCCCGTGCAGCTGCTGCTGCTGTTGCTGTTGGCCCAATGCCTCCTGCTGCTGCTGCTGCTCCTGATGCTGCTGCAATGGCTGTACTTGGGCATGGAGCTGGATAGGAGCTACTGCAGCTAATTCTTGGAGGCTTCCAGCATCTTCAGCTGCTGCTGCTGCTGTTGTTGTTGTTGCAGCTGCTGCCCCTATTGCGGCTGCTGCTGCTGTTTCCCCTGCTGCTGTTATTTCTGTGCTGGTCGAAAAAGCAGCTGAAGGATCACTGCTCATATCACCATCTGAACTGCTGTCCAGCAATTGCCTCGTAAGTTGTTGCTGCTTCTGCTGCGGGTTGTTGGTTTGTTGCTGCTGCTGCTGCTGCTGTTGCTGCTGCTGTGGTGTTCCTCGGAGCCAGCCGAGCCACGAAGGGCTTTGCAGGCCCCATGATAACGACCAGCTATCGCCAGCTGCTTCCGCTGCTTCGACGGAGACTGCGAATGGTGGAGGAGGATCGCAGCCTGGGGTTGAGCACCATGATTCGGCCAATGGATCCCCTGGAGGGAGCAAGCAGTTGGCCATGCCAAGCACATGTAAGCCTCTACAGCACGCACGCGTGACATGCCCTGCTCGTCCCTAGGTACACCCATGCACCGGGTTCTAGCCCACATGCTCAAAGGCAATGCAATAATCATTCTGAACAAGCAACCAGCCATCGCATACCTGCTTTTCGCGGGCTTGGAGGCCAGGTGAAGGGTCCAGCTTCAGCAGGAGTTGGAAGAGGTCCGCTACATAGTACTGCTAGTAGAGCTATAAGGTAGCATGATTTTGAAATCCAGCAGCGCCCCTTTGGCACTAGCTGAGCTATCGCAGCCCTCCTTCCCATGGACTTGAGACACTTGCGTTGGCTTTACAATGTTGCTCAACTTAACATCGTCTATTTGCAATAAATGTGGATATGATGTACATGGATAAGGAGACTTCAAGAATGTTTTCTGTATAAAACAATCTTGTGAGGCGGGTACGTAAGATTACAGGACTATGTGCATATAGTATATGCAGTAAGGCCAGCTCTCGCTGCAGTCAAGACTGTTCACAGGGCTGGGAAATGAAACGCAAATCACCGCCAATCACGCCACAGCGTGAAGCGATCGTCACTGGGAAATCTGTGTAACTTGCGTTCTTCGTTGGCCAGCTGGCGGTGGCCGCCGACGGCGAATCCGCGGCACGGGGCACTGTACGTGCTCTCTCTAATTTGCCGCGTTCACAGCAACATTCCCGTCCATCAAACACGACTGGCTAGCACCAAGAAGTATATGCCACAGATAACGTCCACGAACACACCTCACCCATGCTATCACAGAATATGGGTAAGGAGCCGGGCGTATGCACAATACAAGGAATATCTGCTTTGATCCAGTTGCAGCCTTATAGTGCCGAGATAGTACGCCACTATGCCGCCACCGGGATTGGCAAGCATGCCTTGACACAAGTACCGACACAGTGGCTCACTCAATTGTGTGGCAGTAGTAAAGATAACAAACTAAATTTGAAGCTTTAGCAGTACTACTCTCAGCAGCTGCTCCCAGGGCCAATCATCAGGATGTTGCGGCCAAGAGATAGCCCAAGTAAAGTCCTTTTATTCCCCCCTTCGGTGCGGGCGGAAAGCATGGAAGACTCTACAGTCACACAGGGGTGAGGTCCATTCCTAGGTCCATTGGTTGGATGAAAGTATGTCTGGAGGCACCCCAGGGAAAGCCATGTGTGCAGTGCATGAAATTTAGAGATAGATAAGTGCACAGCCTTGCAGCGGGGGACTGATGACGGCCGCCGAAAGCTATGTAATGGTCGCGTATGAAGGTACGGTATTGGCAATGAGGTGTTAGCTTCTGGGTAGCTGGCAGCTGCGCTTCACCTAAGGTAGCAAGTTCAGCATTGCCAGGGTTCAAGCAGGCCTCTTTTTGTGTCCAGAATTACTGATACCATATTACATTAATTCTTGGAGGTTGGGTCCGACAGGTACTGATCAGGAAGCAAGTAAGGGAGAGGGGATGGGACAACTATACACAAAGCATAAGCCATGTCCTGGAAGTGACATAGCAAGGTTTGCACAAGTATAATTGAAGGATGACTTGGAGGCATGGTACAGGAAACCAAAGCAGGGGGAAGTGCGGACAAGAGAAGCAGGTTTCTACAATGCAGTGCAGTTCTTTCATGCAGTGGCTTCTGTGCTTAAGCTACTCCCCGCGGCACATCCAGCTGAGTGAGCGGGTCATGGTCCTCAGCCCTGTGGTTAGCATAAGATGGCACACGCCGGCTGTGGTTGCTTGGGTAGCCTATGACATGTGCTTATCTACTTGGGTCAGACATGAAGATTTATTTTGACAATGAAAGCAAATAAGATATTTGGAGCACTTAGAGCATGTCCCCCGTTCATAGCAAGTCAGAGCATGTCCCCAAATTGGAGAAGTGATTTTAGTCTGGTCTGAGTCCAGCAGGTTGTCACTTTGAGCAGGGGAGGGAAGGGGGCATGTTGCCAAGGGGCTGTGTGTGTGTGTGTGTGAATCTTACATTGGCAAACCCATCGGCACGCGTGCGGTGCCACAGTTCACCACAGGGGTGGCAAAGCCACTAACACAAATAGAACCAGGAAAAACTGAACACCATCCACCAGTTTGAACTCCATGATCATGCATGTCCAAGCAGATACAATGATGCAGAATACTGGCCCTGGAAAAGTGCACACACAATTTTATTTTTTGATTTTTTTTGGTTTTTGATTTTTTGGGTACATCCAGCAAACAAACAGCAACGCAACAGCATATATCATCAGAACATTGTATACATTTTATGCCAAAAATACTCTCACCCAGATGTGGAGAATCGCAGAGCAGCAGCAGTTCCAGAACTAACACAGACTATTAACCAGTACATAGCCATGCCTAAGAGGTGCCCAGTAACATGAAAGTCATATGCAATTAATCTATATCATGTCCCATAATCCGCCATAGGTTGTAATCAAAGGGGAGATAACCTTCAGGCATGATTTCACCCTCTCTACCATCGTCAAGCAGTTGTAAACAACTTTCCCGCCTTTTCTTCAGTGCTGAAATACACCTCACAACTTGCACATGATCACTATGATTGAGAATAAACTTAACATGACTATCCTTGGATTGCCCTGGTAAGGAGGCGGGCTTGAAGAAGAGGGGGAAATCGTCCCGGACAGGGTGAAGCACTCTACAATCCAACATGAAGTGGACAAGATCTTCAACTGGAACTGACCCTGTAGTATCATCCCTATAACCAAGCTTTTGACACAACCGACACACCCTGTCATCCCTTACTATTCCATTGTATCTTCCTGTGTGGATGGCCAAGCAGTGCCATCCTAGGCTGTAGTGCTTGAAAGGACTCTTTGGCCGTGCCCTGCATGTCACTAAAAGTGATGCCAACTTGCCAATTTATTGGATGTATGTATGCAACAAGCACAGCAAGATAGAAGTATGGCAGTACAAGATTTCCATGGCCCATACTGCTGCAGCCAGGCCGAGTCTGCTATGGTATGGTAGGGATGGTACCCCGTGTTGAAATCTGCTGGACAAGACATTGTGATATGCCCACAGTTGTCAGATTGATGCAGAGGCCATGGTTTCCTTGGAAGGCTTGGGGTGCCTGTAAGGAATCTGGGTACTGATGTGTTGGTGCCTCCTCCTTTTGCATCGTGAGTGGTGGTCTGTATGCATTAGTTGATGGGTGGGGATGCTGATTTGAATAATGGAACGGCCGACACTTGCAGCCTGTATGTTGCACTGCCTTGCAGAGGAAGGTGGATGGCACCGGGATTGCTGTCCAGACCTAGAAGGAACTGTCTGGAAGAGGATTGTGTCTGTCCAGTGCTATATCTGCATGTGCATGGCCTGCCCTGTGCTGAATTTGGTACAATCATGCATGGTGGCAAGTGGGCTTTTGCTGTATTTGGCTAACTGGATCTAAGTGCCATAATGGACATGCTTGATACCTCTAACGTGAATGGTGATACGAATTAGGCTGGCATGCATCCTCAGGTGGAAGCTGTCGCGCGAGTAGGGGAGGGTCACGCCTCTCTTGGACATGGGTTGCATGGCCCAGGTTCTCAGCAGGAGTAGCAGTGCCACTGGTGAAGCAAGAAGTCCTTTGCATTACATCAGTGCTCAAGCAGTGCTGACAGATCAAAATGTGCTACTTGACACTAATGCGAAATTGACGTCGGTTTGGCACCAATGGTCGTATTGGTCGGCAAGTTACCACATATCCTGCTCTCAATCTGGCCATAGTAGCTGTCCACTCCCTCTTTGAGGTAATCGTGAGACTGCTGTAACTCCAAGGTAACCACCCTTTGCGCACGTTCAGTCCAACCGATCGGATGCTGCCCCACTCCTAGCTCGGATCCCACAACCGCCGTTGTTGGCAGAGTGCCTCGGCTCGTTCCGCAACTTGTTTTGAAACAGGACTGTTCCACCCATGCTGAAGCTGCTACCGCTGTTCCTTGTGCTGGTGTTCATAACACCTGGAGCCCTTGGGCAAGGCCTGAGACCTAGCAGGGAGACAGTGCTAGGGGCTTCAGCTCAATACCGGGCCCTGAAAAGCTTGTATGGAAGAACACGCGCCTTCCTTACGGCGTACAAGCAAGGTGCTAGATCTAACGCGTGTGCTAACAAGCGCGGTAGCCTGTGTGCAGCCGGCATCAGCGATGAGGAGCAAACAGTGCTGCTCATGGCAACTTCCCCGCTGGCTTACCATTCCGGAGAGTCGCGGGTGCTATCCGCTGTTGGTCCTGTTCGAAACCAAGGACGTTGCTCTGCATGCTTGGCATTCGCCGTGACAGCAGCTGCTGATTCCGCCATGGCCACAGCCCTGCAGCAGGAAGCTAAAGGGGCTCTCAGCGAACACGACTATTACTTCTGCAAAGGCATCCGTCCAGGCTTCAGAGGCAGCTGCGAGGAAGCTTTTGGTTTGCAGGAAAGCGTGAGCAGATGGATAGACCTTCACAATAGCAAGAACTACATCACCACCACTGATTGCTTGCCTTACGACCCTGACAAGGAGCCCCTGTGTCAAGCCCGTCCAAGCTGCAATCGCAACTTCCAGGAATTTACGCAAGGGAGCTTCCAAGCCGTTACACTTAGCAACATCCCCAGCATACAGCAGCACATCCGCAACCATGGGTCCGTTGTCTGCAGCATTGACATCTACTCTGATTTCAGAGACTTCTTTGCAAGGTCACGTGATGGTGTCTACAAGGAGCCAGGTAGGTTTTCTCGAGCAGCTTGCAAGGCAATTAGTGACATGGTAATTGAACACATTCAGTGTCTTTGATGTATGTGACAAGTCAGCTAGTACTCAAGTCGAAAAACACTGATTGCGTTTCTGTCATGTTGTCCATGAGCATGTGCAACTGACCATGTTGTGCAGATTGTACAGATTCATATCTTCTGAGGCCTTGGAAGCCCATACCTGCGGTTGATGTTAAACAACTGAACCCACATGATATTGGAGTTCAGCAACTTACAGTCAACCGAATATAGCAGACAAAACTGCCTTATAGGTTGCCATTGCATGAAGAGCACTCCCTTATTGTTATGGACATCAATTACGTGCTTGTCTTGACAGGCTGAGTTGCGCTGATGTTCCTGCATGCTGAGTGAGCCCTTGACACCTGCCTCTTTCCTACCTTGCAGGCAAAGGAGCCAAGCTTGACGTTGAACATGCAGTGCAAGTGATTGGCTACAACAATGAGCAGGACTATTGGCTGGCCAAGAACTCCTGGGGCGGCGGTTTTGCAAATGGTGGCTATTTCAAAGTTGCTTTTGGGGCTGCCAGAGTATGTGATAGAGTCCTTGGGTTTGTCTTCACACCGTTCAATGCTCTTCCTCTACCTGTAGACCGAATGCAACCTGTTGCAACCAAGCCTGGTTGTTACAATTACAGGGCCACCCGCTGGGACTATGTTTCTCAAGTGGCTGCAATGTTTAAGGTGCTTCCTCAAAATGTATTGCTGGACAATGTCAATGTCATACGTGATCCTGACATGTTCCTAGGAGGTCTGACCATTGTATTATGTGGTCTTGGTCAGGTTCCTGGCTTGCCTGTAGCAGCTGGTGCTGGTCCTGGGGTGGCTAGCACTATGTCTCAGCTGGATGCTTTGCTCTACATTAAGCTAGCAGTAGACCCTGGTGATGTGCTCAAGTCTTGGACCAGGAGCTCTGGTGTCAATGGTGGCTATTGTACCAACTGGATAGGCATCAAGTGTGATGGCAACAGAAACGTAGTGAGTATGGCGCCTCAGGGGAAGATGAGTGGAGTGCTCCCTGATGTTAGTGCATTGCAGGCCTTGCCAAAGCTGGTTACATTGAGCTTGGCCAAAAATGGTCTTCAGGGTACCTTGCCTGCTGATTGGTCTGCACTAAGGAATCTTCAGGAGTTGTTTCTCTTTAACAACCAGTTTTCTGGCCCTTTGCCTGCAGCATGGGTCGGCATGAAAAATTTGCAACAGCTTGATGTGAGCACTAACCAGTTGTCCGGTCCTTTGCCTGCTGAATGGTCCAAAATGGGCAATCTCCAGCTGCTGCACATTTTTGAAAACAAGCTATCGGGCCCACTGCCTGCAGCATGGGGCAGCATGACCAGTCTGAACAAACTTCCTGCGTATAAAAACCTGTTGTTTGGTCCTCTGCCTGCTGAGTGGTCAAAAATGGGCAGCATGGCTGATCTGAGGTTGCATGAAAACAAGCTCTCTGGGCCGCTACCAGGTCAGTGGAGCGCCATGACCAGGCTGAAGAAGCTATTTTTGGATTCTAATGATCTGACTGGTCTGCTTCCCCCTGAATGGGCCCGTCTTGCAGAGCTCCAAAATCTGCGCCTTTCTAGGAACAAGCTGGCTGGGCCCTTGCCAGGTCAATGGGGGACCATGGCCAAATTGTCAGCTTTGAGTTTAGGAGGCAACCAGCTCAGTGGTGCTGTACCTGCTGCTCAGTGGAAGGGCATGACCAGCTTGAAGTTCATATTCTTGTGGGGCAACAACCAGCTGAGTGGGTGCTTACCTGCAGCTTGGAAGGGCAGGGTCAGTGTGCCAGGCAGTAAAGACCCCGATACTGGGGAAGAGATCAAGCCAGGACGAGATGTCTATGGTCCTGGTTCTGGCACAAAGGTTGCTGGTTTTTGCCCCTCCTGAGAGCATAAGCATTGTGGGTATGACCGTCTCAATCTGCATGCAACCTACCTTGAAACCTACCCCACTCTATTAAGTGAGAGACGGGGCCATGTACTTCCATGTTGTGTAGTTCCATGCAAAAGTGGGGCTAGGACATGTGAGATAAACCACAGCACAACCTAGTTGGATTGTGCAGCACGCATCAGCTACATGGTTCGAACTAGTTTGCTATTAGTTTGGGGGTAGGATATCTGCATATGGTGTGGCACCTCAGCAGGTTGAGGGTAGACTTGAGCTATGTGTGACCTCCAGGGGGTGCTCTTTACCCACCCTTCACTTAAGATACTTGTCGAGTTAAGAACATCAGCTGACTTCCGGGACGTTCCTGCATCCACTTCTATCGGCAGGAAGATAGATTGAGAGAGATGGAAGTGGTGTACAACTGTGACTAGTGACGCTTGGAGCAGCAGCTAGCTGTTGCAAAAGCGCGTTTGGTTGTGGTTACAAGTTTGTGTCAATGATGGTGCGGGCAGGTTTGATCTGCCTTTGTCGAGCAAAGCTGCAGGCTGCGCTCTTGGAGAAATGGGAGCTGCCCTGCTTCTCTGCTTTCATTGGATAGACATACATGTTGAAATGGGGTAACTATATATGGCTGGTACTCAGTGTGGGATCACATTGCTGAGCCTGGGGTTCCACATTTCTGTGCATCAACAGCTAGCTGACCTGGGCCTGCCATTCAATGCATATATCTCTGGCCCTGCGTGCCTGTGAGGTTGAGTGAGCTGAAAGCTGGATGTTTTTGCTCTGAAACGAACTGAAAGGTCTGCCAGAGGTAATGGAACCCTAAAACCCATTTGGCGTTTTGTATTTCTGTGTCTGCTGAAGGGACCGGTGAACACCATTTATATACGAATGCATGGCTCGGACATGAACTCCTCAGGAAACAAGCAAGGAAAAGTGGTTTGGGCGGCTTGAGACTACGCGCTCAGATGTTAGCAGTGTAAACATGCCATCAGCTGATCTTTGTCTACGCTTGTCTTTCCTTTTCATCGGCTCGTACGTGCAAGGTGATTGAAGACTGTTTAATCCAGTCTCAGTAGCTTTGTATTCATGTGCATGGGAAACTGTGTGTCCCCTTTTGGTTTGGTGGGGCCTTATGCATGAGAAGATAGTTTGGTCCACTCGGCATGAAAAGTAGGTCATTGAGCCTATCACTGTATGCATCAGCTGCATTGCTCTGTATCTGACAGAACTGGCACGATCCGGCAGTTTCAAGTTGTCTCAAGTGAGCAGCTAAGCTCCATGGTGACTTTGCAAACCCTCAGGGTGGCAGAGCATTTGGCTGAAGTGCCTGGAAGCTATGTCGGAAGTTGGGTGATTCATGAGCTTGCTTATGGAGTTGTGTCCGAGATATTGGAAGGTGTCTGTAGTCACCTTGGACTAGGAGATGCTAAGGAGAGCGGTCACTGGAGATCCTGGTTTAGGGAGCAGGTCACGTTTGGGTTCACCTGTGTGAGGCTCACAATCTGATCTGCAGCAAGCAGAAATCAAACAAACTCTAAGTGAAGGTGTGAGTGCACCCACTTGGGGGTCGAAGAGTGGGAGGTGCATATATGGGAGGTGCAGTGCATGCAAGTAGCCCTCCCTCTAGGTCGAACTGGCACCAAGCAGAGATATTTCTAGGTGTTTGTGGTTCAGTTGTTTTAGTTGGCAAAATGCTTTGGACTTTATGTGGTAGTGTCATGCTCTGTGGTGGTGGTTTCAGCAGCGTCAACTCATTATTGTGATACAATGTTCTCTATGCCTGGCCAGATGCAGGATAAGAGCTGGTTCCGTTCTTCTGGGTGATGGGGACGAGTCCTTTGAGATGGTCCTGGCAGATGATGATCAGCTTGCATTTGCTTGTGTGGTGGATGGTGCGTACATGTCAGTGTGTTTCTGAGCAGTGTCAAATGATGCATCGCTCAAGTTGGTAACAAGCCTGAGTGAGCTGTATGCAGGCCATGGTTCCTTGCAAGGGGGGGAGGGAGGGGGGCCAGTTCGCGTCAGTGTGGGGTAAACCCCTTGTTCAGTAGGATCCAAGGGGATTGTGATATTGATGCATGGCTGTTGTATTGGGGCTTGAGCCATGAGCAAACGAAGCACATCACCTTGGCTATGTGGCTGGCAGCGCAACTTTTTTGCAGCCACCAGCATGCATGTGGCGGGTGTGTGCTGCATGCTGCGAGGTCTGTGCAGTGATTTCCCTCATATGCATCATCTTGCAGCTGCGGGAGGCTCGTCTGCGGTGCAAAGGTTGAGATGAGATGGGGAATGGTGTGGGGTATATGGCTTCTCACATGTGCCTGTGTGCTGTAGCAGCTTGCCTGCCACTGTTTATGCATGCAGAGCATGATGGATCACATTAAGGAACCCTGATTTGAGTGGCTGTAGTCTCAGGCAGTCAAAGAGTGCTGCCCTTCTCATCCCAACCCGATTCTGCAGGAGGTATGTTGTCTATGCTGTGCCTGCAGCCATGCATCGCATATAAATAGATGATTCAGGTTCAGTTCATTTGTATACGAGGTGATCAGACAGGGATGTAGAATGGCCTGATGATGCTCCTTGTAATTAGCCTGTGGGGAGTGGGTGCGGCAGTTTGTTTGCCCTCACGGGGACGTATGTTCTGGTGCAATTCTGCAGTTCTCTATTGCTGAAGGTCCCTGTTCAGTCTGCTGTTTTTTTAATCACAGTATTGGAGCACTTCAAGCAAAAGCAACAACAGCTGGGCTTATCATTCGTGCATACTATGCTTTCAGGTATTTCAAGGGAGCGTGCCTAGAGAATCATGCCTGATTTAAACTGCGTTGTCTGGATTCTGTTTTCGTTACGAGCCAAGACGCCCGGTGAAAGAGCTATCGTAGTTACTCGAAAGTTCCATCGTTCAGCTGCATCACCAAGTGGCAGGTATATCCAGCGCTAGGACGCCCTTGCTGCGTATGGGCGCTGATCTTTTGATAAGTTTTCCTCGTTTTGGAAACTGCAATGGCCATGATAGCCATGCAGATGAACTTGATATGACTGTATTGCTGCCAGCAAGTGAGACTTGTAGTGCGGCGTGTTGTGGCGGCTGAGTGACGAGACACTCACATTCGACCGAATTGCTGCATAAGAGCAGATTCGAGAGATTGTAATATGAGAGAGAGTTGGAGCTCGTTGACGTATGCGATCCTTATGTCGAAGTCTGTCCGCTAGGTAGAGCGTTCTTCATCCTGGTGAAGCGCGGCTGGCTTGCACAGTTTTGCTTTCAAGTTTCCTTATCCTTTGTATATTCATAGGTCTTGCACAAGACCGCAACTAATAGCCACTAGACCCACTTGCGGCGATGGAGCTTTCCAGACCTGGAACAAGTTCATCATCTCGCACGAGCGGGATGCTTATTGAGGATACATCTGAAGCGTGTAGTTTCCGGAAGCACGGCATGCGGCCCATGCAGACCTCCAGATGTTTGCAGGATGCATCATCTGAAGCAGGGCCGTCGTCAGCAAGCCCGTCCTGCGAAGTGGCCCCGCTGAGCACAGGTCGCTGCGATCAAGCGGAGACTATCTGCTTTGTACAGGCCTCCAAGCAGGCTACAAACAGCAGGATATCAAGAGACGAGAAGTTCAGCTCCGAAAAGGCACGAACACATCTCGACAGCTGCTATCAGAAACTGACACAACGCCAGGCAGAGGAAAGGTCCAGGCTCGACCAAGCATTAGCAGCCGCAATAAAACGCTGCCGAGACCACTCCGCAAAGATCCAGGTCCTCATCAACCGTTTCTGCCATGGTGTCCCAGCAGCGGTTAAAGAAGCCATGGATACCCAGCGCCTTAAGGAAGCAGCAGAAAAGCTCGCCATCACAGCACGCTTCCAACAGTACCAGCAGGCGCTCAAGCAGCTGCACGAAGCTGAACTTGCTGACCCAGCAGCAGCAACAGGCCTCGAGGTCATTCTCCTCTTGGGTCCCATTGCCCTATGGCCTTGCTGGCCTGTGCCAAGACACCCTTACAGACGAGCAGCTCTGATCAAGCAGGAGCAAGCTATTAAGGGTTCCGGAGCTTCAGTTGGCTGCTGGACTAGCTGCTTCAAACCCTGCTTGGCAAGGGCGTCAAGTAGTGACTGGGAAAGCAGCACGCCTGCTCTGTCAGATCTTGCTTTTGATGAAGCAGTGGAGAAGTATTGGATGCCTTGAGGGCATGAGGGCACGATGAGCACTTCTACCCATGCGGTTGTGGTATGAAATTCATGGCACTTACTGAGTCTCTGAAGGGAGCGCCTTAAAGATTGCTTTGATTGAAGCTGTTGAGAAGCATTCAGAGACCATGAGGGCATGGTCCTTCATCATCACTTATTCCCATGTGGCTCTGACAGGAGATCCATGGCATTTTGCTTGTTCTGTTTGTTATCACAGTCACATGCCTCTTTCGAGGCAGTCGCAGCTGATTCTGTGGCAGCTGCAGCACAGCTGTTTGGGCGCAGCATGTATAATATGTGTCTTACTATGCTCCGTTCCAGGCCTGAATTATTTCCCAAAGTGTTGCTTTATCAACGTCTACAGAGTGTGCAAGCTGCAATAAATTCTACTCCTCTATGTGGTGGCCAAGTAAAAGGCCTTCTATTCAGAACTTGGACACTTCCTACACAATTCCGTGGCTAGGTCTTTTGCTTTGTATGTTCCTTATGTTCCTTAGCATCAATGTCCTTAGCATCAATGTTTTAGGACAGAGTTGTGGTGTTCATTCCTGGAAGGTAGGTTTCTATTGGTGTGGTGATACTGATTTGTATGACGTTTGAACATGTTTAGTTGGCACCGTTGCAGTAAGGCATCTGATATGTCAGCTGCACTGTCATGGATGCAGTGCCATGGATGCGTGTGCCATTGATACTTGTTCCACCTCGCTGTGCTTTGTGACAGCTTGAGGTGCGGGGCCTATGGCATTTTTTGCTATGCCATATCATGAAAGGTAATACTAGTGGTCTTGGTGCCTCCGCTGGCTCTCCTATCATCCAGAGTCCTTAGGCAATGTTGCCTATCAATTGGTTTGGTGCCAACCCCCTCAGCATGTGCCTACCTGTAGTAAAACATATCATTCAACTCCAGCTGTTTGGTCCTTGGATTACTGTATGTATGGCAAGGGAGGGTGTAGCAAACTGAGCGCATGCTCTGTAATGCACGATGATAAGGTGTTTGCCCATTGCTTTGCACATATACCAGATGTGCCATGTGTCCTGTGATTTTGGTCAAAGTCGTCAGCTTGGCAGCTTTGTTGTGGCCAATCTCTGTCACTTAATGTCAGTGCCGAAGCTGGCTTGTGTGGGAAATCAAGTGTGAGGGATTGTATATGAAGTAATTCTGTCCATAATGCCCTATGAGTATGATGTGGGCACAGTCCGAGTGATGCAAAGCACAGCTCCGCACTGCAGCTACATACCTCGAAACTGTCATTGTGAACATTATGAGACTGGAAGGCTTCTGCGATACCGGTAGTTAGTACATATTCATGTGCTGGGAAACTGGTGTACGTGCTCTACCTGCTCTTAGCGACTCTTGAAAGGAAATCCTGGTGGCAGACCATGGTTCTGCAATCAGGTTGACAAGGCTTTGGCTAGCTCAAGATAACAATTGCCTTCAATTGGGATTTTGATTGAGTTGCTAGTGTACTGGTTGTGGCTGCTATGGGTTTAGTATCGTGTATGTTTCAGACCGCGAGCTTTACATGGTACAACTAGTGTACATGGGGAAAAGTTCTATCAGCTTCAAGAGATGACCTGGTGCAGCAGAGGTTACTTGTGGCATTATAGCCTCCGTCAGTAGCTCAGTCTCACTGTTTTACGAGCAAGGGCTGAGCGTGTTTGGGCTGCAAACCCTAGCAGCCCTTTGCGGTTGCCACACCTTAAATGTTTGTTATGTTATGTTATGTTTGCTGAAACCAGACGGCTTGGCAGATAGTGTTGCCGCAGCTGCCACGGGGATTGCGTTAGTTGTAGCCTCAGGTGAATGAGGCTTTTTAGTTTGTTTTGCGAGCCCAGGCTTAGCATGCTTGCTGAGACCAGGTGTACAGGGCGGCATGCTTAAATTTGCGTGGCAAGCTGCAGATGTGAATCTTTTTATATTACCCAGCCATCTACCTGACTGCTATGAGTGGTGGTTGGTGAGAGATATTTAAAGTGCTGATTTTAAAGAGCGACCACTGCACAGCCCTCTGGGCTGTGAAGCACCCAAGCATGACGCCAACCGGCTCTTTAGGGGTGTGAGAGTAACTAATTGACAGGACAAGTGAGCTGACATTACGAGCGACTGAGCAATGTAAGATTATGTATCATGTTCAGCCTATGTTCTGCCTGGCTTACTCTGAGAGCATGTTTTGGATTGCAGCCCGCCTTATTTCATTTTGGTTGCCTGCTCTATCTTGACTGCTCTGTGTCTTGTACTCATGCACTCTTTGGTTGATGATAACAGGTATTGTAACTGGAACTCACGATTCATATAAAGAGTGAGACTGTGTGTGGCAAGCGATGGCTGCGTTGCTGCAGTCCTGTGGCTCACTGTGTTGCCGAATGCTCTTGGGTTAACGGTTGTCTGGGCAGGAGCGTAGGAGTGGTATGCACTATGAACATGCCGCGCTTTTGTTAAGAGAGACCACTGCACAGCCTTCTGGTCCGTGCAGGACCCGCGCTTTGGGGAGAGCTGTGTGACGTGGTGGAAGACTGGCCGCTAGTCACAGCACATGGTCAAGGATTTGAATTCTCTGCAGGCAGCTTACTTTTGTACTGTTGCATTGTACTGTATAATGTTTCCTCAGTTGCCAACTGTGTGCAGAGTATTGCTCCAGAGGGGTGTGCATTGACAGCTTCTTCATGATGCATTCCCATATTCATTAGGTGCAGCTTTGACCTCTCAGTGTTTTGGCTTTTGCCAGGTTACCTGTACCGCCCCTAAGTTTGGGTGACAATCTCCTCTTCCTTCTCCTAGTAACATAACATAACATAACAAACATTTAAGGTGTGGCAACCGCAAAGGGCTGCTAGGTCGAACCGACCAAACACACCAGGTAATGCCAGGCACAGCTGCAATGCAAGTCCTTGCTTAAGTGATGGGGGTCGCCATGTTCTCTGTCTGTGGGCAGGGACTTGCTTGTTTTTATTGCATGTCATGATATGCCATAGCAAAAAGTGCCATGGGCCCCGCACCTCAGGGACTTGCTTATACAGAGGGTGTATGTGTGCTGTGGTAACCGCATGTTGTCCCCTGTAGGAGCCGGCTTGGTGGCTGAACTATGCACGTATGAGATTGCTGTGTGTGCTTCGGTCCGGGGCTTGACATCTTTGTGGGTCTCAAAGCCAAGTCTTCAAAGAGTTGTTCTGGGACCTGGCTTATGGGCATGATTCTGCTTTCCCTTCAAGGGCTAGCTGCAGGAACATATGAGTATTTTAGCCTGTATGTGTATGTCAGTAGCTGGTCATCCGGCTTACCAATTGTACTATATTTTTCAAAGGGTAACGGAAGCGCAGGCAACAGCTGTGGATCTATACATACAATCATTTACTGAGATACCATTTTCATTGAGTGCTTATTTGAATATTCGGACCATTGCCGCTGTGGAAACTGTTAGAGGGCACTCACTTTTTCTGGGGCTTGCAAGGGCGCTATACGGTAGTGCACGTGCCCTATCATCTGTTGGGTTGATGTATCAGTCTCGGAAAGATATTGATGGGGTCCTACAGCTCCTGGTAGGGGTGGGTAGGGCCAGACCTGGGTGGTCGTTTACGTGAATGTTTGGGAAGCTGACAAGGCCCTTGCTCAGAACTACCAAATTGCGCTGGTGGCCTATGAGCTGTTTGGTGGTTGTCGGTGTGAGCAGTTGCGCAACATGGTGCATTAGTACCTCTATTGTGTGCGTGATTGCAGCAAGACGCCTGATCACACTGAATGATATAAGCCCACACAAACGGGCGGGCGTTGTTGGAGCTATTAAACCATGTTTTCATTTTTTTCGGGAGCGTGCCCCAAAATCATGATGCTTCATCAAAGCTGCATTTTGTCAATCCCATGAGTCGATGTGCCCCGTGAAAGAGCTGATCTCTCCGTTATTAAACAGCCCGCAATCGTTCAGATGGAGCGCCAGCAAGTGGCAGGCACAGTCCAGCGTTGGGAGGCCCTTGCTGTGTCCGGCGTCAATTCACGCGTTTTGAAAGCTGCATGGCCTGGTTAGCCATCCGGACGGACCGAGTACTGCTGCCATCAAGTGAGACTTGTAGTGCGGCGTGGTGTGGCGGCTGAGTGACGAAACGCTCAGTCGTTCACAATCGGCCGATTTGCTGCATGAGAGCAAACTCGAATGGACACGTTATAACAGGGAGTTGGAGATCGTTGGCGTATGCGATCCTTATGTCCACTAGTCTCTCCGCTCAGTAAAGAGTTCTTCATCCTGTTAAACTCTCGGCTGGCTTGTTTTGCTTGGGGTGTTCCCCCCCTCGTTGTGTAGTAGTCGATCTTGCGCTTAGACCGTAACCAGAAGCCACTAGAACCCCGTGCCCTTGTGGAGCTTTCCACACCAGTGAAGCAAGTTCTGCATCCGTAACATGAACCCAAAGAACGGGATGCTTCCTCAGGATACCTTTGAAGCTAGTATATTCGGAAAGGCCAACATGCCGTGGGTGCAGGCCTGGAAATGCTTGCACGCTGCATCATCCAAACAGCATGCGTTTCCAGTCCGTTCACGCGGAAAGGCCCCAAGCACAGGCGGCGACCAAGCAGAGGAGGCAGCATGGAGGCATCGCCTAGTAACCGACATGCTGAAGTCCCCCATGCCGTTTGCAGACAGCAGCTGGTCAGGAGAAGAGAAGTTTAGCTCTGCACATAAACCGCCACATCCAGCTGGAGGTGAAAGCTTCAAGGACAGTTCCTATCAAAGCCTGATGTCACGACAGGCAGAGGAAAAGTCAAGGCTCGACCAATCATGGGCAGCAGCAATGAAACGCTGTGAAGAGGACTCTGTAGCCGTGTGTGTCCAGATTGCCCATTTCTGCCGTGGTGGCCCAGGAGCCTGCAGAAGAGCCATAGAAATCCAGCGACTGCAGGAAGCTGCAGAGAAGCAGGCCATCACAGAACGCTTTCAATGGTACCAGCAGGCGCTCAGGAAGCTGCACGAAGCTGAACTGACAGATCCAGCAGCAGCAAGGGGTTGGCACTACGAGATTCTAATCTTGGGTCCAGTCGCCCTCTGGCCTCGCTGGCCCGTGCCAAGGGACCCTTACAAACAAGCAGCTACGCGGGTAATGAAGCAAGAGCAGACTAATGACCGCAGAGCTCCAAGCAGCGGCTGGAACTGCTTCAGGCCCCCTAGGGTGGCAAGGGCCTCAAGTAGTGAGGGTGAAAGCAGCACTCCATCTCTCACTGGCAGGTTTTGATTTTGATGATGCAGTTGAGAATTATGGGATGCCTCAAGACCCCTGATGCTTGATTACCAATCCTACCAATGCAGACCTGGTATGAAGTTAATGGCTCTTACTGGGTCTGCAGGCAAGCATGCCTCTGTCAGAGTTCGGTTGTCATGATGCTGTTGATAAGTATTGGATGCCATGAGATATGATCCTTGATTCTCACTCAAGTGGAGGTCCTGGGTGCTTTTGGCCTAGCTGCTGGACTTCATGTCTAGGCATGTATTGTCATGCATGCGAAAGACAACCCGTATTCTGTTCCACCTTGCTGTTCTCCGTGACAGCTTGAGGTGCGGGGCCTACAATGGCACTATTTGTCATGGCATATCATGCAATGTATAACAGTTCTCACTAGTCTTCCCATGTGGCTCTGGTTAGGGTTTGTGGCATTCACTGGATTGTGAAAGCAGCACACCTCTGTAAACATGTGGCTGTCATAGAATGTTGTTAAGATGTATTGGATACCATGAGGGTATGGGTGATTGTTGCTTCTAGCCATGTGGTTCTGGTATGGAGTTTATGGCACTTTGGTGGCCCTGTTTGGTGTCGCAGTCCCAGGCTTTGATCATAAGGCAATCGCTCAGCAGCTGTATGGGGTCAGCATGTATAGGATGTGTCCTGCTATTTTCTACTCGCATACCAGGCTTAACCACTCCGCCGTTGCTTTGTCAACGTCTATAGAGTGTCGGCACAGTGGAATAGAATTTCCACCGCCTTTGTCATGCCCAAATAAAAGGTGCTCTGGGGCCTTGATTGAAATTGTTCTACGGCTTGGCTTTTTTGCTTCCCAAGTTCCAAGACAAACTCTGCTCTTGGCACGGATCAGTGTGGAAGGTAGTATTCATCTTAGGCCGCCTAGCTGTGATTGCTGTTCTTTGTGACAGCTTGAGATGCGGAACTTATGGCACTTTTGCTATGGCATATTATGAAATGTAATAATGGCTGTGATTGGTATGGTATACAGTGTGTCATGATGAACTTGGTAAGTTGACATTGTTGCAGTGTGACTGTAGTCGCTGAGATGTTAGCTGCAGTATCATTTGTACTAGTGGCCATCTTGTGTTGTCGACTGGCTAAGCCGTCATCCAGCGTCCTCCAGACAATATTGCCTTTCTATAGAACTACTGCCACCAATCTTGATGTGCGCCTTATGAAATACATCATTCTGCTCCAGCAACTTGGTCCTTGCCTTGGTGTGCGGTGCATGGAGGGGGGAGGCTTAGCAGAGTGCATGTTCTGCGATGGAATCATATGCCAACTTGGCAGCATATATCTGGCCATGCATGATATGTCTCCCTAGTGTCACCGGAAGACTGGAGTGCCAGAAAGTGTGAGGGACCATCTGTCCCTGTGGCAGTATCTGTCCGTACAATACTAGCCAGCGAGCACGATGTGCACAGTCAGTGCAACTTTGGCCATTCCATATAAACATGTTGCCTTCAATTGAGGTTTTGATAAAGCTTTTCTACTTGTAGTGGCTGCTTTGGAGTAGTATTGATAGGGAGGTACTAAGGTGTAGACCACATGCTGTAGTCAGTACTAGTAACCCAAGCAGTAAGCATAGGGTTAGCGATTGTTTGTGCCAGTCTCAAAAAGACATTGTGGCAGCAATATATTGGCATGTTGCCGCAGCTGCCACAGAGGCTGGGCTGTAGCCTCAGCCCACTGAGGCTTCTAGTTAGTTAGTTGTTGTAGTGCGAACTCAGGCTTAGCGTGCTTGACTGAGACCAGATGTGCAGAGCGTCATGCATATCGTATGGTGCATTAAGAAGTTACAGGTGTGAATCCTCGATTATTCCGCACTGGTGGCACTTAATGTCAGTACACAAGATTCAGTAGTAGGACGGACGGAGTACAGCCCAGCTTGCCTGCCTGATCCGTCTTGCATGTTCTGTGTCATTATTGAATGTTTGTGGATGCTGAGTGTGTTGAAACTGGGACGCATGACTGGTAAGGTGAAGGGTGAGAGTGGCTGGGTGCGACATGAATGTCTTGCTGCAGTCAGAGTTCTGACTGGTGTCGCTAGCTCGGCAGTTGCTTGCTGAAGGCTCTTGGTGGTAGTAAGTTTGCAAGTTTCAGCAGCTCACTGATGGTATGTACTAGGGGCATGGATGTGCTTTGGAAAGTTTCGGGCATGTGCGACGTCGTGGAATGAGACTAGCCGCGGCTTACAGCACCTGGCCTGCAATGCGGACTTGAATTTCCTGCAGACACGGTTACAGATTACAGATTACAAGCTGGCCCCACATGTTGGTTAGTCAAACAGTGTTGTACTTTTTCTTTCCGGGAAAAAGTTGCGCGTGGGGGTGTCTGTTTAAGAATATGTGTATTGACGGATACCTGTGACTGATGCATTCCATTCACTAATGAGGTCTGCGTGTAGCTTTGACATCTCACTGGAAAAAATGTTGGGTCCTGGCTGGTGACCTGTACTGCCCTGAACTAGGGTGACTTTCTCCACTTTCTTCGCCTAGGTGAATTGCTGGGCAGGCACGACTGCGATATCTTGCTTCAAGCGACGCTCGCTGTCGATGTGCACTGCCCCTATTCTCTGCCTCTGCTGTGGCGTCAACGAACGATCCCCCATCCAACTGTTCAGGAGGGTTCTCCCATGGCTTCAGTCATCCGTGGCTTTATTTGTCAACAGCAGCGTCAGAATATCATGGCAGAGCTGGTCATAGAATAATGGCACATGATTTCATCACGTGTCTGTTAATCTGGGTGCCCATACGATAAAGATGGACAAATCTCGTGAAGCTAGCAAATCCTCTGCCAAGCTTGCTGCGGAGCGCTCACAGGAGCCATGTCAAGAAATACCGCCTGGCATGTTCGAGTCTGTCTTCGCCCCAGCACCCTACAACACACGCTTTAAGAAGGACAGCACGATGGTCCCCTTTGACCCTTGTGCCGTGTCCACTGACTGGAATCAGGACCCCAAAACAAAAAGAGGAGGCAGGGGCGGACTGCATCGGTTCGTTACTAAGGCACCGAAGAACTACGAACTGAAGCTGAACGATCCAGACCTCCCTGGACTGGTTCATGCACACCTCAAGCAAGTGTTCAACTGTGGGGGCGACTCTCACAGGACAAGGATGATCCAACTGCATGAATTCTTTGAGAGAGGAAAACGTAAGTAGGGCCCTATACACTAGACGAAGGACAGCAAGTGCTGTAGCTGCTTTCTGCCATGGGATGTGCTGCCCATCAGGCTGAATCCCTGCTGTAGTGTATCAAACAGCATCAAGAATGGAATTGCAGCAGGACATGCCTACATTGCATCATATTACCTCCTTTCAATCAGCAAGCACCTAGCCTGCCTAAGCTGCAAGGGTCCTGGTATGCCCTCCTGAAGCACTAGCAGGGCTTAACGTATGAGCTACTGTGCTTGTGAGTCAAGGAATCAGCTGATCCACTGTCTGACACAGGAAAGTCTTGATCATAAATGCTGCTCAAGGCGTTAGTACAGCAAAGTAATGGTGTTTGCCTATGCCCTGTTGTAAATGGCACGGTGATACAAACAGGTGCTGGCTATGGCACAGAGCAATGCAAGGACCTTGAGGACCAGAAGGATGTGATGATGGCCCTCTTTGACAATGCATACAGCGTCGGCAACACCCCTCACTGGCGCATCACAGTAAGTTCTGGACAGCCTGAGCAATGTATTGATCGCCCATATTTTTTCTGCAGCTGTCATACTGTGCCTTGAATGGTCATGGTTTCACGCCCACATGTCTCTTGAATCTGATTGCCTTTCTCTGCATATCAAGCATGAAGTGTTACCCAGTTGCAATGATCTCTCAGTAAAACCTTTACTTGGCAGGATATGTTGTGCATGAGGTGCCATTTACATCCAGATTACCTTGGCGTAATGCTCGTAGCTCTGCTTGCTTGGTAATTGCAAAGACAAAACAAACGTTGGAGTCGCTGGCAACACCAGTGCCTAACTTAGGGGCAAAACATAATCATCCTGATAGCATGGTGTATATATGATGTGATGCAGAAGGTCTACCACTCACATCAGGGTTCTGAAGTCTGCTTAAGTAGAGCACAACATGCAGGCAGAGGTTTGAGGGTTGGATGGAGAATCAGTCTCCTTGCATTTTGCTTCCGTTTGCCAAGGAGAGCACTGGCTGTAAACAACCCTAACTCTTGCCAAGCTCTTCCTGATACTGACACATGTTTTATTTCCCCATGCATGCTGCAGGGCCTAGCGCACTTATACCCCTTCATCACCCAAACCCCTGAGCAGCCCTTCTTCTGGCCTGACTGTGAGACCCTTACTGGCATGGGCTGGACTGAAGGTGACAGGCCAGTCCCTAGAGTGCAGTTCCCAATGACAGATTCCCCTGCACATCCTGACCTCAACAAAGTCTTCCAGAAGCGCAGGAAGGAGCTCAGAGTGCTGTGCGATCCTGAGTACACAGCATCAGACCTCTCAGACTATGAGCTGGAGAGGCCCCCAGGCAGCCCTACCAAGATCACCCCTCTCCATGTCCTCCTTGGCCCTGACTTGGAAGCAGGCATCGAGAAGCTTCTGACCCCAATTCCCCCCTTTGAAGGCTTGCCACCACGCCCAGAACCAGAGGAGGCCCTGCTTTTCCTGCTCAAACAGTCCAGCACCTCATTCCCCACCCACAGGAAAGCTCCTGGACTTGCCAAGCTTCCAGGCAGCTGTGCAGCTGCAGCTTGTCCAGGTGGCAGCCTCCTTCACAGCCACCGCACAGGTAGTGCCAAGGAGCCTACTCCTGCAACCAGCGCATCTTCTCCCCTGCTGAACAGCAAAATCAGCTTGGCAGCACAGCATGAACTTGGCACCAGGTTCACCCTCAGCAAGCAGCCCACCAGCCAAGAGCTGCATGCAGACTTCCCCAGCACATCCCCCAAGCCCAGCAGCTCCCTCAGCAATGACAAGGAGCTCAACAACAACACCAGCTTGGCAGCACAGCATCAGCTTGGCACCAGGAGCACCCTCAGCAAGCAGCCCATCAGCCAAGAGCTGCATGCAGACTTCCCCAGCACATCCCCCAAGCCCAGCAGCTCCCTCAGCAATGACAAGGAGCTCAACCCCAGCCAGCCCCCTTCCTCAAAACCTGCTCCTGGCTTTACTACAATTAGACCCCCAGCAAGGCTGCTGACACACTGGCGCCACCAGCGTTTTTGCATACAGCGGGAGCTGTGCACCCTTGGCATGCAGGGCCACTTGGCAGCTTACTATGCCCACCTTGTCATCATGCGCCATGCAGCAGCCATAGGCATACAGCCACCACCACAGGAAGCTTCCACCAGCTTCTACGGCATCTTCCGTGCACCAGAGGAGACCAACCCCCTTGCAACTACAGCTGCAGCAACATCAGAATGGCTGTGGGGAAGGGGGCCGCCTAAGCCCTACACCATAGACCAGAAGCTGCTGTATGACCAGGACCTAGAGGAAGCAATCAAGTTCTCAAGTATAGATGATGAGTGGGAGCCGCCGGAGGGGATCATTCCTGCTATGGGGCGGTGGCGACGTGCTCGAAGGCGGCAGCAGCTGCAGCGCACTCTGGAGAACAACTTCTCCAAGGGGTTTAAGAAGAAGACAGCTGCACCAGCTCCAGTGGCAGCTTTTGGGTTCGTACCATGGGTGTGGTATACGTTCTTACCTTGGGTGTGGTATAAGTTCTGGGAAGCTGTGGGGAAGCTGCAGCAGAGGGTGAGGAAGGATGGGCTATGGGGTTTAGCAGTAGCTGCAGCGCGTTGCGTGGGGGGCTTTCTGCTGGATGTGGTGCTGGCATTTATCTGGCTGGTGTGTGGGGTGTGGGAGACGGGGTGGGTGGGAAGTTTCGCAGTAGCAGCAACCGCAGGGGGGTTCTTTCTGCGCCGGGTGGGGAGGGCATGGGGGAGGTGCTGCAACTGGTGCAGCCGGCAGCTGCAGCGGCTGAAGTCTCTATGGACGCGCTGCATAGGTGGTGGGGATGGGCCACCCACGCTTATGGATATGATTGACGCTGAGCTGGAGGAGGATGACCCTCTGCGCTTATGGCTTCATCAGAAGATAGAAGAGGACGTGTTCGCCATGGAGGAGTGCTTTGATGCTGATCAGCTTGCTTGGATGCTGAAGTCAGCGAAGGATTCTGCAAAGGCAAAGGGGGGTAAGAGCGCTAGCAGCAGGTGGCCTGGGAGAGTGAAGTGGAAGGAGGCTGTAGCGAGGGCTTTGCAGGATGCTGGCAAGGGCCCTGCTCCTCTGCAGAAGGATGGTACTAAGGGGAAGGCTGATAAGCCTCCTCAGCTCAAGGAGCCTAAGCCCACAGGCAGAGCAGCTGGCACAAAAGATTGGAGGGAGCCACCTTACAAGTGGCCAAAAGGTAAGTCTTGGTGGGAAGCAGTCATGGGTGCACCAGCTGCGCTGGGACGCTCGCAAAAAGTAATGATAAGTGGTTGTGTTTTCAAATGGATTCAGCAGGAGGTGCTACAACCAATAATGCAAAGGATAACCATAGCGATTTGCAGGACCCAAGGCATGAGAGCTATTTAGGCTTGACAGCTCTGCAGTGACAGTAGCAGTCTGCATACCTAACTATTTGCAGATGTCCTCACTCTGCGCTTTTTAGTCACATACTGTATGCTTCTGTGACTGCAAAGCGGCTCATCACATGGAACTAGCTCCAAGGCATTACAGGCATAAGGGCGCCTCCAGCTTAAGGTCTCAGGGCCATTGGCCGTTGTTGGTCTTATACGTGGTAAGACTGTTTTATGCCAGCACCTGAGGTGGATGGATGCGTTGGCGTGCAAAGCGGTTTCAAGGTTTCAAAGGTTTCATGAAGACAGCAAGCAGCTCAAGTAAAGGTCATTTAAGAATAAGTTTTGCTGACTGGTCCTGCATTTCTCCCCTGCTGTACGCAGAGTGGGGCGCAGACCCTAACGACCTCATCCCAGAAGCTGCTGCAGCCCTACGGAAGGTGCCCCTGTACACTGAAGCTTTGGCCCACTGTGCTCCGGGCCAGCACCCTCCTCCCAGCAGCTACTACACCAGCGCCCACAGCTTCCCTGATGACCCACCTCCTCCTCTACCGTTCTGGCAGCGCTGGCTGCTGCAGCGCCCTAGAGCTTGGGCCATTTACCGTCAGCTCACCATCCCAGCTGCTTTGTATTGTTATGAGGAGCTCATGCTTGCGGAGCGGTGGCCAGGATATGTGCCGATGCCTCTGACGCATCAAGAGGTGATGAGCTTCTGGTTGGCAGAGCACTGGGGGACCAGGGTGCTGAAAATGGTGACGTTTTTGGGGGTGAGGAAGGCGTGGGAGAAGCGGCGGCAGTGGCGGCTGGCAGAGGACCGGGTGGTGGCAATTGGGAAGCAGGCTGCGGAGGCGGCTGCAAAGGGGAAGCTGCCGGGGGTGCGGTCTGTCGAGCACATAAGCAGAAAGCAGCGGCGGCAGTACTACCTGTCACGTGCGCCGCAGTACATGCGGGAGCAGCTGTACCGTCCAGTCCAAGGAGCAGCGGTGTATGGGGATCTGCGGGTTAGGGCAGAGGCCGAAGCTGCTCAGAAGGAGGAGCGGCGGCAGGTGTGGCAGCAGAAGGCTGAGGGGGCAGGGGACTGGGTGGAGGCTGCTTTAGCTGCTACCTATGCGCCAGGAGGGATCAACTATGGGAAGTGGGGGAATTTAATGAAGGGTACGCGGTGGTGGCCGTTCACCTGGGGGTGGAACTTGCGGTGGTTCATGCCAGATAGGGAGCCACACTGGGTGGTAGGGGCTCGCAAGGGTCCCACTGGGGCCAGAGCAGCATGGGAGGTGGAGGGCTATGATGCTAGGGTGAGGCGGGAGGAGGGGTTTAGGGTTCCAAGTGCTCTTGATATGGTGGTTAGCAGGGAGGGCAGTGAGGATGATCGATCTGAGTGCCAGGAGCAGGATCAGCAGCTGCCTGTAGCTAGAGCAGCACCACCTTTTAGGAAACCAGCACCCCTATCAGCAGCAGCAATGGGAACATTGGGTGCGGGTCATGCTGCTGCTGCTGCTGCTGGAGGATTCTCTGACCAGGGGGTTGGAACAGCAGCTGCAGATGTACAGGCTTGGCCAGCAGTGTGTCCTTTAACCCCAGCAACAGCTTCTGCTGCAGCTGCAGCCCACGCCCGGGCCTTGCGCTTCTTCAACTCTCAGGGTGGTCAGGTAGAGCAGCCAACACAGCAGCAGCAGGCTGGCAGCAGGGAGCTATCCATGGGTACAGGGTTGTGGGCTGGGAAACCACCTGCAAGGGGTAAAGTGTCCAGAACCAGCAGGGGAGCACGGCAAAAGGGGATGGTTGTAAGGGGTAGCGGAGTGCATTGTGATGCTGATGATGAGAGCGAGGGGAGTGAAAGTGGAGCCACTAAGGTGCATGTGCTGCTTGGAGTCTCAGGGAAGGAGGCAACAGCAGCAGCAGCAGTAGCAGCGGCAGTGGGGCCAGCAGCATGGGAGTCCTGGGAAAGGAGGCAACAGCAGCAGCAGCATTAGACGCATCAGAGGTAAAGTCACCAGCATGTGAGCCTCAGGGAAGAAGGCAACAGCAGCTGAAGCAGTAGGGCCAGCAGCATCGGAGAGCAGGAGAGGACCAAGGAGCACTTCTGGGGGGTTGTAAATGAGGTCATAAAGAACTGATGAACTACTCTGGCCAAAGCTTTTGATAATAGTACAGTGGACGGAAGCAACAGCGTATTAGGGGAACTCCTGCTGTCACTGTGGTGTGGTGTGATAAGGGACTTTAGAATTTGGAAGCAATGCTGCTATATTCTACATTGCAGCATCCTAACCTAGGAGGCAGCTGATTGTTGAGTACTCTTCTTGGACCAGCTGGGAGCATATGGCGGGATCATATCTGCATGAACGCTCCAGTCTTTCCAGGTGGAGCAAGAGATAGACCTGCAAGCGTGCACTGGTCGGGTGCAATGTTTGCGCTTGTGCAATCAGAATATAGATGCAGAAGACATCATTGAGTAAATAGTATTCTTGTAGAAGGTCAGGAAACAGGACGCCAGGATTGTGTTGGGGATCCAGTACTTCTATCAGGTAGTTGACCTGGCTGAAGCTATAATGCTTCCTTTGAATTAGGTGGATTTTGGTGTATGACAAAATGTGTGCTGAGTTAGTGTTTTTGGCCCGATGTGCCTTCATTGCGGCCTCCGGCAAGGGATGCCCTCTTGAATCCCTCTTGGGCTAGGTGAAAGTCTGGTAGTCAGTACAGATCTGTTCCACCTCGCTGGTTTTTGTGTGACAACTTTTCGTGCGGGGCCTACGGCAGTTTTTGATATGGCATATCATGAAATGTAACCAGAGGACCTTCATTGCCACCAGCAGCCTTCTTAGTGCTCCAGCCCTAACTAGCAAGTTGGGCTGTGGACACAGTAAGGAACTAAGCATTGGTTTGATTTAGGTAAAAGTAATTGTCTTATGCAATCGGGGATCCCGTCTCAAGCCTGTCTTCGCTCAAGTTGATCCGTCCACCCACTGTAGTGCCTCAGGCGGTACAATGGTTGCCCTGGTGATTGAGCAATGCCAGCTCCTTCAGCAGTACTGAGCACAAAAAGAGCTTTGGGGTCCGTATGGCAGAAAGGGATTGCGCGCACAACCAGCGGATAAAGCACTCTTTACTGAAGGTCACTAGCGCTGACATGCCCAACGCTCCAAGACCGCTGAGCACCCACGAGTTGAACGCAAGCCGCAGGTACAAGCATGAATGAGCCCTCGATTCCCTTAGGACTGCCGGGATGTCCCAACAGTTTGTCAGTGGATCCGTGGTTCCCAACTGATCGCTTGTGTCTTCGAGCAGGGAGGAGCAGCAAGTAGCAGCAGCGATTAAGTCCAACAAGCATACGCTGCTATATTTCTATTCATCTCAGTGTAATCTCTGCCACTCCTTGGCTCCTACCATCGAGGAGGTGAGGCCACCTGGTGGCCCGCAGCGTTAGCAGCACAGACGAGCTGCAGCTGACCCCTCGAGCTGCTTTGCGCAGACGACCAAGACTCAATCCGAAAGGCTTAGTGTTGCACGCATTTGCACTGATGACCAGCTCAGATGGGCTCCTGAGGTGCGCAGCTTATGAAGTGAAATGAGGCAGTTCACAGCAGCTGAGCATATGTTGGCAGAGTCGCTTGTAAAAGCGGATGCCCTGGCAGGTTCAGTTCATAACTGGGTGCTGCTTTTGCCGTATCACTGGTTTCAGAGATCTGGACACAGTAGCACTTTCCGTACTTTGGCCTTGTGGTTCCTCTGGAAGCTGAAAGTTGTGGTGTGTTGTTTGTTGCAGATGGTGAACTACCAAGTGGCAGCTGTACCTTGCTTTGTACTTCTTAAACCAGGAGGTAGGCTTTAGTATTAGATGTTTAGCAGAGCAATGGCATGAACGCATATGGCAGGCTGTGGTAGGCTGTTATGTGCATCAGTGCCATCTAGAGGCTGTGTGTGGCACAGCCCAGGTGAAAAGGAACTTTGTATTGGAGGGATGCAAGAATTCCCTGGGATAAACAAGGCTCATGAAGAGTGGCGTTTGACCACCTCCGGCAATTTTTGATGGGCAGATAACCATTGTCCAGCTTTTAGCCTTGCAGCATGGAGTAACTCATGCAAACATCTCCATTCATGCGTCTTAACTTGATTGCCACACTCCTCTTTCCGTTGTGCTGATGCACCCACCACTGGGTGGGTATCCCACTGGGTGGGTATCCCACTGGGTGGGTATCCTCATGATGCAACACATACTACCCGTACTGGGCTCGATGAAGATTGCCCTGGTGCTGTGGAGAGCGTTTTTTATCAAAGCATGTCAAAGAGTTGGCTTGGTGATGCTAGCTTCATGCTATTTACTAAATATGCACCGCCGTTTGAAAAAGCCTGACGATCATTTCTATTGTGCTTATACAGGTGACGCTATAGCTCGCAGTGGGGCCCCTCGCAGCAAGCAGCATATGCAGCAAACAGTAGACACCCTGGTCAAGCTGGCGCAGGACGCTAAACCCTAAACCCTAGACCCCACCAGAAAAACCGTGCTAGCCTTTACGCTCCTCTTCCTCAGCAGCAAGTCCCCCACAGCCGGCAGCAGGCCCAGCCAACATACGGTTTAGGGTTTATTTTTGTAATTTTCAGGGTTTAGGGTCTGTAGTAAACAGCGCCACTGATATTCCTGGAGTCATAGGTTTCCGGGGCAAGCAGACTCACCAGCAGCGAGTTCCACAGCAGCAGCAGCGCAGAGCTTTCTGCGAGAGTGTGCCGGCATCCCAGCAACAGCAGCAGCAGCAAGTGTTTTCAAAAGCAGCTGCAACAGCTACGAAATGGCGGGAAGACCACCATCACCAGCAGCAGCAGCAGGAGGAGGAGGAGGTGATGAAGATGGTGTTGGTGTTGAGGGTGGTGCTGTGGTTGATATGTTACACACCCTGGTGCCACCTGGACCTGTGGGAGTGCCTGGGGGTGACCCGGGGGCAGCACTGGCACTAGCAGTACATGCTTGTATGCTGGCTGCAGGATTCCAGGTGGGAGGTGGGGGGGGGGGTTCAAGGGAAAAAGAGGGGGTCAGGAGGCTGGATTCGGGCAGTACATTCTTTTAAGCGATGGCTTGTTCCTTTGGGGCAAGGTTTGGGATACATTGGGGTGCTCATTGCTGACCTGGACGCGTCACTGGCACTAGCAGTACATGCATGGGGAGGGAAGAGGGGTGTATGCACTGGTGGGCTGGGCAATGCCTGGGTTTAGGGTGGGATGGGAGACACTGCTTGGGACAGGTTCTGATTTGGGGATGGGGATGCACAGCAGGCAGGGGGGGGGGCACACTAGCAATAGCAGTACATGCTTGTATTTTGGCAGGAGGAGAAAATTGATCTGTTACAGGCCCATGGTCAGCCATGCTGTGGGACGCTGCTTCTCTAGTCCCTCGAAGTTCCATATCGTCTTGGATGACAGATTATAAAGGACTTCAGCTTTGCTACTGGTATGGATGATTGTACGAGCTGGCCTGATTCATGTTGTCACCCAACTGTCACCCGTATCACTCATGTGTGTCACTCCGGTGACGCATTCATACAGCAGCCCCCCTTGCAAGGGTGATTGGCCCCTGTCCACTCCCGAAATAAGCACTCACAATGGCATCAACTGTTGTTACTGTTGTCATCCGCTTGTCACCCATCAACACCCCTGTCACTCGTGTGTCACTCAGGTGACATCTCCCAACAGCAGCCCCCCTGGCAAGGGTCAGCGCCCCCAGCTCCTTCCCCCAGACTGGCATGGCAAGTACCCTGATGAGTGGTTGTTCTCATACTCACACCCGGACAAGCTAAACCCCTTCACAGTGCATTGTAGCCTACAGAGGCTCTCTGGTAGGATGCTGGTCAATGGGGCAGAGGGGAACAACATGCAATTTAACAGCCAGGTGTGTATGGGAGGCTAGTAACACGGGCGGAACTGGGGGGGGGGAGTAGGAGGGGTGGGGGTGGGCAGGGTGAAATTGTTTTTTGAAAGCTGGGCTGGCCCCCTCCCCCCTCCTCTCCCCAGTAAACCTGAAACTTGCCCTCAGAGGTTGGGTAGAGGCACAGGTTGGGTATAAGCACAAAAAGCAGGGGTAGGAAAGCAGGAGCAGAAAAGCAGGGAACTTCCCACTTAAGGTATTGGAAGTCGTACAGAGGATAAGAGTGGGGAGCAGCTGATGATATTGGTGGGGTGTAACGCATGGAGCCGTGGGGGCTTAGGGTTCCGTTGCAAGTGCTGTTTAGGGTGTGGGTGCCGCTGGGGTTTAGTGTGGTGCGCAAATGGGGATGGAGCATGGCGTGCACGCGGGGTTCGCGGGAAGGGATGCACCTGGGGTTTAGAGCAGAGGGGCTTGCACCTGGGGTTTAGGGTGGAGGGGTATGCACAGTGGCTTTAGGGTGGGACTCTGCTGTTGGATAAGCATCATATTGCTACATGCAGATTAACGGTGCTAAAGTCCTTTTTCTGCTGTTGGGCGTCGTTGCTGTTGTTGTGCTTTGGTGGAAGAGGTTATACATTTACTTCTGGTACATTGAGCTGCTGCTGCTTTCTGAGCATGCCGGGCATCCTGTCTACCGTATTCCTCTGGCACTTTATGATATGCCATAGCAGAGGTGTCCCAAGTAGGCCCCGCACCTTGAGCTGTTGTGAAGGCAGCGAGGTGCAACAGTATACAGGATCCTGTCTTTCCTGTGCGCCTCAAAACCAATTCACTTGTTCATGCTTACTAGGGCACATTATCAGCTCCATGTTGCAGGATTGCAACTGTTGCTTTTCTTTTTTCCCCCTAACATCAGTTTTGCATAGGCTGTTTTGTGTCTCACCAAACAGGGTTCAGGGTTGAAGGTTCCCGCCGTGCTGCGCTAGTCTCTGGTTACAAGCGCAGCGTGTGCCTAAGGCACTTTTTGTCATGGCATGATATAAAAACTAATAATAACAATGCCAACACGAGGGCAGCATGGGGGCATGCTGCGTTGAAGAAAAGCTTTCATAGTTGTGCATCAGCGTGTGTCCCACGCTATCTGGCAATTCTCGGGTTTCCTTTAGGCCTTGAGGTCTGGGCATCATCAACTGGCACTATGTCCCCATGCTAGTTTAGGGTTTAGGGTTTTAGGGTTTAGGTAGTTTTAGGGTTTAAGTTTAGGGTTTAGGGTTTAGGGTTTATCTTCAGGCCTTGAGGTCTGGGCATCATCAACTGGCACTATGTCCCCGTTATTATGTTACCATTCTCTGTGTCTGAAATTATGGTTGTCTGACCTCAGCTATTGTTGCCTGTCTTGCTCCTCCCTTTCTACATCCACATCTACATCAGATGCTTGGCCTTCAGCTAGGCAACTACATCCCCAACCCCGCAGCCCTCCGCTCCACCAGCAGCAGCAGTTGGGGTGGTCCTGATTCCCCCTTCACCCGCCCTGACACCCTCGCCAGCCTCATGCAACAATATATAATCAAACCACTACTAGATAATGCCACCGATATACCCTTTGACCGATTACCCTCCACTCAACCCCTTGGTTATGCCGGTAGTCCTGTGAATAGCCCTGGGAGTGGGGTGGTTTCAGCTGGGAGGGGTGGAGGGTCCGCAGGGGGTGGAAGTGGTAGTTGGTGGGAGGTGGTTTCGGAGGGGGTGTTTGGGGGGGTGGTTGGGCCGTCGGGGAAGCACGTTTGGTTGGCGGTTGGGGTTACAGCGGCGGTGGTAGCGGGGTTGGGGGTGTATTTGGCGAGAAGTAGGGGAGGTGGGAGGGGAGGGGGGACACTGGGGTGGCAGGGGCGGCGGTGGTAGGGAGGTGGGGTGGTGGGTGATTAGCTGGTGGTGGGGGTGGAACAAGAAGAGCTAGGTACGGACCCCGGGGTGAGGGTGGGTGGCAGTAGCGGTGGTAGGGAGGTGGGGTGGTGGTGATTAGCTGGTGGTGGGGAGCAAGAGGAGCTAGGTACTGAGCAATGGGTGTCAATGCGCTGTACCGAGCCGCCATGACTACTACCACCAGCAGCAGGGTTTGCGGTGTTGCTGCTGCTGCAGCAACAGTGGCCGCACCAGCAGCAGGAGCAGCTGTGGGACGGCAGCGATGGGCAGGGACAACAGCAGCAACAGGAACAGTGGCAGGGCAGTAGCAGCAGCAGCAGCGGCACAGAGGCAGCAGTAGCAGGGCAGAAGTACGGCAGTAGGAGCAGCAGCACCAGTGGCGATGGCTGCAGCTATAGCGGTGGCTGCAGCAGCAGGATCAGTAGCAGCTGTTGTGGATGAGTGGTCTGAAGGTATTGATGACGTCGTGGGTAGAAGTGGACAGTTTGTGATGAGTTCTACTCATGCCATCATCAACACCTGAAGGTCCACCTATCAGCAACGTGGACAATCCGCCTGGGAGGGGAGGGGGGGGGGGTGGCTCGGGTGGCAGCAGCACCTGTAGTAGGGAGAATGATGGTTGGCTGCTGGTGGTGGAACATGAGGAGCTAGGAAATGAGTGAGGGAGGCTATTGGAGTGCAAAGAAAGGTCATGACAATCACTAGTAGCAGCAGCGGGAGGTGTTGCGGTTTAGCTGCAGCAGCAGCAGCGATGGCAGCTGCACGGCAAGAGCAGCAGGTGTGGGAATATGGACTTCCGGGAATGCCGGTTCTTTTCGTATTTGGGACCTTGTGGAGTTGCACTGGTGGATTACCCGTGGTATGGTAGGGTATCACTACCTGGCTGATCCACCAGTGCAGTTTTTGTGCCGGTAGCACCAGCAGGAGCGGCATGGAGGCAGCAGTACCGGCAGCGGCATGTCAATAGCCAGCAGCAGCAGCGGCAGCAGCGTCATGGAAGCAGCAGGAGCAGCAGCAAGGCCGCAGGACCTCTCGCAGCTGTTGTGGATGAGTGGGCTGAAGGTATTGATGATGTACTGGGTAGCATTGGTGACCAGTTCCACTCATGACATGATCAATATATTCAGGCCGCTGACCTATCAGCTAGATGGACAATCGGCCAAGGAGGGGAGGGGGGACGCTGGGGTGGCAGTGGTGGTGGTGGTAGGGAGGTGGGGGGGGGGGGGTGCGGAATCGGCTGCTGGTGGGGGAGCAAGAGGGAGAGGGAGTGAGCCCGGGGGGGGATGGAAGTTACTGAGCCGCCATGACAAGCGCCAGCACCAGCAGCAGCAGCAGTAGGAGGTGTTGTGGTATTGCTGCAGCAGCAATGGCGGCGGCATGGCAGTAGCAGCAGGTGCGGGGGTACGGGTCTCTGTTGTCATTGGGACATATTGAAGTGTGCTTCACAAGGTTCCCAACATTAATGGATACACTCAGTCCAACATTAGCTGATCCACCAGTGCAATTGTGATGTTGGTGGAAGCAGCAACAGCGGCACGGAAGCAGCAGTAGCGGCAGAGGCACGCCCAGTAGCAGCAGGATCAGCGGCAATAGCGGTGGCAGCAGCAATGGTGGCAGGAGTAGCGGCAGTAGCAGCAGCAGGGTCAACGGCAGCTGTTGTGGATGAGTGGCCTGAAGGTGTTGATGATGTATGGGTAGAGCTGGTGATCAGTTCTCCTCATGACATGATCAATATCCTTAGGCCACCTATCAGCTAGGTAGTGGAAAGTCTGCCTGGGAGGGGAGGGGGCCTGGGGTGGTGGTGGTGGTATGGAGGTGGGGTGGTGGGGATTGGCTGCCGGGGGAGCAAGAGGAGCTAGGTAGTGAGCCCAGGGGGCAGGGGGCTGCAGCAGCAATGGCAGCGGCACGGCAGTAGCAGCGGGCTTGGAGTGCAGGGATGCGCGTGTTTATATGCATTGGGGACCTTGTCCAAAGCTTTGCACGGGAATTGCACTGGTGATAGAGCCACCTGATGGTGAGGTGCCATCACCTGGCTGATCTGCCAGTGCAAATTGCGTGCAGGTAGAGTGGCATAAAAGCAACAGCAGCGGCAGCAATGGTAGGGAGGTTGGGAGGTGGGTGATAATTGGCTGCTGGTGGGGGAACAAGGGGAGCTAGGTAGGGAGCAAGGAGGGCTATTGGAGTGTATAGAATTGCCGTGACACTCACCAGCAACAGCAGCAGGTGTCCCGGTGTTGCTGCTGCAGCATGGGAGGAGGGAGGGGGGGGGGGGGCAGCAGCAGTAGCAGCAGGTGCCGGAGTCTGGGTTGCTGTTGGCATTGGAAACTTGGTTCAGCACCTCAGTGTTGAGTAGTTCCCCAAGGATCCTCCCGACCGTAGCGAAGAGCCTGCAGCTCCGACCTCCTGTACCTTTGACCTAAACCTGTACTAGACACCTCGCCTCCACACCAGCTCAGAACCTAGGCCGTAGCCAAATGGCTGCAGCATCTCTGAGTAATCGCCATCAGCAGCTCCTTTCTTCTCTGGGGTCAAGCCAGCCCTGATCCTACCATAGGAAATGAAGGAGCTGGTGGTGGCTTCAAAACATCCACAATGATAACAGAGCCCCGTGCTTTACTGTTACCTCAGGGAGTTACCTCGGGGGGCTGCTGCTACTGCCACCGCAACCAAAACTCCATCCACTGGTGGAGTTTTGGTTGCGGTGGCAGTAGCAGCAGCGGCATGGAAGCAGCAGGAGCAGCAGCAGGGGCACGGCAGTAGCAGTGGCGGCTGGGGGCGCAGCTATAGTGGCGGCGGCAGCAGGATCAACGGCAGCTGTTGCGGATGAGTGTCCTGAAGGCATTGTTCTGTGCTGCATCAAAGTGATCTTCGACGCATGACTTAACAATGCCTTGACTAGGCCACGCATCCGCAACAGCTGTCACTGATCACTTTGACATATGACATCATCAAGACCTTCAGGGCACATATTGGGCAATTGGGGTGGACAATTCGACTGAGAGATTGGGGGCGGCACTGGGGTGGCAGCAGCGGTAGTAAGGAGGTGGGGCAGTGGGGAGGTGGGATGGTGGGTGATTGGCTGGCAGTGTGGGACAGCAGGGAGAGGCAGTGAGCTGGGGGTAGGGGGGGATGCACTGTCCATGACAATCACCAGCAGCAGCAGGAGGAGGAGGAGGAGGTGTGGGGGTTAATGCAGTAGCAGCAGCAGCAATGGCAACAGGAGCCGGAGCAACTGGGAGCAAGTTGGAGCGGTGGCGGCAGGGACAACAGTTGGTTAGCATCCCTGGCTGTCAGAGGACAGATTCAGGTTTGGTTCCTTGTCACGTCATTTGTAGAAATCGTAACTCTACAGCAGAGATAGTCGGCCGGGTACCAGCGGCGGCCGCAGTGACAATAGCAGCAGCGGAGGCGGCAGCAGCAGTAGCAATGGCACGGAAGGAACAGGAGCAGGGGTACGGCAGCAGTAGCGCGGGCAGCAGTGGCGGCCATAACAAACAGTGGTGGCAGCAGCAGGATCACTGGCAGCTGTTGCGGACGAGTGTCCCAAAGGTCTTGATGATGTCCAGATCAAGTTCACGATGATTTTGACCTATGCCATCATCAATATCTTCAGGCCACCTATTAGCTAGGTAGTGGACAATGCGCCTCCTGGGAGGGAAATTGAGACGCTGAGGGGTAGTAGGGAGGTGGGGAGGTGGGGAATTGGCTGCTGCTGCTGGTGGTGGAGCCAGAGGAGCTAGGTAGTGAGCGAGAGAGAGGGGGGGGGAGGGATGGAAATTGCTGAGCCGCCATGACATTCATCATCATCATCATCAGCAGGAGAGGGTGTTGTGGTATTGCCGCAGCAGCAGAAGTAGCAACATTGGCGCGGCAGTAAACCAGCTGCAGGAAAGCAGCAGTACCAGGAGCAGAGGTATGGCAGTAGCAGTGGCAGTAGCAGCAGCATAGTGGCGGCAGCCGGGTCAAATGGCACATGATTGATCTGGAGGTATTGATGTATCGAAGTGATGTATCAAACTCATGATGAAATTGATCCATGCTTTGATACATCAATATCTTCAGGCCACCTATCAGCTAGGTAGTGGACAATGCACCTCCTGGGAGGGGAGGAGGGGGGGGGGGTGGCCGGTGGTTGAAAGGTGGGGCCGTGGGTGGTGGTGGGGGTGGCGGCGGCGGTGGTAGCTGGGGTGGGGGTGTACTTGGCGAGGAGGAGGGGTGGTGGGAGGGGAGAGGGGACACTCGGGTGGCAGCAGTGGTAGTAGGGAGGTGGGGAGGGGGGGGGGAATTGGCTGCTGCTGGTGGGGGTAGAGCAAGAGGAGCTAGGCAGTGAGCCCAGAGGGGGGGCGGGGCGGATGGAACTTGGTGAGCCGCCATGACAATCAGCAGCAGCAGGAGGAGGAGTGTTGCGGTATTGCTGCAGCAGCAGAAGCAGCAACATCAGCGTGCCAGTAGCAGCGGCTGCAGGGAAACAGGAGGAGCGGGAGCACGGGGGCACGGCAGTAGCAGCGCGGGCCGATCAGGGTCAATGGCAGCTGTCTCATATGAGTGATCTGGAGGTGTTGATGTAGTAGTGATTCATCAAACTCGTGATGAGTTTGATGCATGATGTCATCAATACCTTCAGGCCACCTATCAGCTAGATAGTGGACAATGCACCTGGGAGGGGAGGAGGGGAGGCAGCAGTATTTGTGTTTGTGTTTTGTCCACTACGGGGAGGTAGACTACCCGATTTTTGTACCGGCAATCTATGCCTTTCAGCAAGATTACTCATCTCCTTGTGGAACATAAACGGGTATTTTTTCGTAATTCACGTGGAATGTGAATACCCAGATCGTGGTGGTGGTAGCGAGGTGGGTGGTGGGTGAATGGCTGCTGGGGGAGCACGAGGAGCTAGGCAGTGAGTTCAGGGAAGTGGGTGCAGCAATGGCAGCGGCAGGGCAGTAGCAGCAGGTGTGGGAGTGCAGGAATGCTTGTCTCTGTTCCCATTGTGGACGTCGTGAAGCTTGCATGGAAATTGCACTGGTGTTTATTCCAGGTGATGGTGGAGTGCCATTACCTGGATGATACACCGGTGCAATTCTTTTGCCTGTGGCATCAGCAACAGCGGCAACGAAGCAGCAGCAACAGCAGCAGGTGTCCTGGGTGTTGCAGCAGCATGGGGGCCGGCAGCAGTGGAGCAGTAGCAGCAGGTGTGGGAGTGTGAGTTGCTGCTGGCATTGGGAACTTGGTGCAGCACCTCGCTGTTCAGGAATGACCCAACGATTCTCGCAACCGTAGCAAGTGAAGAGCCCGCAGCTCACCTCCTGTGTCTTTCAACACTTACCGCTGGACACCAGCCTTGCCTCTACCCCGTAGCTGAACCAGCAGCGCCTCTGAGTAATTGCCATCAGCAGCTCCTTCGTTCTCTGTGATGAAGTCAACCCTGACTTTTCCAAAAGAAGTAAATGAGCTGGTGGTGGCTAACGTTGTGGTGGCTTCAAGACGTCACAATAACATAAACCCGCACTTCAATGTTACCTGGATTATCCACCGCTGCAGTTTTGGTTGCGGTGGCAGTAGCAGCAGTGGCATGGAAGCAGCAGTAGCAGGAGCAGGGGTACGGCAGTAGTGGTGGCGGCGGGGGCCACAGCTAAAGCGGCCGCGGCTGCAGGATCAGCGGCAGCTGTTGCGGATGAGTGGCCTGAAGGCATTGTTCTGTGCTGCGTCAAAGTGATCTTCGACGCATGACTTTACCAATGCTTTGAGGCCACTCATCCGCAATAGCTGTCACTGATCGCTTTGACCCATGACATCATTAATACATTCAGGCCACACATTGGGCAGTAGGGGTGGACATCTGCCTGAGAGGGTGAGGGGCCATGCTAAGGTGGCAGCAACCGTGGTGGTAGGGAAGTGGGGCGGTGGGTTGGATTTGCTGGCAGTGTGGGACAGCAGGGAGAGGTAGTGAGCTGGAAGTAGGGGGGTATGCGCTGTCCATGACAATCATCATCAGCCGCAGCAGCAGCAATAGCAGGAGGTGTTGAGATCATGCAGCAGCAGTAGCAGCAGCAATGGCAGCGGTACCGAGCCGGAGCAGCTGGGAGGCAATCGCGGCAGCGACAAGAGCAGTGGAGGTGGCAGGAGCAGTAGCAGCAACACGGGAATGGAAGCAGCAGCAGCAACAGCAGTGGCAGTGACAGCAAATAGTGGCGGCAGCAGCAGGACCACTGGCAGCTGATAGATGGCCAGTTCTACTCATGACATGATGAATACGTTCAGGCCAATGACCTATACGCTAGGTGAAAATCCCGCCTGGGAGGGAGGGGGGGTGCTGGGGTGGCAGCAGCAGTAGTATGTAGGGAGGTAGGGTGGTGGGTGATTGGCTGCTCCTGCTGGTGGAGCAAGAGGGAGAGGTAGTGATCCCGGGAGGGGGGGATGGAAGTTATTGGGCCGCCATGATAACAACAACAACAACAAACATTTAAGGTGTGGCAACCGCAAAGGGCTGCTAGGTCGAAACGACCAAACACACCATCGGATGGATCCAAACACAATGGCTTTCAGACCACCAACCAAGTAGTACTGATACCGAAACATGTATCCAGGCAAGACAGAGCCCATGATCAAGAACATCACCCACTCCTCCACCGGTTGCAATGGCATGGCAAACAATGACGATTACCACGGGCTGAAGATGTACAAGAACCATGCAAAGGACTCGACCACAGAGGGATGTATGCAACCAGACCCAACCACCATGGAATGTGGCCACCATGGATATGGCCGAATCAATCCCTCCAAAGTAAAGGCAACGCTCCTATCGAGACAGAGCCCATGATCAAGAACACCACCCACTCCTCCATCGGTTGCAATGGCATGGCAAACAACGACGATTACCACGGGCTGGAGATGTACAAGAACCATGCAAAGGACTCAACCACAGAGGGATATATGCAACCAGACCCAACCAACATGGAATGCATGTGGCCGAATCAATCCCTCAAAGGTCAAGGCAACGCTCCTAGCGAGTGCCAGGCAGGTGCGGATGATGGGACACAGCAGTCCTCCAATGCCAGTCCACAAATAGCATCAAAGAGAAAGTTGCATCAACCATAATGGCTGGCCACAAGCATGGAGTGCTATAGGCCAGCCCAGCAACAGCTGGCCCCCCTGCATAGGCAAGCTGCTGCTGCGCACCACGGGACACAACGTATTGCACAGCTGTCTGAAGAGGCTAATCATCAGGTTGTCAAAGCATACCGCCCAATGGCTGCCACCAGCCCACCCTGGATCCCTTGCTGGCCAATGTATGTCAGGCCAGCCCATTTCGACTTGCCATGCGCTGACCGGTGGACCCAGTCAGCAGCAAGCCAAGCAGTTTAATGCCTTGCTCGGGGCCAAGCATAATCACGAGCAGCACTCAGCAGCAGCAGGTGGAGTGTTGCGATACTGCTGCAGCAGCAGAAGCAGCAACATCGGCGCGGCAGTAGCAACAGCTGGAGGGAAGCAGCAGTAGCAGGAGCACCGGGGCATGGCAGTAGCAGCGGGCGCAGCAGGGTCAATGGCAGCTAATGAGTGATCTGGAGGTGTAGATGTATCATAGTGTGCATCAAACTTGTGATGGGTTTGATGCACGCTCTGATATATCACTATACATTCAGGCCACCTACCAGCTAGGTAGTGGACAATGCACCTGGGGGTGCTGTGGAGGTAGCAGTGGTGGTAGGGGGTTGGGGGTGGTGGGTGATTGGCTGCTGGTGGGGGAGCAAGACGAGCTAGGTAGCGAGCCTAGGAAGGGGGAGGGGGGGGGCAGCAGCAATGGCGACGGCACGGCAGTAGCAGCGGGTATGGAGTGCAGAAATGTGTGCCACTGTTCACATTGCGGACCTTGTAAAACTTGGACGGAAATTGCACTGGTATCTGTGAGCCATCTGATGGGGAAGTGCCATAATGTGGGGTATCCACCAGTGCAAATTTCGTGCCGATGGCACCAGCAAGCGCGTCACGGAAGCAGCAGTACTGGCAGTAGCATGCCAATAGCCAGCAGGAGCAGGGGCAATAGCAGTGCCAGCGCAATCTCAGTAGCAGTAGTAGCAGGAGTTGACGTACGGCAGTAGCAGTGCTGGCCGCAGCTATGGCGGCAGCTGCAGCAGCAGGATCAACCGCAGCTGGGAATGAGGGGCCTGAATGTAAAGACTGTGCCTACTCATAAGTTCAGTGGACAATCCGCCTGGGAGGGGAGGGGGAGGCGCTGGGTTGGCAGCAGCAATGGTGGTGGTGGGGAGGTGGGGCGATGGGTGACTGGCTGCTGGGGTGGAACAAGAAGGAGAGGTGGGGATTGCATTGTACAAAGCCACCATGCCAACCAGCAGCAGCAGCAGGGGCCGTTGCGGTATGACTGCTACTGCTGCGGCGGCACGGGCAGTAGTACTGGGTGTGGGAGTGTGGGAATACAGGTCTCTATTCTCACTATTGTACGGACTGGTGCGCTGATGTATATACATTTACAATTACGATTATCAAATGGCCCGAGATTATGATGGAGTGCCAGTTCCACTATGGAGTGATGGAATACCTGGATGACCCACCCGTGCATGCAATTTAGTGTGCCGGTGACACCATGGCCACATAAGTGGCTGCAAGCAACGGCAATTGACTGTACGGGACAGCCATTGGGCCAGCCGGACATGCAAAGAGAAGCCACATAGGAATTGAACACTGAAGAATTGCTCTTCCATACAAAATGCCCATGACCAAGCAACTCCCCTCCACAACATTCATGTTAAATCAAACCACCACCAATCAAGCAAGCAAGACAGTGAGCATCACACCACAAGCGATTGCTACCGTGAACAACTGGTCATCCCAAAGGCATCTACAGATAGACACACGCAGGACCAAACACTATTAGATTCTGCTGCAAACTAACCCGCACATGCAGCAGGGTGACATCCGCCATCAAGCAAGCAGGGGTTACCCCATGCTCAAGTTCCATACTGCTGACGTACTTTACATCACTTCATCAGGATTGACAAACATGCCCAACTAACCACCTATAACAAAAGCTCACTGAAACTCACAGGTCATGCCCTGCCCTGAGGCATTGGCCCACCCGCTGCAGACAACAATGCATGTACACCTTCCCAACAGCACCAAGCTGGCCATAAACAGTCACAACATGCATGATTTGCACCAGAAAAGCAGCATGCTGGCTACCTGGACCACATGCCGATGGGCGCTTGCAATGCAACACAGCCCACCTAAAGCACAACACTCGTCACAGCTCTAAGATTCACAGCTGAATGATGATTATACTTCTCTCAATTACCCACTTTGTCACTTCCCTCAGCTAAGTAGTAGCCACCGCAAGCGTGTACAGCAGCTTGCCGGGAGCACACGGCATACACGGTTCAATGATACGACCCTGAAACGCCTGCCGCACTGCAGCATCAGCATTAGCAGAACATACCAGCCTGGTGAGCTGCTGCAGAGAGGCAGCAAGCATCCCGGCAGAGTCTGCACTGACTTCCAACCCTACCACATAATCTGCTAGGGACAGGGCGCGCAGGCCTGTCAGAGCAGCAATGTGTGGTACATCGCTGTCACCTAAGCCACAGAAGCTCAGCCGCAGCTGTGTCAACTTCGTCAGATGACTGAGCTTGCTGATTGCTTCATGCGCGTTGAGGTTTGCAAGGGACAGAGACTGCAGCTGCGGGCCAGACCTTCCAAGTGCTGCAAACAATCCTGGCAGCTGCTGCTGCTCATCAAACCTGCTCATGCTGCCCTCTAAATCCAACATCTGTAGATGCTCCATCAAGAGGGGCTGCAGCCAGCCTCCAATGAAAGCTGCCCTCTGCTCAATTCCCCAAGAAGGTAGCAACGCAGGGAGGATCACTTTGGTCCCTTTAACTGGCAGTGAACACGGAAGATGCCTGGCCACATGGATCGCGTTCTGCTCCGCCCCTTCCAAACGGAGCTCCACCAAGCCAAGCAAGGAAGTAAGGGGCGAGAAATCTGCATCGCGTTCCGCTACGCTTCCTGCCAGATCCAAGCAGGTCAGGCCGGTGAGACCCTTTGCCATAGCTGGAATAAAATCCCTGGAAACTGGAAACGCCATGTCGCTTGGAAGCTGACATCGGATGATAGTTAAGGACCTGAGCTGTGTAAGCTGCGGCAAGGCTCCCCTACAACTGGGGTGTATCCAAACCCCTACTAACGCCAAGGTGGTGAGAGCAGTGAAACTAGAGAAGGGGAGGTTAAGAGTTACACCCGCAAACTGCCCACCCGTGGCAGACAGGTATTCCCCTCCAAGCCTCAGCTCACGGAGCTGACTTGCACCGGCCAGAGACTGAAGCAAATCATCAGGGCGGGAGCTGAGGGTGGATCCAACTAATTGGGTTAATTCTCCAAGAAGTCTGATGCTGAATTTCAGCAGCTGTGAGGGGTGCCGGGCTACCCACAAGATCAGGCTGTTTGCAGCAGCAGCTGTTCTGACTTCCACATCTAAGCAGCTGCAGCAGTCATGAGACAGCTGGTGCCACTGCTTACACACCAGGGGGATGATGCATAAGAGGTGCTGCTGGTCTAGCTGCTTGAAGGCCTGGATCAGGAAGCTCTGACAGAGATCCAGGGGCAAAGATTGGAAGATGCATTCCGGGCGTCTTTCCATTATTAACCTGCAATGCAGCAGCAACATTGAGCAGGGTTCATTCGCCGTCACCTGACTGTCAGCTGATGTCTTTGTAGTTATGCTTCTCAGCCCCGAGAATGATACGGTGAGCCTGACCTTTGCACTTTGTGTGTACTGTAGGGAACAGACGAAACGCTTTAAGAAGCAGGCAGTCAGAGCAAACTTTTACAGCAGCAGAGGTTATAAAACCTAAGCAAGGAGGATTTTTAGGATTTTATACCCTCTGACATCTGTGTCAGCACCAGAAGACAGGTTGCGATTGCCCCCTATGCCATGCTCATGGTCAAGTGTCATGTGCACAACTTTCAACTGTTGGTGCTCCGTGGGCTGCTGCACGTGAAACATTGTTGTGCCTGAAACACAGTTCCCAAATGTCATTGTGTTTATTTGTGGATTGTGGCATTGACTGGATCCGCCACAGTGTTGGCACCATCCAGGATCAGCTTTGAAGGACCTGGTAGCTGCAAGAGGCTATATCACATACTTCGCAATATCAACAAGAGAGGAGGCTATGCCTGCACTGTTGCTACACCATTCGGGAAAGCCTTTTAAAATATGGCATATTACCCACCTTGCAGAGCTCCGAACGAAGGACTGAGAGTGTCCAGTGCTTGCCGGTCCAAAAGCAGGGGGACGCTACCAGAATGTGGTAGTTTCCACACATTCAGTTTACAGGATTGAGTTCGTGCCTGCGTGTAAAGCATGTCATCAGGGTGAATGGCTCCAGAAGGCCCTCGTTCAGAGTGGCAAACTGTGTGAAATGGGGTGTGAACGGGGATGTGGCCATTCGTCTGTCCCGCAACTTACCCAGATCCTCCAGCCTAACGTCAAGACTGGGCGAGCGGTCACTGTACAGAGAAAAGACGACCCTTCAATGCCATTAATGGCAAGCTGGGGTACGTGATCTAGCCGTGGTGAGGACACTAATTGAAGAGGGCACGCGAGACAGCCTGCTACCAGCCTACAAATTGCGTATACGGTATCACGTGGCACAAAACAGGCTACATAGTGCATTAGCTGGCATATAAGGGGAATGCATGTAGAAATGTAGATTGTAGAATCGTTCTGCACTCACTCACTCTGCACTCACTTCGGAGAAACACCCGTTGCATGGGCAGGTCCAGCTCGGACGACGCCACTGCGGCATGCTCATTATGAAGCAACAGTATAGTACATACACTCCCGCAAGCCTCAATTGGCGAGCATCTACATTATACCGCTATCCGTCGACACACTCATGCCGCGGGCAGCACGATGCGTTTCAGACCCAAACCATTCCTGGGACAGCCAGGAGCGTGGAATGGAGCATCAAACTGTACAACAAGTGTCCAAATACATAGCAGAAAGATGATCTACACTGCCAGGCAACCTCTGTATGCACAAGTCATGAAGGTGCCAGAGGGCCAATTAGGACACATGCAACTTGTACAACCAGAAGCAGGGTGTGGCCAACGGCGCCCCACTATGATGGGGCCATTTGTAAATCTATAATCCATGTCCCGAGAAGAATTGCCCATGTCTTCCGCAGAACAATCATGTAAGTTTTGGTCCCACATAACTTCCCTGCATCAGAAAGTTAAGCAGCAGCAGACACTTTAGCTGCATGGAGGGCTTGTCCAACAGAAATCCGAGCTTGGCCAGCCAAGTACCAGCTGGTGGACTGCACCGATAGAAGAAGCACGGAAGAGAACTGCAGCCGATTCCCCAAGTTGCTTTGTGTAGACGACCAAGACCCAGTCCGAAATTAAGTCCGGAAGGCTTAGCGTTGCACGCATTTGTACGGATGACCAGCTCAAATGGGCTCCTGAGGTGCGCAGTCTATCAAGTGAAAGGAGGCAGTTCGCAGCAGTTGAAGCATATGTTGGCAAAGTTGCTTGTAAAAATGGGTGCCGTGGCAGGTTCAGTTCATAACTGGGTGCTACTTTTGCCCTCTCAATGTTTTCAGAGACTTTGGACACAGCAGCTTTCCGTACTTTGTCCTTGTGGTTCTTTTGCAAGCTGAAAGTTGTGTTGTGTTGTTTGTTGCAGAAGGTGAACTACCAAGTGGCAGCTGTGCCTTGCTTTGTACTTCTTAAACCAGGAGGTAGGGTTTAGTATTAGATGTTTAGCAGAGCAATGGCTTAAATGCATAGGGCAGGCTGTACGAGGCTGTTATGTGCATCAGTGTCATCTAGAGGCTCTGTGTGGCACAGCCTGGGTAAGAAAGAAGTTTGTAGCGGAGAAATGTAACTGTCCCCTTGGGTTAGGAAGGCTCATGGAGAGTGATATCTGACCACCTCTTCTACTAGTAGTGAAGTTTGTTTTTCAGTGAAATGGCAAACCATGGTCCTGCTTTTAGGCTTACAGCACGGGATACCATGTAACATCTGTACTGGACTGCTCCAGCGGCATTATACACTAGCTTTGGCAACTCCATGCTTCCGCCTTAATTTTATAGCCACCCTTCTCTTTCCGTGCTGCCAACGCAGGCACACTCTTTTCCTCATGATCACCATGCTCGCAGCACATACTACCCGTACTGGGCTCAATGGAGATTGCCCTGGTGCTGTTTGTGCTTACACAGGTGACGCTATAGCTCGCAGTGGGCCCCCTCGCAGCAAGCAGCATATGCAGCAAACAGTAGACACCCTGGTCAAGCTGGCACAAGACGCTAAACCCTAAACCCTAGACCCCACCAGCTAAACATTGCCGCTCTCCTTTCCCAGCAGCAAGATTCCCAGGCAGGCAGCAGGCCCAGCCAACGTACAGTTTAGGGTTTAGTTTCATAACTTTCAGGGGTTAGGGTCTGTAGTAAACAGCGCCATTGACACTCCTGGAGTCATAGGTTTCCGGGGCAAAGCAGACTCACCAGCAGCGAGTTCCACAGCAGCAGCAGCGCAGAGCTTTCTGCGAGAGTGTGCCGGCATCCCAGCAACACCAGCAGCAGCAAGTATATTTTAAAGCAGCTGCAACAGCTACGTTAATGTCGGCAACACCATCAGCAGCAGCAGGAACAGCAGCAGGAGGAGCTGATGATGGTGTTGGTGTTGAGGGTGGTGCTGTGGTTGATATGTTACACACCCTGGTGCCACCTGGACCTGTGGGGGTGCCTGGGGGGGACCCGGGGGCAGCACTGGCTCTAGCACTACATGCTTGTATGCTGGCTGCTGGATTCTAGGTAGGGAGGGGGGGGGGGCAGGGAGTGCAGGAAGTTAGGGGGCGGGGGGGAGGAGGAGGGGGTTCAGGAGGTTGATATAGGGTTGGGCATGGTGTTGAGATGAATTGCAGGTTCTGGTGCGACTTTGGAATGGGTTTTTTGGTGCCTTGGGCAAGGGGTGGGTGCCTGGGTGTGACTTGGGAACAGCAAATTTAAAGGTCGGAGGGGACTTCGCGGAAGTGGTGGGAGGAGGGGAGGGAGGGGGTGGGGCAGGAGACTGGGCGGGGGCGAGTGCAAGTGGGTGAGAAAGCTGGGTAGGGTTGTGCAGTGCATTACAAATGAGGGCTTGCATGTTTGGAATATATTTGGGTTGGGGTGTGGGGCACCTGCGGTGACCCGGGGGCGGCATTAGCAGCAGCATGTCCACATGCTTGTATGCTGGCAGCTGCATTCCAGGTAGGAGGGGGGGTTCAATGGAAATGAAGGGGGTCAGGAGGCTGGAGTGGGTTTGGGCAGGGCATATTAACCGAGGGCTTGTCTCTATGGGACAAGATTTGCGACAAGTTTGGATGCTCAGGGCTGCTATGGATGCGGCACTGGCACTAGCAGTACATGCATGGGGAGGGAGGGCGGTCACTGGGGGCTGGGCAGTGCCAGGGTTTAGGACGGAACGGGGAGGCACTGCTTGGGATGGGTTCTGATTTGAGGATGGGGGTGCCTGGGGTTGCACAGCAGGTGGGAGGGGGGGGGGGCTGGCATTAGCAGTACATTAGCTTGTATGCTGACAGGAGGAGAAAATTGATTTGTTACTTGCCCATGGTTAGCCATGCTCTGGGATGCTGCTTCTGTGTTCCTTTTTAGTTCAGGACGTCTCGGATGAGAGATTATAATGTAACTCTGCTTTGTCACTACGGGTAGTGCGGATGATTGTCTTATAGCTGGTCTGATGCCTGTTTCACCCACCTGTCACCCATGACTCACCCGTGTCACCACGTGTCACTCAGGTGACATTGCCAAAGCAGCAGCCCCTTGCAAGGGTCAACGGCCGCAGTCCACACCCGAAATAAACACTAACACTCATCATTGTTGTCACCCGCTTGTTGCCCATCACTCACATCTGTCACTCCTGTGTCACTCAGGTGACATCTCCCAACAGCAGCCCCCCTGGCAAGGGTCAGCGCCCCCAGCTGCTTCCCCCAGACTGGCATGGCAAGTACCCTGATGAGTGGTTGTTCTCATACTCACACCTGGACAAGTTAAACCCCTTCACAGTGCATTGTAGCCTACAGAGGTTGTCTGGTAGGATGCTGGTCAATGGAGCAGAGGGCAACAACATGCAATTCAACAGCCAGGTATGGACGGGCATTTGTTATCAAATGTAGCACTGGAGGTCTACTGGGTGTCTATTTGTCTCCAGCTGTCGTCGTCTTAGCTCTCAGTCTTGGTTTCTCCCTCTCAAAACACACTAACAGACTGATTGGAGTTGATGTGGTGGGTGCTGCACGGTCCCCGAGTTGCGCAGTGATTTAGTATGGTTTATCTTTTATTACTTCATGGCAACCCATAGCAAAAGTGCCATAGGCCCTGCACCTCATGCAGTAGAGAATTTTGGGAGGTGGAAGAGAGGTACACTGTCAGATTTTGAGGACCTGAAGCGCTTTACAGTGAGAGGCTAACACCGCCTGTGCCGAGCATTGTTTTCTTGGTCAACAGAAGGTTATAAAGTAGAGGTTGAGAAGCTGCTGGTACTAAGAACGGGAGCAGCAAGGGTTTAGGATGGATGGCAATTTAGGGTTTAGTGCATTTAAGGTTTGGGGGTGCATAGGGGGTTGAGTGTGAGGGGGTCTTGTACATGGCCTTGTAGCCTACAGAGGATTTATGGTAGGATGCTGGTCAAAGATGCAAGGGGCAACCATATGCAAGTCAACAGCAGGTGTGTATAGGCTAGGGTTTAAGGTTTTGGATTCGGGTTTATGGTTGTGCAAGCTCCTAATTGCTGTAGGAATAGTTCTCATATTTGGGCAACATCTTAGTCGGCAACGCCCATGTCTCTCATCCATAACAAGTGGTTTTCTTGTCTCTCTGGCAACCCCTGTCTAACCTCTCTGCTGTCCTTGCCTGTCTTCCTCCTCCCTTTCTATATCTACATCTACATATAGATGCTTGGCCTACAGCTTGGCAACTACATCCCCAACCCCTCAGCCCTCCGCTCCACCAGCAGCAGCAGCTGGGGAGGTCCTGACTCCCCCTTCACCCGCCCTGACACCCTGGCCAGCCTCATGAAACAATATATAATCAAACCACTACTGGATAATGCCACTGATATTCCCTTCGACCGATTACCTTCCACTCAACCCCTTGGTCCTGCTGGTAGTGCTGTGAATAGCCCAGGGAGGGGGGTGGTTTCAGCAGGGAGGGGTGGAGGGTCCGCAGGGGGTGGAAGTGGTAGTTGGTGGGAGGTGGTTTCACAGGGGGTGTTTGGGGGGGTGGTTGGGCCGTCGGGGCAGCAAGTGTGGTTGGCGGTGGGGGTAACGGCGGCGGTGGTAGCGGGGGTGGGGGTGTATTTGGCGAGGAGTAGGGGAGGTGGGAGGGGAGGGGGGGTGTTGGGGGGGCAGCAGCGACGGTGGTAGGGAGGTGGGTTGGTGGTGGGTGATCAGCTCTGGGGGAGCAAGAGAATATGTAATAGTGAGCGAGGATGGCTAATCAGCACTGTAGAGGAACACAATATCAATCACCAGCAGCAGCAGCAGGTGGCGAGGCAGTAGCAATGGCAGGGGCAGCAGCGGCATTAGCAGCATCTGTAAGAGCAGCAGGAGCAGTGGCAGTGGCATGGCAGCAGCAGCAACAGCATGGCAGCAGCAGCAACAGCATGGCAATTGCCAGCAGGAGCAGCAACAGCAGCACGACCGCAGGATCACTGGCAGCTGTTGTGGATGAGTGGCCTGAAGGTATTGATGATGTCTTTGTAGAAGTGGTTACCACTTGGTGACCAGTTCTACTCATGACATAGTTAATACCTTCCGGCCACAGACCCGGCAGCTAGGGGGTCAATGCCCCTGGGAGGGGGAGGGGAGGGGGGGTGCTAGGGTGGCAGTGGTGGTAGGGAGGGAGGGTGGTGGGTGATTGGCTGCTGGTGGGGGAACAAGAGAGGGGTGGGACGGGATGCAATTTGCTGAGCCGCCATGACAACCACCAACAGCAGCAGCAACAGCAGGAGGTGTTGCGGTAAAGCTGCAGCAGCAGAAGCAATGGCGGCGGCGGCAGTAGCAGCGGGTGCCGGAGTCCGGGAATGCGGGTGTCTGTTCACATTGGGAGCCGCCTGAAGCTTGCACAACCATTGCACTGCCTGATTACCCAAGTAATGGCCATCGCCTGGATGATCAGGCAGTGCAATATTCATGCCAGTGGCAACAGCGGTACAGAAGCAGCAGGAGCAGTGGCAGCGGCACGGCAGTAGCAGCAGCAGGAGCAGCAGAGCACAGCAGTATAAAAGGGGGGGGGAGGCTGCGGGGATGGTAGCCGAGGTGGTAGGGAGGTTGGTAATGGTTGGCTGGTGATGGTGGAACAAGAGGAGCTAGGTAGTGCCAGCCAGGCGGGCTAATGGAGTGTATAGAATCATCTTGACAATCACGAAGAACAGCAGCAGGAGGTGTTGCGGTGCAGCAGCAGCAGCAACAGTGGCTCAGAAGCAGCGGGATGGCAGCGGTGGTGGCAGAAGCACCAGCAACAACGGCATGGCAACAGCCAGTAGCAGCAGTGGCGGCAGCAGCAATAGCGGTGGCAGCGCCACGGAAGCAGCAGGAGCAGGAGCGGTATCAGGATCAATTGCAGTTCTTGGGGATGAGTAGCCTGAAGGTATTGATGATGTCTTGGTCGATTTGTGATCAATTTGACCCATAACATCATCAATACCTTCACGCTACCTGGCAGTGGCAGTACCAGCAGCATAGTGGCGGCAGCAGGGTCAAATGGCAGCTGTTTCACATGAGTGGCCTGGAGGTATTGATGTATCAATGTGTGCACCAAACTTGTGATGAGATTGAGCCATGCTTTGATACATCAATACCTTTAGGCCAAAGCTATCAGCTAGGTAGTGGACAATACACCTGGGAGGGGAGGGGGAGGTTTGGCAGGCCGGTGGTTGGGGGGTGATGTATCAAACTCATGATGAGATTGATCCATGCTATGATACATGAATACACCCTATCAGCTAGGTAGTGGATAATGCACCTGAGAGGGGGGAGGCTGGGGGGGCAGCAGTGGTGGAACACGGGGGAGAGGTAGTGAGCCCCGGGGGGGGGGGGGATGACATGATTCATCACCAGCAGCACTGAGGTGTTGCGGTTTAATTGCTGCTGCTGCAGCAGTAGCGGCGACATGGCAGTATGTCCAGTGTTGCTGCAGCAGCATAAGGGGCAGCAGCAGCAGTGGGTGTGGTAGTGGTGAGTTTCTGTTGGCATTGGGAACTTAATGGTGCAGCACCTCAGTGTTGAGTAATGCCCCAAGGATCCTCCCGACCCTAGCAAAGAGCCCGCTGCTCACCTCCTGATGCGTACCTAACCGCTAAACACCAGCCTTGCATCCACCCCAGCTCATAACCCAGCCCGGTAGCCAAATGGCTGCAGCAGCTCTGAGTATCGCCATCAGCAGCTCCTTCCTTCTCTGTTGTCAAGTCAGCCCTGACTTTTTGAGCTGGTGGTGGCGACTATTGTGGTGGCTTTCTAGACGTTTAACATAAACAAAGGCCCACAATTCACTGTTACCTGGATTATCCACCAGTGCAGTTTTGGTGCCGGTGGCAGTAGCAGCAGCAGCATGGAAGCAGCAGTAGCAGGGGCAGGGGTGCGGCAGTAGTGGTGGCGGCTGCGGCAGCAGGATCAGCGGCAGCTGTTGCGGATGAGTGGCCTGAACGCATTGTTCTGTGCTGCGTCAAAGTGATCTTCGACACATGACTGAACCAATGCCTTGATTAGGCCACGCATCCGCAACAGCTGTCACTGATCTCTTTGACCCATGACATCATCAAGACTTTCAGGCCACACATTGGGCAATTGGGGTGGACAATTTGACTGAGAGATTAGGGGGCGGCACTGGGGTGGCAGCAGCGGTAGTAAGGAGGTGGGGCAGTGGGGAGGTGGGTGATTGGCTGGCAGTGTGGGACAGCAGGGAGAGGTAGTGAGCTGGGGGTAGGGGGGGTGCACTGTCCATGGCAATCACCAGCAGCAGCAGCAGCAGGAGGAGGAGGTGTGGGCGTAATGCAGTAGCAGCAGCAGCAATGGCAACAGGAGCCAGAGCAACTGGGAGCAAGTTGGAGCGGTGGCGGCAGGGACAACAGTTGGTTAGCATCAATGGCTGTCAGAGGACAGATGCAGCTTTGGTTCCTTGTCACGTCATTTGTAGAAATCGTAACTCTACAGCAGAGATAGTCGGCCGGGTACCAGCGGCGGCCGCAGTGACAATAGCAGCAGCGGAGGCGGCAGCAGCAGTAGCAGTGGCACGGAAGCAGCAGGAGCAGGGGTACGGCAGCAGTAGCGAGGGCAGCAGTGGCGGCCATAACAAACAGTGGTGGCAGCAGCAGGAGTACCATCAAGGGTGCGCAGGGCAGGGGTGGGTTTAGGAGGTTTTATGGGGTATTCTGGGGGGCAGGGTTGAGGGTTTAGGGGGTTTTAGGGGGTTTAGAGGGGTGGGCCGAAGGCCCGTCACTGCGCTGCGCACTCGTGAGGGTGATAGCAGCAGGATTACTGGCAGCTGTTGAGGATGAGTGTGCTGAAGGTATTGATGATGTGTTCAACGAACTCATGATGAGTTTGATCCATGCCATCATCAATACCTTTAGGCCACCTATCAACTAGGTGGACAATGCGCCGCCTGGGAGGGGTGCTGGGGTGGCGGCAGCAGCGATGGGAGGGAGGTGTGGTGGGGGGTGATTGGCTGGGAGGGGGCCGCAAGAAGGGGGAGGCAGATGGAATGTACTGAGCCGCCATGACAACCACCATCAGCAGCAGCAGGAGGATTGTTGCAATATTGTTGCAGCAGCAGCAGCAGCAGCAACATTGGTGCGGCAGTAGCAACAGCTGCAGGGAAGCAGCAGTAGCGGGAGCACGGCGACACGGCAGTAGCAACGAGCCGCAGCAGCGACAGCCAGTGCAGCAGGGTCATACGGCAGCTGTTGCACATGAGTGATCTGGAGGTATTGATGTATCAAAGTGTGCATCAAACTTGTGATGGGTTTGATGCATGCTTTGATACATCAACATTTTCAGGCAACCTATCAGCTAGGTAGTAATAATGCACCTGGGAGGGGAGGAGGGGGGTGCTGGGGGGACAGCAGTGGTTGGGAGTTGGGGTGGTGGGTGATTGGCTAGTGGTGGTGGAACACTAGGGAGAGGTAGTGAGCCCAAGGGGGGGGGGATGGCATGATTCATCACCAGCAGCACTGAGGTGTTGCGGTTTAGCTGTTGCTGCACCAGTAGCGGCAACATGGCAGTATGTCCCAGTGTTGCTGCAGCAGCATGGGGGGCAGCAGAGGCAGTAGCAGTGGGTGCGGCAGTGTGGGTTGCTTTTGGCATTGGGAACTTGATGGTGCAGCAGCTTAGTGTTGAGTAATGTCCCAAGGACCCTCCCGACCGTAGCAAAGAGCCCGCAGCTCATCTCCTGTGCCTTTTGACGCTAAGCGCTAGACACCAGCCTCGCCTCCACCCCAGCTCAGAATCCCGCCCGTAGCCAAATCTGCAGCACTTCTGAGTAATTGCCATCAGCACCTCCTTCCTTCTCTGGGGCTTAGGGTTTAGGGGCATGCATCTGGGGTTTAGGGTTCACCTCCACCCCAGCTCAGAATCCAGCCCACATCTGCAGCACCTCTGAGTGATCGCCATCAGCAGCTCCTTCTTTCTCTGTGGTCAAGCCAGCCCTGATTTTACCATAGAAGCGAAGGAGCTGGTGGTGGCGACTATTGTGGTGGCTGCAAGACGTTCACAATAACAAAGACCTGTGCTTCACTGTGACCTGGATTAGCCACCAGTGCAGTTTTGGTGCCGGTGGCAGTAGCAGCAGCGTCATGGAAGCAGCAGTAGCAGGAGCAGGGGTACAGCAGTAGCAGCGGCGGCGGGGGCCTCAGCTGAAGCGGCCGAGGCTGCAGGATCAGTGCAGCTGTTGCGGATGAGTGGCCTGTAGGCATTGTTCTGTTCTGTGTCAAAGTGATCTTCGACGCATGACTTAACAATGCCTTGAGGCCACTCATCCGCAACAGCTGTCACTGATCTCTTTGACCCATGACATCATCAAAACCTTCAGGCCACACATTGGGCAATTGGGGTGGACAATGCGCTTGAGAGGGTGAGGGGCCATGCTGGGGTGGCAGCAACCGTGGTGGTAGGGAGGTGGGATGGGGGGTGATTAGCTGGCAGTGTGGGATAGCAAAGAGAGGTAGAGAGCTGGGCGAAGGGGGGTATGCACTGTACAGAGCTGCCATGATTATCACCACCAGCAGCAGGAGGAGATGTTGGGGTAATGCAGTAGCAGCAGCAATGGCGGCAGCAGCAGGAGCAGGAGCAAGTGGGAGCGGTGGCAACAGGGGCAACAGGGATAGCGGCACGGGTACCAGCGGCAGCAGCGACAACAGCAATGGAGGCGGCAGAAGCAGTAGCACCGGCACGGAAGCAGCAGGAGCAGGGTTGCAGCAGCAGTAGCGCGGGCAGCAGCGGCGTCTATAACAAATAGTGGCGGCAGCAGCATCATCAGTGACAGGTGTTGTGGATGAGTGGTTGGAAGGTCTTGATGATGTCCACATCAAGTTCTGGATGATTTTGATCCAAGACATCATCAATATCTTCAGGCCACCTATCAGCTAGGTAGTGGACAATGCACCTGGGAGGGGGTGGGGGGGGGGGGGGCGGGGGTGGCAGCAGCAGTGGTAGGGGGGGGGGGGTGATTGGCTGCTGGTGGTGGACCAAGATCAGAGCTAGGTATTAATTGAAGGGTTGATTTGATGTACAGAGCCATCATGACAATCAGCAGCAGCAGCAGGTGTCTGTGATATTGCTGCAGAAGCAACAGCAATGGCGGTGGCACGGCAGCAGTGGTCGTAGGGAGGTGGGGCGGTGGGGGGAGTGATTGGCTGATGGTGGGGGAGCAAGAGGGAGAGATTGTGACTCGGCGGGGGGGGGGGGGTGATGCAATTTACTGAGCCGCCATGACAACCACAAGCAGCAGCAGCAGGAGGAGATGAAGCAGTATTGCTGGTAGCATGGCAGTAGCAGCGAGTGTGGAGTGCGGGATTGCAGGTCTGTGTTCAAGTTGTAGACCTTGTGAAGCTTGCACAAGAAATGCACTGGTGTCGTATCACCCACGTGATGGTGAAGGACCATAAACTGGATGATTCACCAGTGCGATTTTTCGTGCTGGTGACACTGGCAAGAGCGGCATGGGAGCAAGAGTATCGGCAGCAGCACGCCCGGTAGCAGCAGGATCAGCGGCAGCTGCAGAAACATGTCAAGAGCAGCAGCAGGAGCAGCAGCGGCACGGCAATAGGGGAAGGGGGACGCTGGGGTGGCAGCAGCCGTGGTAGGGAGGTGGGGCGGTGGGTGATTGGCTGGCAGTGTGGGTAGGTATTGAGCCCTGGTGGGGGCCAGAAGCACTGGTGTTGTTGGTGTTGGTGGACCAAGACGAGCTCGGGGCTGATCCAGGAAGGCTACTGGAGTGTACAGTATGGTGATCACAACCACCCAGCAGCAGCAGCAGCAGCAGCAGGAGGTGTTGCGATATTGCTGCAGCAGCAATGGCGGCGGCACGGCAGTAGCAGCGGGTATGGAATGGAGGAATGCATGCATCTGTGTTCACATTGCGGGGCCTTGTTGAAGCTTGCACGTAAATCGCACTGGTATTTGTGAGCCACCTGATGGTGGAGTGCCATTACCTGAATGATCCAACAGCGGCAGGGAAGCAGCAGTAGCGGAGCAGCATGGCAATAGCCAGCAGGAGCAGCAGCAGTAGCAGGAGCAGCAGCGCCATGGGCAGTAGCAGGAGGTGTTACCATATTGCTGCAACAGCAGCAGCAGCAACAGCGACACGGCAGCAGCAGCAACAGCGACACGGCAGCAGCAGCAACAGCGGCACGGCAGCAGCAGTAGCAGGGGTACGGCAGTAGCAGCAGCATGAGGGGCAGTGGTGGCAGAAGCAATAGCAGCAGAAACAGCAGGATCAATGGCAGCTGTTGTAGATGAGTGGCCTCAAGGTGTTGGTGACATAATCGTTGAATTCATGATGAGTTCAACGTATGACGTCATCAACACCTTTATCCCACACATCAGCTAGGTGGACAATCCGCCTGGGAGGGGAGGGGGGGTGCTGGGGCGGCAGCAGGGTTGTGGTGATAGTGGGGAGGTGGTTGATGGTTGGCTGCTGGTGGGGAACAAGAGGACCTAGGTAGTGAGTGAGGAGGGAATCTAATGCACTGTACAGAGCCGCCATGCCAACAACAACCAGCAGCAGCAGGAGGTGTTACAGTATTGCTGCAGCAGCAGAAGCAATGGTGGCGGCACAGCAGTAGCAGCAGGTGTGGGAGTCCGGGAATGCATGTCTCTTTCCTTATTGGGAGGCTTGTGAAGCTTGCAGGAAAATTGCACTGTGTGATCACCCAGGTAATGGCCATCCCCTGACTGATCCTACAGTGCACTTTTTCGTGCCAATGGCAACAGCAACAGGGGAACAGCAGCTGCAGCAGCAGCATGGCAGTAGTCAGCAGCTGCAGCGGTGTCAGGTCTATGGCAGTAGCAGTAGCAGGAGCAGCAGAGGCACGGTAGGAGGGGGAGGGGGGGCACTGGGGTGGCAGCGGTGGTAGGGAGGTGGGGCGGTGGGTGATGGTTGGCTGCTGCTGCTGGTGGGGGAACAAGATGGGCTAGGTAGTGAAGGAGGAGGGTTAATGGAGTGTATAGAAATGTCATGACAATCATGGGGAAGCAACAGCAGGGGGTGTTGCGGTGCAGCAGCAGCAGCAGCAGCAGCAACAGTGGCTCGGAAGCAGCTGCGGGATGGCAGCGGTGGCGGCAGAAGCAGCGGCAGCATGGCATGGCTACAGCCAGCAGCAGCAGCGGCAGCAGCAATAGCGGTGGTAGCGCCTCGGAAGCAGCAGGAGCTGCAGCAGGATAAACGGCAACTGTTGCGGATGAGTGGGCTGAAGGTATTGATGATGTCAGGCATCAAAGTCTTAATGAATGAGATTATTAATACCTTTAGGCCGCCCATCAGCTAGATGGACAATCTGCCTGGAAGGGGACTCATTCCGCTGGGGTAGCAGCAGTAGTGGTGATAGGGAGGTGGGACGGGGGGTTGATTGGCTGCTGGGGGTGGGGGGAGGGAGCAAGAGGGAGAGGAACTGAGCCCAGGGAGGAACTGAGCCCCGGGAGGGGGATGTACAGAGCTGCCATGACAATTACCAGCAGCAGCAGCAGGTGTGGCGGTCTTTGCTGCAGCAGCAATGGCGGCGGCAGCAGGAGCCGGAGGGATTATCCACCAGTGCAGTTTCAGTGCCGGTGGCAACAGCAACAGCAGCATGGAAGCAGCAGTAGCAGGAGCAGGGGTGCGGCAGTAGTGGTGGCGGCTGCGGCAGCAGGATCAGCGGCAGCTGTTGCGGATGATTGGCCTGAATGCATTGTTCTGTGCTGCGTCAAAGTGATCTTCGACGCATGACTTAACAATGCCTTGAGGCCACGCATCCGCAACAGCTGTCACTGATCACTTTGACCCATGACATCATCAATACATTCAGGCCACACATTGGGCAATTGGGGTGGACAATCCGCCTGAGAGGGTAAGAGGCCATGCTGGGTTGGCAGCAACCGTGGTGGTAGGGAGGTGGGGTGGTGGGTGATTGGCTCGCAGTGTGGGATAGCAAGGAGAGGTAGTGAGCTGGGGCCAGGTGGGTATGCACTGTACAGAGCTGCCATGACAATCACCGCCAGCAGCAGGAGGAGGTGTTGGGGAAATGCAGTAGCAGCAGCAATGGCGTGGTTGAAAGGTGGGGCGGTGGGGGTGGCGGTGGGGTTGGCGGCGGCGGTGGTAGCTGGGGTGGGGGTGTATTTGGTGAGGAGAAGGGGGGGTGGGAGGGGAGGGGGGACACTCGGGTGGCAGCAGTGGTAGTAGGGAGGTGGGGAGGTGGGGAATCGGCTGCTGCTGGTGGGGGTGGAGCAAGAGGAGCTAGGCAGTGAGCCCAGAGGGGGGGCGGGGCGGATGAAACTTAGTGAGCCGCCATGACAATCAGCAGCAGCAGCAGCAGGAGGAGGACTGTTGCGGTATTGCTGCAGCAGCAGAAGCAGCAACATCAGCGTGCCAGTAGCAGCAGCTGCAGGGAAACAGGAGGAGCGGGAGCACGGGGGCACGGCAGTAGCAGCGCGGGCCGATCAGGGTCAATGGCAGCTGTCTCGTATGAGTGATCTGGAGGTATTGATGTAGTAGTGATTCATCAAACTCGTGTTGAGTTTGATGCATGATGTCATCAATACCTTCAGGCCACCTATCAGCTAGATAGTGGACATTGCACCTGGGAGGGGAGGGGGGGGGGAGGCAGCAGTATTTGTGTTTGTGTTTTGTCCACTACGGGGAGGTAGACTACCCAATTTTTGCACCGGCAATCTATGCCTTTCAGCAAGATTACTCATCTCCTTGTGGAACATAAACGGGTAATATTTCGTAATTCACGTGGAATGTGAATACCCAGATCGTGGTGGTGGTGGCGAGGTGGGGTGGTGGGTGAATGGCTGCTGGGGGAGCACGAGGAGCTAGGCAGTGAGTTCAGGGAAGTGGGTGCAGCAATGGCAGCGGCAGAGCAGTAGCAGCAGGTGTGGGAGTGCAGGAATGCTTGTCTCTGTTCCCATTGTGGACCTGGTGAAGCTTGCACAATACTTGCACTGGTGTATAGTTCCTGGTGATGGTGGAGTGCCATTACCTGGATGATACACCAGTGCAGTTCTTGTGCCATTACCTGCTTTGATGGGGCCATTTGATGATTTGTGATTGCAATTGGTAGCAAAGTGGACATTTTGCCTGGTAGGGGAGCGGGGGCCCTGGGGCGGCAGCAGCGGTGGTGATAGCGAGGCGGGGCGGCGGGTGATTGGCTGCTGGGGGTGGACTAAAGAGGACATAGGTGCTGAGTGAGGGGTTGATTCAATGTACAGAGCCGTCATGACAATCAGCAGCAGCAGCAGGTGTCCACGGTATTGCTGTAGCAGCAATTGCGGTGGCACGGCGGCAGAGGTGACAGGAGGTGGGACAGTGGGTGATGATTGGTTGCTGCTGGTTGGGGAGCAGGAGGGAGAGATTGTGACACGGCAGGGGGGGGGGGTGCAGTTTACTGAGTCGCCAGGACAACCACCACCAGCAGCAGCAGCAGCAGCAGCAGGAGGAGGTGATGCAGTATTGCTGCAGCAGCAACAGCAAAGCCAGTGGCACGGCAGTAGCAGTCGTTTTGGAGTGCGGATTTGCAGTTCTGGGTTCACGTTGGAGACCTTGTGAAGCTTGCACAAGAAATGCACTGGTGCCTAATTGTGGAGTACCATTACCTGGATGGTACACCAGGGCCAGTTTCGTGCTTGTGGCACCGAAAAGAGCGGCATGGGAGCAGCAGCAGCGGCAGCAGCACGCCCAGTAGCAGCAGGATCAGCGGCAGCGGCAGAAGCGGCATGTCAAGGGCAGGAGCAGCAGCGGCACGGCAGTAGGGGAGGGGAGGCGCTGGGGTGGCGGCCGCGTGGTAGGGGGCTCGGTCAGTGCGCAATGATCGGGCTGCCGTGGGAGCGAGAGGAGCTAGGTAATGGTATGGTACAATTACAGTGGTTGCAATCAGTGGTGGATCCCCATGGGCCTCGAAGTAGACCTGCAGGCTAGTGCTGGGAGGGGTTCCAGTCCCACAACTTGTATTGTAATGTATTGTTGTAATGAGAGATGGGAGCTCCTAAGGTGTGAAGACACGTCATGACAATCACCAGAAGCAGCAACAGGTGTTATGGTATTGCTGTTGCAGCAGCAACCAGCAGCAATGGCGGCGGCAGCAGAAATAGCTGCGGCACGGCAGCGGCGGCGGCAGCATCAGCAGCGCCACAGGGCATTAGCAGGAGCAGCAATAGTGGCATGGAGGTAGCAGAAGGACCAGCCAGGTGCAGAGGGGGGGCGGGCAGCAGTGGCAATAGCAGCCGCTGTAACAGGGGCAGGAGCATTGGCAGCGACACGAAGCTGCAGCAGCAGCAGCAGCAGCAGCAGTGGCAACAGGGGTGGCGGCAGCAGGGCCCATGTCAGCTGTTGTGGATGAGTGGCCTGAATGTGTTGATGATGTCAGGTGTCAACATCCTGACGATTCATCACCACGATGATGCATGAGATTATCAAAATCTTCAGGCCATCTATCAGCTAGACGGATAATCTGCCTGGGAGGGGAGGGGGCATGCTGGGGTAGCAGCAGCAGTGGTAGGGAGGTGGGGTAGGGGCGTATGCACTGTACAGAGCCGCCATGACAACCACCACCAGCAGCAGCAGGAGGAGTGTTGCAATATTGTTGCAGCAGCAGCAGCAACATCGGTGCGGCAGTAGCAACAGCTGCAGGGAAGCAGTAGTACCAGGAGCAGAGGTATGGCAGTAGCAGGTGCAGTAGCAGCAGCATAATTGCGGCCACAGGGTCAAATGGCAGCTGTTGCACTTGAGTTACCTGGAGGTATTGATGTATCGAAGTGATGTACCAAACTCATGATGATATTGATCCATGCTTTGATACATCAATACACCCTATCAGCTAGGTAGTGGACAATGCACCTCCTGGGAGGGGGGGGAGGCTTGGGGGGCAGCAGTGGTGGAACACGGGGGAGAGGTAGTGAGCCCCGGGGGTGGGATGACATGATTCATCACCAGCAGCACTGAGGTGTTGCGGTTTAATTGCTGCTGCTGCAGCAGTAGCGGCGACATGGCAGTATGTCCAGTGTTGCTGCTGCAGCATGGGGGGCAGCAGCAGCAGTGGGTGTGGTAGTGGTGAGTTTCTGTTGGCATTGGGAACTTAATGGTGCAGCACCTCAGTGTTGAGTAATGCCCCAAGGATCCTCCCGACCCTAGCAAAGAGCCCGCTGCTCACCTCCTGATGCGTACCTAACCGCTAAACACCAGCCTTGCATCCACCCCAGCTCATAACCCAGCCCGGTAGCCAAATGGCTGCAGCAGCTCTGAGTATCGCCATCAGCAGCTCCTTCCTTCTCTGTTGTCAAGTCAGCCCTGATTTTATGAGCTGGTGGTGGCGACTATTGTGGTGGCTTTCTAGACGTTTAACATAAACAAAGGCCCACAATTCACTGTTACCTGGATTATCCACCAGTGCAGTTTTGGTGCCGGTGGCAGTAGCAGCAGCAGCATGGAAGCAGCAGTAGCAGTAGCAGGGGTGCGGCAGTAGCGGCGGCGGCGGGGGCCTCAGCTAAAGCGGCCGCGGCTGCAGGATCAGCGGCAGCTGTTGCGGATGAGTGGCCTGAAGGCATTGTTCTGTGCTGCGTCAAAGTGATCTTCGACGCATGACTTAACAATGCCTTGAGGCCACTCTTTACTTTGACCCATGACATCATCAAGACCTTCAGGCCACACATTGAGCAATTGGGGTGGACAATCCGCCTGAGAGAGTAAGGGCCCATGCTGGGGTGGCAGCAACCGTGGTAGTGGGGAGGTGGGGTGGTGGGTGATTGGACAGCAGGGAGAGGTAGTGAGCTGGGGGTAGGGGGGGATGCAATGTGCAGAGCCGCCAGGACGATCACCACCAGCAGCAGCAGGAGGCGGTGTTGCGGTAATGCAGTAGTAGCAGCAATGGCGGCAAAAGAAGGAGCCAGAGCAGCTGGGAGCAAGTGGGAGCGGTGGCGGCAGCGGCAACAGCAGTGGAGGCGGCAGCAGCAGTAGCAGCGGCACGGAAGCAGCAGGAGCAGGGGTACAGCAGCAGTAGCACAGGCAGCAGCGGCGGCCATAACGAATAGTGGCGGCAGCAGGATCACTGGCAGGTGTTGCGGATGAGTGTGCTGAAGGTCTTGATGATGTCCAGATCAAGTTCTGGGTGATTTTGGTCCAAGACATCATCTATATCTTCAGCCTACTCATCAGCTAGGTGGACAATGCACTTGGGAGGGGAATTGAGGCGCTGAGGGGTAGTAGGGAGGTGGGGAATTGGCTGCTGCTGCTGGTGGTGGAGCAAGAGGGAGAGGGAGTGAGCCCCGGAGGGGGGGGTTGGATGGAGGTTACTGAGCCGCCATGACAATCACCAGCAGCAGCAGGAGGTGTTGTGGTATTGCTGCAGCAGCAGAAGCAGCAACATTGGCGCGGCAGAAGCAACAGCCTGCAGGAAAGCAGTAGTAGCAGGAGCACGGGGGGAGCGGCAGTAGCAGCGCGGGCAGCAGGGTCAATGGCAGCTGTTGCATATGAGTGACCTGGAGGTATTGGTGTATCGAAGTGTGCATCAAACTCATGACATGAACATTATCAATACCTCCAGGTCACATATCAGCTAGGTAGTGGACAATGCACCTGTAAAAGGAAGGGCGGGGCACTGGGGTGGCAGCAGCGGTGATAGGGAGGTGGGGCAGTGGGTGATTGGCTGCTTGTGGTGGAACAAGACGGCTAGGTAGTGAACCCGGGGGCGGGGCATGGGGCTGCAGTGTGCAGAGTCAACATGGCAATAACCAACAGCAGCATGTGTGCCAAAGACAACCCGTATTCTATCCACCTCACTGTCCCTTGTAACAGCTTGAGGTGCGGGGCCTATGGCAGTTTAACCATGGCATATCATGAAATGCAATCATACCACCAGCAGCAGGTGTTACGGTCTGTTTGCTGCTGCAGCAATGGGGGTGGCAGGAAATAAAGCGGCACGGAAGCAGCAGTAGCATGAGCAGAGGTACGACAGTGGCAGCAGCAGCAGTGCCGGCCGTAGCAGGATCTTTGAATGCTGGGCCTGAAGGTATTGATGATGTCGTGTGTGGAGTTGGATTGTTGATGACCAGTTCTACTCATGACATTGTCAATACCTTTGGGCCACATTTCAGCTAGGGGGACAATCCGCCTGGGAGGGGAGGGGGGCTGTGGGGGTGGCAGCGGTGGTGGGGTGGTGGGTGATTGGCTGCTGGTGGGGGAGCAAGATGAGAACTAGGTTGTGAACCCAGGAAGGGGGGGGGTGCAGCAGCAATGGCGGCGGCACGGCAGTAGCAGCGGGTGCAGGAGTGCAGGAATGTGTGTCTCTGTTCACATTGCGGACCTTGTGAAGCTTGCACGGAAGTTGCACTGGTATCCGAGCCCCTGATGGTGAAGTGCCATTACCTGGCTTATTCACCAGTGCAGTTTTTCTGCCGGTGGCGCCAGCAACAGCAGCATGGATGCAGCAGTAGCGGCAGCAGCATGGCAATAGCAAGCAGGAGCAGTAGCAGGAGCAGGAGCAGTAGGAGGAGCAGTAGCAGTAGCAGGAGCAGGGGCAGTAGCAGGAGCAGCAGCGCCATGGCCATAGGGGAGGGGGTGTGCTGGGGTAGCAGTAGCGGTGGTGGTAGGGAGGTGGCTGAGGATTGCGCTGCCGGGGGAGCAAGAGGAGCTAAGTACTGAGCGGAGGTGGGAAGAGACGTCATGACAATCACCAGAAACAGCTGCAGGTGCTGTAGTATTGCCGTTGCAGCAGCAGCCAGCAGCAATCGCGGCGACAGCAGAAGCAGGGCAGTAGCAGGAGCAGCAAGAATGGCATGGCAGTAGCAGAAGGACCAGCCGGGCGCAAGGGGGGGGCAACGGCAATAGCAGCATCTGTAACAGCTGCAGGAGCAGTGGCAGCGACACTGATGCAGCAGCAGTGGTGGCTGCAGCAGGATCACTGGCAGCTAATTGGGGATGAGTGGCCATTGAGCATTGACGATGTCATGGGTCAAAGTTGACGGCATCACGACTTTGACCCATGACATCAACAATAACTGTAGGTCACCTATCGGATAGGTGGACAGTCCGCCTGTAATCGGCGGATGCATAAGAAGGGGAGGACATTGGGGGGAGGGGGGGGGGGTCGTGGTAGTGTTGCCGGCAAGGCCTGGAAAAAGAGAAATGCCATGTTTGGTATATGTCACATGCATGGTGAATGAGGAGATGAGGTTGGAAAGTAAGCTAAGGTAAAGTGCTGCTGATGCATGGACGGATGCATCTTGTCGAGGTCATGGCTGGTCCTCGAGTGGTGCAATGGATGGCAACTGAGTGGAAGTTGCCACTATCCCATCATTGAAGCGGGATTTTGTGCGCGATGCTAAGGTTGCATGCAGCAGGTTTAGTTGCTCGTGGCTCAATTTTGAAGGTGATCAAGCGAGGAAGGCCTGCTATTGATTATGGCCGCTCAAAGGGCGCTAGTCACAGTTCGAGTTTGCCAGAGGGGAGCTTCGATTTGGCTTCGCGGTCACCACTAACATATGCAGCGCCTAAGCTGGTTCGGCGTAAAAGTCTGTGAGCTTCGGCCAGGCCTCACTGGAGGACATGGAGCTCGCTGCGACTCAATACATGTCATTTTTTTTCCAGTTAGGCCGGGGAAAGCGAAGGAGGTGCCCGAGAGACGATTCAGAGAAACTGTGAAAATGTAGGGACAAGTTAGGGGCACGCTAAGTGCAACCGCGCGCATGGCATGACCTGACAGAAAGTCCGTATAGTGCGTGAGCTTACCATGCCTCCTACAATTTTCCCATAAAACAAATCCACCACATCACTACTCATAATAGAATGTATGCGTGTTGTTTTCAACAAGCTTACATTCTTATGTATGAAAAGAGATGTAGTGGACTAGTGGACATACCCAACGTTAAACCCCTAAACCATACACTACGCAGGAAGGCTGCCTCCAGAATGCCTTCTGCCTAAGTGGCTGCTGCTGCTGCTGCTGGTACCGTTGGCGCCCCATTACCCGAGGGTCCTTCCAAGCCTGGCCCTACTGCGTCTGTTTCTAGTGCTTCTACTGCTGCTGAGTCTGCTTGTGGCGTAGTGGCCCTCGCTAGCACTTCCGCCACATCTGCTGCTGTCGCCATCAGAAGAATGAGCCGACCTGAAACACATTAAGAAGCAGACACAGCAGAGTCAAGCATGCAGGCAGAGCAGCACATGCACTGGTAACTATAAGTGGACAACCCCCCTCCAAAAAGGTCTTTCTTTTCTTTCCCATTGCTCCTACTTTGCTGTTTTCCCTTCCATTTCAAAGAACTAGTTCTGCCACACCTGCGGCTGAGGCCGTCAGTAGAATAAGCAGGACTATAACAGAAAACAAACAAACGCACAATTAAGGTGTGGCAGCCACAAGAAGGGGGTGCTAGGCCAATCGGCCAAACAGAGCAATGTTTGGATCCAAAGACCCCCTCATGTTCTGGATTTGGGGTGGTTGTTGCAACTTCCTTTTTTGTGTGCTGCATCCAGCCTTTCTCTCCTTTTTCGGCTGCATGACCGAACCTTGCTTTTCTCAGCCGCTCTACCTCTGCTTTAATCATCGGTATATGGACCGGACCTCCAAGGCAATGCACAAGTTCACGAGCTCCTGAAAGGCTACTACACAGCTGCCTGCAATGATAATCAATACTAACTCTAACAGGAATTTGCCACCGCACGAGCTCCTGAAAGACTCCTGGATAACTGTACTGCTGCCTTTTTCACATGTGACAGTTCAACCCTGGCTTCATTGTTGCAACGTGGTGTTCTCAAAGCAAGACATAAGCAGCCCCCATCATTACGGTTCAAACAAAGAAGTGTGCGAAATGTTCATTTCCGGCATACCTAGCTGCATGGTGTTCTGGTAGCGTGATTCCTGGCTGTGCTCCTTGAAGCCGCATGAGCAGTACAAGCGGTACGCAACCTAAGAACAGCAGCAGCAGCACAGCAACGAACAATCATTAAATGCCTTTAGGCATAGTTTTCTTGTCACCATGATTGAGGCACATGGCTTTAAGAACACAACTATGGAATCATGTTCCAAATACCAAAAGGAGGATGTGGATCTACAGTATTGCCATTGTACTGCTACTGCTACTGCTACTGTACTGCTCCGTCATGCTCAGTACTAACTGCTGGACTCCGGAGACATGGGCCAATCCACACTCTGTCCTACCCAAACGACAAAGGCCTCCACCCTGCCCCACATACAGGTATTGAGCTGGGGACTCATTACTGTGTCCATGTGAAGCAATGAGAGCTCCCCCTAACCATGGTTAGGGTTTAGGTAGGGTTTAAGGGCCTAAACCCTAAACCCCAGCAGCACTGGGGCCCGTGCAGCACCCGCCATGAACCATCTAGTATAGGCCAGGAACACAGTCAGGTGGCTTGGAGCGGGTGCTGCACGAACCCTAGGGCTGTGCAATGATCCAATTCATGTATTCCAAAACACTCAATGGCAAGAAGAGTTTGCAGCACAGACTAGACGCTCCACCACACATTACTACCCCTGTTCCCCCCCTCAATCACCTCCTTTAAACGCCTGTGACACCCGTGACCATTCACCTCCTTACCAGCCTGGGTGTATATACCCGTGACCCCAAAAATAAACCCCTAGACCCTCTCGTCACCTATAAAAAACCCTAATACCCCAATATCCCTAATCACCCCACCACCCACCTCATTAGTTGCCTCCACATGTGTGTACAGCCGTTCCGCTCCCCATTGCTGTACTGCTCTCTGTACTGCCGCCTTCATAAGCGCTTTCCCCAGGCCCTGCCCCCTGCTCTCTTCTTCCACTACCACATTTAACAGGTAGCATCCAGCTGCATCTCCATCTGGCACACCAATAGCAGCAGCACCTGTCACGGACTGTGGCAAACGGATGTCTATGCAACCTAAAACAGTGCCTGCTGCGCCACTGTTACTGCTACTGCCATTGCTGCTGCTGCTGCTGATGGTGGTTGTGGTTGTGGTGCTTTCTGATTCAGAATCTGCAGTTTTGGTCACAACCTGCATATGGGAAAAAGAAAGAGAAGCAGCAGAAGGTCCTTTGTTAGGGGGAGAGTTTTTTTGGCCTTGAAGCAGCAGCACAGCACTTGTCACAGACTGTGGCAAACGGATGTCTATGCAACCCACTACAGGGTCTATGCTGCCATTGCTGCTGCTGCTGCTGCTGCTGGTGCTGTTGGTTTCTGAAGCTGCAGCTTTTGTCACAACCTGGAAATGAAGAAAAGGAAGGGAGGCAGCAAAAAGACTTTTAACTGCAAGCAATCATGATGTTTACCTTTTGATGCTCACGTGGCATTATGGCTTTAGTCATGCTGCGCCATTGCCATTGCTGCTGCTATTGGTGGTGGTAGTAGGGAAACAGAAAGGTGCCCTTTTCAGGCTTACAGTTTCAATGCTCGTAAAGCCACACCTAAGGTAATTTGGTCACAACCTGCACATGAAAAGACAGAAGAGACAGAGTACAAGTACTTCTGCCGAGGTAGGGATGTGTGCAGGCCTTGAAGCCACTTTGGGGACTGCAACCTCAGACACCTAGCAGCTGGAGCCAAGGCATCATTCAAATCCAGGCCCTGCTAAGAAAGCAATCCATGACGTCTCATTACTGATGTTTTGTGCATTGGGTTATGACTGGTGCCTTATCACATTGGCTTGTGTGGTAAACTATGTATAACTCTGCTCCTAAGCCTGCTCTTTCTGCATTTATTCGCCCTTTTCAACCTTCACATAAGGAGAAGAAGGGGACGCTGCTGCCTGTGACGCTAGCTCAGAACAAGTTTGATGCTCTTGAATGAGATTTGATCACCCCATGGTCTCCGCCACTCCTGAATCAGGCCACCTCTAAACCTAAACTGCCGAATAAACCACCCCTAAAGCCTAAACCCTGCAGCTCTTGAAACCTCAGGTCACCCCTTGGTCCCCATGACTCACCAGACACTCACACCTTGGATGCTGCCCCTGAGGACCTGGTGAGCACCTGAGCTTGAGTCCCTCCACCTCTTGGTCTGCAAACTGACGCTTGAAGGAGGTGGCAAAGCGGCTGAAGTCATTCTGCAGGGAGGGGGATGAGGAGAACGTTGATACAGATGAGATTCGCAAGATCGCTTTATCATTAGCATGCTGAGCCAAAAAACTCAAGAAGGTATATCCATGGCCCCAAGCCCCAAGTGCCTGCCAGGATGGTATGCAGAAGGGTAAAAAGATGTTCTGCTGCTGCTGCTGCTGTCATTGTGGATGGGCCACGAGATGCAAAACAAGGAGCATGCAAGAGGCAACCATAAAACGACTAACGCTAACGAAACCAGAATCCGATCCGAACCGAATTGCTGATCCTTTGGCTCATGAGATGTCACAGCAAGCAAGCACAGTTGACCTTCAACGCTGCAGTGAAGCACAAGAAGCACTCGCCCCTCAATGGCTTGCTGCTGTATGTACAGTCTGCAAGGGTGCCAGAAGATGCACGCACCTCATAGTACGCTTGTGCTCGGAGCTTCGCGATTTTTCGGTAGTCTGTTGCTGAATTTGCTGGTCGGATGGTTAGCTGTGGTTCCGTTGGTGGGTCAGCTGAGGGGGCGTTCGTAGTGCTGACCTCGCTGCTGGCGCTGCATGCTGCATGGCATCTTCTGTACGATCGCGTGAATGCTGCTGCAACTGCGTTGCTCCAGTGTGCTCTACACGGGACTGGACGGCGCCAGGACTGTGGGCCATGCTGGAGGCAAGAGACCCCGCTGTGCATCTGCTGCTCCTGCAAGATGGTGCAGCACGTAACGATCTGCTACATATAGCTTTTTACATGTGTGCTTAGCTGACAGTCGAGCTCTGCTCAAGGGGCTTGACGAGCCACATGGTTGACACCCGCAACTCCGGCACTCACCGGGGTCACACGCAACTTCAGCATTATATACGACCACAAAAGCCACAGGCAACAAGAGGGGCCTGTTCCCTTAGCGGAATTCGCCTAGCTAGCTTCAATGACGACAGCAACTTGCCACCGGCAGCACACTCACATGTGCTGTGATAAGGCCAGCAATTTTGCAGCCTAGCGCATTCATTAGCCTTGCAAGCGACACATTTGTCACGCTCAGCGCGCTCCACGTTGCTGCCAACCATGGGCAAGCAGTTGTCGCACTAGTTAGCAGTACAGCCTTCTCAACTTCTTGATCATGGGCATTTCATCGTCGGCAGCGATCGCTTGAAGTCTCGTAGCTTGCTGGATGAAGTACATGCAGATACTACAGGATCAGACAGGACTCCGGTATCAGAAGTGCTACTCCAGTGTTGCATGAGGATGTTCACGTTCACAGTGCCGGAACAAAGCTACTCGTTGTAACTATCTATCTTGTTGTCCATGCTGCGTGATACTGGCATAGCTGCTTGAGTATCATCAGATATCACGCGTTTGACCTGTCTGTGCTGATCTGTCCTCGCGCGTTGAGTAGAGCAAGTTGGGACGAGCTCAGCAGTGAGCGCAGACGTGGCACGAATGGAAGAGCGTGATGGCGGTGCCGTGCGTGTTATGAGGACAGCCGGAGAGGTAACAGGTCGCACCAGCATTCAAATCCGCAACATAGAGCCACGCCTATACTGGCTGCCCGTCTGCAGTCTGCATCCTACGCGGAGGCATTGAAGTCTTTCAAGGAGCTCAACATCAGCAGCACGCTAGCAGAAGACTGGAACGATGATGAGGACAAGTGGAAGGGCATCAAACTGGAAGAAGGCGACTTGACCGAGCTGTAAGCAGTCCACGTTACGGATTCCACCAGTGTGACTAAACCGCTGGGGTCTAATAAAGCCTCTCTCTCCGCGTAGGATGCTGGATGGCTGCGGTATCTTCCACGTACCACCACAGATCGCGTACTTGCAGCGCCTTCATAAGCTGTAAGTGTGCCAAGCCATTAATTAAACCCTGCCTGCTGTTGGTTCTATTCTTCTGCTTCTGAATCAGGGGCAACTGCTTTGTGTTTGTCAACTGTGTCATTTAAAATGCTTTCTAAACGATAGAAGGCATGTATCACCAGTTGTATGAGTGGGCTTGCGGCACTTGAAATCAGCACAAGCAGAGCAAGTGGTGGCCCAGACCTGGCTTGGGAGGTTCGGTAAAGGTGATAAAAGCAGGCAAAAGAGTGATGTGGCTGAAATGTGGATTTGCTTGGATGGTTCTTATGGCCAACACATCTACATGAAGATCGCATTCCAAACTGAATGTGAGAGAAGCCTCCGCTCACAACATGCTTAACTGCGCATTTACCGTGCCTGTTGCTGCTTCTACCTTGATAGCAATATCACAGCCAATCGGGTGCTGTGATATCAGTGGCCATAATAATCAGGGCGTGGCATTTTTATGACAATTAGGATGATTAGCTCTTAGCATACCTGTACTAGCTGCAGTTGCAGGGTGATGCAGCTTTTGCTCTGAATCTTCCTAAAATTGCATGAAATATAGCTGAAAATAGTAATCTTCAGGAAACTGGTTGAAGTTATGGGGCGTGCGTTGCAAGGTCCGAGGGCTGTGCAGTGATCTCTCGGAGAGGTTGGGTTTCATAAAGGAGAGCAGGGGAGAGTGACTGATGCGACCAAAATAGGCAGCGCATAGGCAAGGCCCTGGAAGCAACATGACAGGGTTTGTATCTCAACAGATGATCCCCTCCAGGATGCAATGGAGCTCAGACTGTTGCTGCTGCTGTCGTCTGCAGGTGGCTGAGCAACAATGGTCTTCGCAAGCTCCCTCCTGAGATTGGGCAACTCAAGAACCTGCAGAGCCTGTAAGTCTCTTTTTGGTCGCTGCCTGACCCCGCATTGCACTCTAAACCCCAGATCTGGCCCTCCGCCGTTAAAGGCGTCAGTATGTTAGTAGACGTATGGGGACAGTTATACTCTCAGACAAGTCATAGTCTGGTTTTGCTGTGGCTCTGACCATCACAAAATAATGGCTTGGCCTGAGACTTAGGAGAGCGTTACGTACACAAGTTATTCACCATAGTTGTCCAGCTTTTGGGGTTCTCCCTAAGTCTTTCACCCTGGGGCTTAGCAGGTCAATTGCCTTATACTTGACACCGCTGCAGGTTGAAGCTGCCGGTTTAGCTTATGATTGTTAGCAAGATTAGGAAGAAATGATCATTGTTAACGACATTCTGAGATGCTATGCTCCTAGTTTCTGCGGCGTGAGAGTATCCTAGCACCTTACTGCTCGTGTTTAACCCTAAACCCTGAAAAATTTTGCTGGCTGTGAACCGTGGGGTGCTTCTGCTTCATGCCCTGCTTGTCTGCTAGGGGCCATTCCAACTCCCGACGCAGTAAAGCCAGTAAGGGACGGATTCCAGGGATAACAACGATTACAACTTGTATGGAAGGGAGGAATAAGAGGGCCTAGAAGTCCCAAGAGAACTTTAGCAACAGCCTGAGCTGTTTAATGCAGCCAGGGCCTTTGCTTATGTTGGGTCTGACTTCCATGGCTTCAGTCTGACTTCTGCATGTGCTTCTGGGGTCTGTCATGTCACAGGTGGATGGGCAACAACCTGCTGCGAGATGTCCCAGATGAGATCAAGAAACTCAGCTCACTCAAGCTACTGTAAGTGGGGCAAGGCGGGCAAGCGGAGGCAAGGGGGCAGGGGGGGGGGGGCAGAGGCGAAGCGACGGGCGGGGTTTGTCAAAGGGCCAAGGGGTGTGGCAGATGAGATTTAGGGCCTGAGCTCACTCAAGCTGCTGTAAGTGGGGGCCAAGGGCCAGGGGAGGGGGGCAAGCAGGGGGAGGCTAGGTGGCATGGGGGAGGGGGGGGGGGGCAAAAGGAGGATGAAGGGACGGGTGGGGTGCGTGCAAATGGACAAGGGGTGGAATCAAGGGATGTGGCAGATGAGATTAAGGGCCTGAGCTCACTCAAGCTGCTGTGAGTGGGAGCGGGAGGCAGGGTCTGTGGGGGGGGTGGAGGAGAATTTGGGCATGGAGCCTTTGGGGGGGGAGAGATTTTCCTCGTCATTTTAAACAAACAAACAAACAAACAAACCAATTTTAACGTCCGGGTCCAAGACCGGAAGTCGAAACGACTCATCGGACGGCCTTGCGGCGACGGTGTTGCCCAGTTGATCAGACCGTTAGCCCATCGAACAGACGAATCCATTCTCAAGACAACGCGGATACCTGTAACCTTTTTCTTGAGAGGCCCCGGCTAAGGGCGGTGAGGAGACCGGGATTCGAACACCGGATCTGAGGATTCGAAGTCCTCTGCTTTACCAATTAAGCTACCCCCCCAGGATGTTGCAGATCTAGACAGATGGGTGTTGCATTCTATTGCATACCATCATGCATCTTGAAGAGACCGAGGAGACGCAAATACAAACATGGCTGACTCTCTTTGCTGCTGCCCCTGATGCTTTTGCCGCTGGAGGCAGCTCTGTTCTTCTCTCTGTCTCCCATTGACTGGATAGCTGCTGCAGTGGGTCTTGATGCAGCTGCTGATAGGGTTTAGGGATTAGGGTTTAGGGTTTACGGTTGATGCAGCTGCTGCTACTGGTGTTTGGTGGTTTGGACCTAGCTGCCTTGTGTGCAGCCACACCTGACATTTTTTTGGTCCTGAAACATGGTCCTCAGCTGTCATTTGTGTTGGATGGTTGTATCAAAGCCTGCAGCAGATGATGTTGCTGCTGCCCTTGGCGCTAGGGTTTAAGACTTAGGGTTTCTAAGCCTTGAACTTGCAGCAGATAGGGATATCGGTGCTTCTGGTGCTAGGGTCTAGGATTAAGGCGTTCCTAAACACTGAACCTGCCGCAGATGATATCGCTTCTGCTCTTTGTGCTGACACTGTGGCTAATAGAACTGCTGGTTGCATCCTTTTCACATGGATGCCCTAAAGCCCTACGGGCCCTAGATGTCTAAGATCCTTAACCCTAAAGCCTGACCCTAAATCAGCCTGCTGAATTGTTCCTGATCCGGCCATTGATTGTTGTGCTTTCAGGTGGATGCCTGCCAACCTGTTACGTAAGGTGCCTGAGAAGATGTGCAACCTGCCTGCTCTGGAATGGCTGTGAGTGACGGGGGGGGGGGTTTCGGGGGGGGGGGGGCTCGGGGGGGGGGCTTAATGGGGGGCTGGGGGGGAGGCGGGGTTTGGTGGGGTCCTGGGAGGGTGCTGCAGGGGGGGGGCTAATGAAGGGACTGGGGGTTCCTGGAAAGGGGCTTAATGAGAGGAGGGTGGCTGGGAGCTGGGGGTGGGGGGGGGGGTCAAGGCGAGGGGGCCAGAAAAAAGGGCAGGGGAGAGGCGGTACTTTGGACTTCTTGGGCAAATTCCAAGGTTATCTAATCCAAGGTTGCTAGACTGGACAACTGCTTAGTCCAAGGTTACATAGACTTGGCAACAACTTCATAGTCCAAGGTTACACTATGGACTTGGGAACCACTTAGTCCAAGGTTACTACAGAGAGAACCACTTAGTCCAAGGTTACTACATAGACTTAGCAACCGCTTGTTCGTTAGTTTGCCAATGTCAGCGCCATCCCTGTATATTCCTGTGGCATGCATCTAGACAAACAAACAAACAAACAAAAATTTAAGGTGCGGCAACCGCAAAGGGCTGCTAGGTCGAAACGACCAAACACACCATCGGATGGGTCCAAAAACAATGGAATCCATACCACCAAGCAAGAGGAATACCCAAGCAGACATCCAACTACGGACACGGCAAACAAATCACCAGCAGGAGACTGATGGGTGTATCCAAATCAAACACAATCCAGAGCACCAACCAAGCAGGATGTCCAGTAAGTCCACCGCACTAGAACAGGCATAGTCTCGTAGTAGTGTTGTTCATCGGGAACTTGCATCCTTAATTCGGCGATATGTTGAGCCCCATGGCGTTGCGTGGGGTGCTCTCGTTCTGGTTTACCTTGTTGTGGCTTGGCACAGCTGTCGGCCAGCCGGCCCCAGCCGTTACGTGCAAGTTGGAAATCCAAGGGTCCGGAGAGGGCATGGAGGCGAGCATGGTGTGTACGGGTGGACGTCTCTCAGCAGCCTTCAACCAGACCTTGTTAGGCAGCTCAGTCGACGGCATCGATCAAGGCGGTTGTCCTGACATCGTCAGTTCTATCTTCTCTCAATACCGCTGCCTGATAACATTCTGTAATGAGACAGTGGTGATTTTCGAACAGCCTGCTGTACGGGGAGTACGTCGGGACCAAGACTTAACACCTGATGATCCCGGCAACGCTATCCTGTGCGCTTCGGAGAACGCAAGCGTGACCATCAACAGAGGCAACTTTGCGCACAACTCAGCTATCGCAGTTGCTGCTGGCCATAACGCCTCGGTGAGCGTCGTTGACGGGACTTACACCAACAACACTGCAAGGGCTACGGCTTCGGTGGCGTCCTGCATGCTGCGGACAACGTCACCGTGAGCATTGTCGACGGTATCTACACCAACAACAATGCAGGCCACCAAGGTGGCGTCCTGTATGCTGCTGACAACGCCACCGTGAGCATTGTCGACGGTATTTACTCCAACAACAATGTAGGCTACCACGGTGGCGTCCTGTATGCTGCGGACAACGCCACCCTGAGCATTGTCGACGGTATCTACTCCAACAACAATGCAGGCTACTACGGTGGCGTCCTGTATGCTGCGGGCAACGCCACCGTGAGCGTTATCAACGGTAGCTACACCAACAACAATGCAAAAACCAGTGGTGGCGTCCTGTATGCTGACGACGCCGCCACCGTGAGCATTGTCAACGGGATCTACACCAGCAACAGTGCGGCAGAAACCGGTGGCGTCCTGTATGCTGACGACGACGCCACCGTGAGCATCGTCAACGGGACCTACAGCAACAACAGTGCGGCAGAAGCTGGTGGCGTCCTGTATGCTGGTAGAAACGCCAACGTGAGCATTGTGACCGGGGCCTATACCAACAACAGCGCGGTGTTATTTGGTGGTGCTTTGTACTCTGCTGACGATGCCACGGTGACCATTGTTGGATATGTGAACTTTTCAAACAACAACGCAAGCATCGGTGCAGAATTGTATGGAATTGGGAATGAAAGGTTCAAAATCTCCGACACAACAAGCATTAACCCTCTCAAACCCACAATAGCTTGGATGCGGACCCAGTGCTTCCTGGGTGAGACCCAGGTTGGTGGGCAGTGCCAAGTTTGTCAGCCATCGACCTTCAGCCTCAATCTGTCGGCCCTAAGTTGCGATGAATGTCCCAACAATGCCATTTGCTCGGGCGGGGCATCCATAGTTCCTGAAAAGGGCTTCTGGCATTCCACTGTCAATTCCTTCCAGATTCATCAATGCCCTCTTGAAGGAAATTGTCTTGCCGATGGGGTTTGCTTCGAGGGCCATATCGGGCGGGTGTGTGGCAGTTGTAATGACACCTTTGGATCTGTAGCTCCTTTCAAGTGTGGGAAGTGTTTGACCTCTAAGGTGACCATAGCTGTGTATGTGTTGGCAGCCGTGTGCGCATTTATTATTGTGATGGTTCTTGCCCAGACTGCTCTTAAGGACAACCTCGCGGGTGTAGATTCTGAGCGCCCCTCTGATTACCTCAAGTTCTTTGTTCGTCATGCCCAATACCTGTGGATTGTTGGAACCATCAGGGTGAAGTGGCCCACTGCATTGGTGTACTTGTATACAGGCGTGGGGTGGATGTATCAGATCAGTTCAGCAGCTTTTGGAGGCAGTTCAGGTGTGGTTTCCCTCGATTGCGTCTTTGCTTCAGATGGGAGGTGGCCGATGGCCATCAAGCGGTCCTTGGTATACCTAGCCACTCCTGTCGCGCTTCTTGCAGCTGCTATCCTTGTATTCAAGGTGGTGCGTGTTGCTTTCAGGCTGCTTAACAAGCCTTTCTTGTATGCTCGTTCTGTCGTTGCAACGGTTAGCGCCTTGGTTGTGCTGTTTTTCTTCTACCCCCAAGTGGTGCGTGTGGGCCTCGGCTTTTTTGCATGCCTCCCATTGGACAGGGCAGGCTCTGGATTGTACCCTGAGTATGCTGTGGCCAATGCAACTCATGGGTATTGGGTGTAGGATATGGAGCAGCCGTGCTTTGAGGGGTGGCATAGGATATGGGCTTTTGCTCTGGGTATTCCATGTGTGGTGGTGTTTTGCCTGGCAGTGCCGGTGATCATGGTGGTTAGCCTGTGCCTTAATCGTAGCAAGCTGCAGTCGCAGAGCTGCAAGCAGTATGTAGGGTTCCTGTACCACAACTACAGGGAGTCGCGTTTCTACTGGGAGGCGGTCAGCACTCTCCAGATTGGCGTCTTGGTGGCCATTGCCGTGTTCACGTTCACGCTTGGGGCGTTCTATTCAGCCGTGCTGCTTCTGGCTTTGTTTGTCGGCATGCTGCTTCTCACCGTTGCATGCAGGCCTCTCTCTTTCAGGGCTTTACACAGGGCGCAGTTGACCTCACTAGGGCTCATGGTGGTTACAGTGTTTGTGGCAGTGTCACTATTCCAAGTAGATGCAGTGGCAGTACCTGAGCTGTACGGGAGTATCATGGGTGTTATGGTGGCTGTTGCAAATGTTGCATTTATGCTGTGGTGTTTGCTCAAGGCAGCGGTCTTGGGTAGCAGTGTGCTACGAGGGTGGGTGGGGGCTGTCAGGCGTTGGCTGGGGATAAGCTCAAGGGAGATCAATGGGGAGATTAAGGAGCAAGCACCCAACGAAGGTCCTGCAGAGACGGGAAGCAGCGCGGTGTGAATGAGGTGTGTGTGGAGTCGTGGAGGTGTTGAGGGTTGGAAACTAAAAGTTGACTGCCAGCCTTCTTCTAGGGTTGAAAAGCAAAGGTTGAATGCAAGCCTGAAGGATACATGAGTTCAACGAGGGAGTTAGGGTGGGGATAACGATGGGGATCATGTGGGCTTATGCTGGGGATTCGGATGTGATTATATGGGGTTTAGGGTGAGGATTCAAGGGTGGGGATTATATGGGCTTGGGGAGGGGATTTGGATTGAGATTATATGTGGTTTAGGGTGGTGCGGGATGGAGGGTTGGCTGTAGGTAACCGCAGGAGAGGGGAAGGGGCTGTTGGGGACTATGTGGTGCAAAAGGGGAAAGTGGGTGGAGAGAGAGAAGGGCAAATCCTAACTCCTGATTCTCATGGTCAATCTTAACCCTAAACTCTGCTTTCTAACGGTGTGACTCCTTGTTATGCAACCTGACAATGACAATGTGAAAGAGAATGGCTAGGGTGCTGTACATGCAACGCCTTCTTGGATCATGCCAGCCCTGAACCCGACTGGTGTCACTGCATGGGTGTGTATGGGTGTGTATGGGCACGCATCTTGTGTATGGGCTGGCTGTGCCCCGCTATTCTAACCCAACACAGCAGCCTTGGGTTTCGGGAGCTAAGGCTTCCCATGCAGGGGCATCAGGATGGGTGGCCATCTGCATACCTTGCAAAAGAAGGTGTTTTGGGCCATGGGACATTCTCCTGTGCTAATGCCTGGTAACCCCTGCTTACCCATAGGGTTTGATAGCAGCCCTCATGCAGTTGCCGCAGCTTTTAATTGTTTGTTTGTTCGTTTGTTGACGGTAAAGGCCATTATTCAATCGGTTCTTTGGGTGACACACCCTGTGGTAATGGTGTGTTTTGAACGTTATGTGATTGGATTCTCTTCAGACAGGCTCCAAGCATGTATATGCAGGGTAGCAACATGGTCAGCGTTTAGCTTTTGATGTGAACTCCAGAGCCGAGCATGAGCATGGGTCAGTTAGGTTGCACGTGTATTGTATGTACTTTTCCAACCACCCTTCTTGCATCTTTTTGTTTGTGTAGGAGGTGGGTCCCGAAACAGTTCATGGCTTGGGTTTATGTTTAGGGTTACGGATCAGGGTTTATCAGTTGTTTGTCCACCCTGTTTGAGTTTTGGCGGTGCACTATCTGTCAGCAAAGAGGAGGCCCAGCCCCAGGGTTTGTTTTCGAAGTTGTAATTTAAAACAATTTTAAAACAGAGAGTGACATTACATGGCAGGAATCGAGCTTTGCTTAGCCCAGCTGGTCTCCGTTCTACCCCGCTCATGTATAGAGGCGAAATATGGTTAGGACAGAAAGTATGGTTACAACTAGGAATTGGACATGTGCATATCTGGGATGGGCTTAAAGCTTGAATCAGGGAGCACTACTGGCATTTGTGATGAGAGATTCCTTGCACAGTTCCTTCATGAAAGCATGGCTATGACACCTTCGCTGGAAACGTTTTTTTTGCGGCACAACAGCGACGTGTACTATGGGTGATTGTTGGTAATAATAGCAGTCATTATGAATTTTTTCTCGAACTACAACAATCGTACTACCGGTTCCCAACCGTCTGGGGCCAGGCTCCTCCTTTGCTCAGAAGCATTAGATGGCCGTGAAACAAGAAAGAAAGAAAGAAAGAAAGCAAATAAGGTAGACGGGCGAGGCAGGTTGAAGAAATCATATCAGCACACTGCGTCACATTCAGCATGTATCACTGCATTTGGCGCAACATTCTTTACCCTGGTTGGGGCAGGAATCTGTCTGAGAATGCAAACGTCTTCTTGACCATTGATTGATAATTGATCGAGATATCTTTTTTTTCTTGGTTGTGCAGGGATCTGTCTGAGAACAAGATTGAGGAGGTGCCTGAGTGTGTGGGTGACCTGCCCAGTATCACACGCCTGGACCTGCACACCAATGAGATCAAACGGGTAAGGCTTGGAGTTACTTGAACCCTGATATTATGTGATTTAAGGTGATTTTAGGGTTAATGGTTTGTGGACAAGAACCTAGGGTTTAGGTGATTTGGGGTGATTTTAGGTGATTACCTAAGCTCTAGGTTCGTGTCCGCAAACCTTCCACAACTGGCTTGGAGGGCCGACTGCAGGCGACTCACCTTTTTTGTAAGAGGTCTGAGATTCTCATTGAGTAATGGCAATACAATGTACATTTTTGTTCCACCACGTTGTTTTTGTAACAGCTTGAGGTGCAGCGCTCATGGCACTTTAGCTATGACATATCACTAATGGTAATGGTAAGTAGGGTCTAGATGTGCCCCCCCAAGAGCCACTTCGGCTGAATTGGACCCTAGATCCCAAACCCTAAGCATACCAGTTGTTATGCATCTTGTTGTGCCATTACCCATGTTCTGGCAGTTGTGCGTGGAGATACAGGTTGTCAAGCTTTCTGGATTGCATTACCTTTCCTCCACTGTTTGTCTTTTTGAAGTAGCAGCTCTCTTTCCCTTGTGAAATGTCTAGGATTATCTCCTAGTTTGTTCTTTGTTACTGTTCATGATATGCCATAGCAAAAAGTGCCATAGGTCCCGCACCTCAAGCTGTTAAAGTAAAAGCAAAGGGGGACAAATTCATGCTGGCGAATTGACAGAACTAAAGCAGCATGGACATGCATTATGATCCAGCCTTTTTGCATTTGCAGTGCGCTTCTGCAACGTCTAGTACTAAAAGCAGTCTTGTGTCTCTCCCATCTGCTACATTTGCCCATGGAGATAGGCAAGCTGTTGAAGCTGTTATACTGTTCCCTGCATTGCAAACTGCTAGCAAATTTGAGGCCACAGTTTGAGGCAGCATGCCCATGGTTATTTTTCCAGCCTTCTTTCCTTGCATATCTGCAGCATATGGTGATTAACATGTTTCTATGTCCTCTCCCATGTGCGACAGTTGCTTGTGGAGATAGGCACGCTGTCCAAGCTCTGCTACTGATCATTGCATTGCAAAGTGCTGGCAAGTCGTCATAGCGGAAAACACCATACCCATACAACAGATATGCAAGCCTTTCTAATTGCAGCCTTGGCTCTCTACCGGTTTGGACTCTTTTGTCTGGATTTCTGCTCTCCACGCACCAACAGACTGGATGGAGTTGTGCCGGGGGTGCTGCCCCGCCTGCAAGCTGTCATAATCTATCTCATATATTGGCAGCACAAATCAAACACATTTCTATGTTCTTCTGCATGTGCTGCAGTTACCTGTTGAGATAGGCAAGCTGTCCAAGCTGCGCCACCTGTCCCTCCACTGCAATGTGTTAGAGGAGTTCACCCCTGGCATAGGTGGGTGCACCAGTCTGGTGTGGATCAGCAGCAACTGCAACAAACTGAAAACACTACCACCAGAAGTGGGCAAGCTCACTAACCTGTGCAGATGGGGGCTGCACATCAATGAGGTAAGAGGGTGCATGCTGGGGGGGGGGGGGGCACTGAACCCGGGGGAAGGAGGGGGAGGGGTCTTAGGGGTGGGGCCGAGGGGTGCGAGGGGGGGATTGATTTTTGTTGTTGAATCTTTCAAAAAAAGAGTATGGAGGATGAGTGGTAGAGGATGGGGTGCCCTGCAGTAAGCTGAAACATTATGGGCAAAGGTGGGCAAGCTGGCCGACCTGTGCAGATGGGGGCTGCATATCAATGAGTTAAGGGGGGTTACTGCTTAGGCGGTGCCGGTGAGTCTTCTCCTGCTGCTGCTGCCGCTGCTGCTGTTGTATTAAACCCCTGGATTGCAAGTGTCTGTTGGGACTTGGGATCAAATAGCGGCTGGGGTGGGTTACGGTTTGGGTTTTGGGTAAGGGTTTGTGTTAGGTTTAAGCTTTAGGGACTAGTTTAGGGTGTCGATGATGTGTGGGGAAAACATTCTTTGCCTATGGGTTTAGGATTGGGGGTTGGGGGTTCCACTGCGCCGTTTCCCTAACAGCTTGAGGTGCTGGGCCTATGGCGCTTTTCATATGGCATCATTTAGCAGTAGGGGCGCTATGATCACTGCTGTTGGGGCTGTTGTAAAAGGATAACTTCTAGCCTTGGGCTGCTGCTCTTCCTTCCTTCTCTTCTCTTTCTGCTGCTGCTGCTGCTGTTTGTTGTTGCTTGAGTTGCTCCCGGATGGAAATGGCAACTGGGTCCACATAAAGACTCTGCGTGCATGAGAAAGAAGGTCCTAAGCTTGCTGCTACTGCTTGTAGTAACCGCCTCCCTGTTCCTCCTCCTGCTGCTGCTGCTGCTGCTGCTGTTGTTTTTCCTGTAGCTGAAGCTCTCCCGGATGGGATCGTTAGCTGGGTTCACATAGAGGCTGCATGTTTACAGGGGAATCTTCACACTCCTTCTGCTGCTGCTCCTGCTTCAAGAAATATAGTGTCCAAGGCTGTACTAATGAGTGTTTTTATTCTTCTTGTTCGTCTTCTATTGCTGCTGTTGTATTTGTATCTAGTGGAGTCCTTCCCGGATGAGATTGGTGCCTGGGTCCACGGAGAGGATCCATGTATTAAGAGAAACTGAAATTGCTGCTGCTGCTGCTGTCTCTGCTTCCAAAGCATAGCATCCACAGCTGCACCAGTTATCTCTGTTCTTCCTCCTCCTGATGCTGCTGTTGTTGTTGTAGCTGGAATCCCTCCCTGGCAAGATTGGAAATTGTTTCCAAATTGAGTCCCCATGTAGGTAAAAGTATTTCTTCCCTTTGCCTGAAGGCCCTGAGCTTAGAATCACCCTCCTCCTCCTCCTGCTGCTGCTGTTTTTCCTGTAGCTATCATCCCTCCCAGATGAGATTGGGTCCTGGGTTCACATAGAGGCTTTGTCCCTCCACCGCAACCATCTGAAGCGCCTCCCCCCTGCCCTAGGAGCTATGAAGGAATGCACACGACTGTCATTGTATGAGAACCAGCTGGAGGAGGTGCCGGAGGAGATGGGCCACATGGAGGGACTGCAGGAACTGTGAGTGGGGGGGTTATTGGTAGGGTTTAGGGTAGCCCCTATAATCACTAAACCCTGAATCAGGGGGTTGAGAGTGAGCCAGGGGATGCTGGGGGAGATGGGGAACATGGAGGAACTGTGAGTGGGGGTGGGGGTAGGGTTTAGGGTCTAGAGCCCTTAGGGCTGAGGGTAAACCCTGTAGCTGCCAAACCCTAAGTTATGGGATTGGGGGTGAGAGGGAAGTGCCGGGGGAGTTGTTGACATGGAGGGACTGCAGGACTGGGAGGGGCGGGAGAGTTTAGTCGTAGGGCCCTAAACCCTAATGTAGGGGGGGGGACGTGGAGCAGTGGCAGGAACTGTGAGTTGGAGGGCAGGTAGTGTCCTAAGGGGTCTGGGAGGGGCAGGGGGAAGCGGGAAGGGTTAAATTGTTGGGAAAGGTGCCGGGGGACATGGGAGACGTGGAGGGGCTGCACGAACTGTGAGTAGTAGGGGGGGGGGGAGGGGAGGGTTTAGGGTAAACCATATGGTTTGCTAAACCCGAAGGTAGGGGTTTGAATGTGAGAAGGAGGTGCCGGGGGTGATGGGGAACGTGGAGGTCCTGCGCAGGGGCCCCCAGGGCTTGTGGCCCTGAAGGTTCAGGGTAAACCATATGGCCCCTAAACCCCAGTTAGGGGGTCCAGGGTGTTGAGGAGGTGGGGCGAGGGAGATGGGAGCCATGCAGGCGCTGAAGGAACTGTGGGGGGGTAAGGGGTTTAGTCATAGGGACCTAAACCCTAACGTTAGGGGGGGGGAGGGGACATGGAGCAGTTGCAGAAACTGTGAGTCAGGGGTACTAAGGGGTAGGGTTAGGCTTCAGGCCATAGACCCTGAAGTATAAGGGTGAGGTGAGGATGTTCTGGGGGGGAATGGGGGGCAGGGCTATCAGGGGAGCAGATGGGGAGAGAAGGTGGGGGATGGCAGGGGGCGGGGGGGCGGGGGGGCGGGGGGTAAGCTGGGCGGGACAGGGGAAGGAGAGGATGAGATCATGGAGCAGTTACAGGAAGTGCAAGCTTCATACGAAATCCCCACCCAAAGTCGCACTCTAGGGAAGAGGGAGTCGTAAAGCTCACCGTACAGCTGAAAATGTTTGCTAGATTTTTCTGCTGCTGGTATTTGTACCAAGAGTTCCAAACCCTAAATTGGCCCCTAAACCCTTAACTCGTTGCTGTTGTCCCAGGTGGTTGTACCAGAATCAGCTGCAGCAGCTGCCGCCCTCCTTTGGCCACCTGCACCACCTCAAGCGGCTGTGGCTGGACAACAACCAGTTGAAGGACCTTCCTGAGGAGCTGGGTCAGGCCACTGCACTACAGGAGCTGTACCTCAGTCATAATCATCTCACATCACTGCCTGCTAGCCTGGGGAAACTGCACAACCTGCAGAGGCTGTGAGTGCGGTTTCGGGGGGTGGGGGGCTCCCTGCCTGCTGGTCTAGGGGCCAGTAAAAGGGGGAAGTCGCAAATTGCAATGGTTGGCATTGTGAGGTGATCAATATAGGGTTTAGGGGCAGCTGGTCAGGGCGCTGAGCTGCAGGAGCTGTACCTCAGTCATACTGGTATTACTATTACATTTCATGATATGCCATAGCAGTAATTGCCATAGGCCCCGTATACCGGTAATCGATTGACGTCGCTGGCTGCTACATTGCCAAAACTGCACAACCTGCAGAGATTGTGAATTAGAGATGTTTTTTGGGGGGAAGATGCAGGGGGGCCGGGCCAGGGCGGGGTGGACTGGGGGGCAGGCAAGGGGTGGAGGCAGGGGTTGGGGTCCTAGGGCTGGAAGAAACGTGCATTATGGATGTTATGAGTGTGATCATGGGGGCGGGGGGCAAGATGGGGACCATGTGGCACAGAATGTCAACCAGATTGAAATTGAGAATGGCGATGGTTGGCCTTAAGGAAGTTATCCCAATGCTAGCTGGACAGATAGGTCAGGCTGCTGCGTTATAGGAGCTGTACCTCAGTCCCAATCAGTTGACATCACTGCTTACTATGGGTGGGCGGGGTTGCAGGGAAAGGGGAAGGCTGGGCCCAAGGGAGCGGGCAGGGGGGTGCAGGAGGGGCACAGGCGCCAGAGATTCTGTCTAGCTAGCACCTGTGGTGTTGTGGTTTACCTCTTGCTTTTACTCATTGGTTTCCAACCGGGAGGTTGATGTCAGGCCACTGCGCTACAGGAGCTGTACCTCAGTCATTATCAGTTGACATCACTGCCTGCGAGTTAAGGGAACCGGCCTAACCTGCAGAGATTGTGAGGTTATGGGTTTGGGTTTTGGGGGCTGTGATCCAGGGGCTGGGGAAGGGAGGGGGACTGGAACAGGGAAGGGGGACGGGCAGGGGGGACAGGGGAAGGCGGGCGGCCCGGGGGGGGGGGGGGCGCAGGGGGAGGGGGAGGGGGAAGGCAATGGGGGGAGGGCATGATCGAGGGGCTGGCAAAGGGGCCGGGCAGGGGCCGCTGTTGAGGGGCGGGTAGATGGGGGGAGTTGCAAATGGCAGTGGTTGGCATTATGAGGTCATGAGTTTAGGGTTTAGGGGCAGGTGGTTGGGCCACTGCGCTACAGGAGCTGTACCTCAGTCACAACCAGCTGAGGTCCCTGCCTGCTATTTGTTCAAATAGGGCATTGCCTGCGGGGGCTGGGAGATAGGGGGCTGTTGCTTCTAGGGTTTGGTGCCAGGGTTTAGTGTTTAGGGGCGGGCATGGGGGAAGTGCCTGCCACCAGCTCGCGTGAAACCTTGAATTTGCCTGACATACATCCATAAATCAGCTTAATACTTGCAGAAAGTGCATCCACCCAATGCCCCACCAAGTTGCCTGCTTAAGATGCACTTGTCGATATCTTCTGCCTTTGTGTTCATTTGTTGAAGCGTATTGTTCTGCTGTTGTCCCTAGAGGTATGTGGATGATAACTTGGAGCTGCATTTACCCCCCAGCCTAGACTCTAAACCCTAATGTTGTTCTGTTTACCACAGGTATGTGGATGATAACCCTGAGCTGCAGTTACCCCCCAGCCTTGCCTGTCACCCCTGTGTCAGTGTGGGCAAGAGCTATCAGGAGGCAGCAGCACATGATGCTTTCAAAGTGGATCCCGTAAGGCAGCAGGAGGCTAAGGGCATATGAGGATGTCAAGATTGGCTGGACTTCTGAGGTCCATTGCAGGGCTTGGAGGCATGTGGTATTTCAAGGGAGAGCTATCAGGAGGGAGCAGCACATGGTGCTTGCAAATAACCGTAGTGGAGCCCATCAGGCAGTAGGAGGCTAAGAGGATATGTGTGGGCGTAGGGGTTGAGGAGGCCTCAAGGGGATTGGAGGTCAACGTTATTTGAAGGAAGGGGTTGTGACGTTAAGGAGGTTGAGGAGGTTAAGCGGGTGTGTATCTTGGACTCTGAGGCTAAGGGCAGCTTGGTGGGGAACTAAGAGTTATCAGGAGGCGGCAGCACATGATGGGTCTGAAATGGACCCTATCAGGCAGCAGGAGGCTAAGGGGATACCTAGTATGAGTGGGCTTAGGGGGAGGAGGTTGAGGAGGTCAAACGCTTGAGGAAGTTAAACGGGTGGGAACCTTGGAATATGAGGCTGAAGCTGAGGGCAGCTGGGTGGGGAACTTACAGTTAGCAGGAGGCAGCAGGCAGCAGGTCATGATGGTTTTAAAATGGACCCCACTAGGCAGCAGGAGGCCAAGGGGATATGAGGAGCTCAAGGTCAAGTCCATTTAAGCGTCAGGGCATACGAGGCTAAGATGGTTGAGGTGACCAAGGGTCTGAGGTTAAGGGAATGTCAGGCTGAGGGCACCTAAGTGGGCAAGAATCAACAGGCAGTGAGCATTAAATGATGATTTCCAGGTGGGCCCCATTAGGCAGCAGGAGGGGTAAGGCTAAGGGCATTTGAGTACGGGTCAGCAGTCAGGAGGCAATGCGACATTATGCTCTCATGGGTGGACCCTGTTAGATAGGCAGCATGAGGCTAAGTGGACTGGATATGATGAGGCCAAGGAAGTTGAGGGGATATGAGGCTAAGGGAACGGGGCCTGAGGTGGACAAAGATTCTTCAGTTGAGCACTATGGATTTGGAGTATGCTTCATGAGTCTCCTTGTTTATCTCTCTCTCACTCTCTCTCTCTCTCACTCCTTTCTCTCATGGAGTTTGGTTTGAGTGATGCTGTCGCGGCTAGCCCAAGATGGCTGCTTGCGGTATGCCATGGGTGAGGCTGCCCCTGCCGGTGCCCCAGTTTATTCGGATGGGGCCATTTCAGTGATTGGTGATTGTGTTCGTATTGATTATTTTAACTCTCACCAGCACCCTCAGCACTTTCGCTCATATCAAGCCCAGGCGGACCATTCAGCCCATAAGTACATCAGTTGGCGGCAGCAAGGTTGGCTAATCTATCTAATTGCTAATCCGGGCAATCCTGCTGGGCTTGCCGTGGCGAGACCTGCCTGGCTCTGTGAAGTGCACTGAAATAAACTGAACGCAAGTTCGTAATTTAACCGCTCAACTAGCCGCACTGTTGGGGCCCAGCAGAACTTCCACTACTTAGCACAGCATGCATGACGGCATGCGGGCAGACGCGACTCTTGCCGCACACTGGGTGTCGGAGGAGGTAGCGCAGCAGGTGGCGATACGCAGCTGGCTGTAGCAACTAAAGGCAACATAAGCTCAGTGCATTCAATCTGGCCCTCAGAAGTGAGGTGCTGCGGCAGTACGATGCGGTTGAGCCATGCTTAATGCTTCCCCGTGCGGGGAACACCAGTCAGGGAGCAGTTGACACAAATGCCACTGAGGTTCGTGAACGTTCGTGGTGTGGATTCCAGAACGTTGCTGCGCATGTCTATGTAAATTGGCCTGCCGGGTCTTGAATAAGATACATGCGTCGGTTGTGCATGTATGCAAGGGTCTGCGAACGTCAAACACTATATTTGAGGAGCAGCAGGGTCAGAAGCTTATAACAGGGCTGCTCTACCAATCCGAGCGCCCTACAGCGTTTAATCACCCTATTACGGCTACCCACAACAGGGATCTGGCATGGATGGATTATAGATGGCGGTAGATGTCCATGTATGTCCATTTGGCCTTCACTCCCAGCGCCTTCCATCCTTCCAGGGAGTTCCAACCGTTGCAACGCCGTTGCAGAGGTGATGAGGCACAGATATGTCACCACACCTGCCGGTACAAGGCACTGACGTCTGCACCGAGGTCCAGACTTCTTGGACTTCCAGTTCCGGTATGACCCACGCACGTTGGAGTGTTAGCGTGCTGACCGATTATCTCTTGCCAGAACTTGAGGGCGGCACAGCTGCGCAACCTGTGACAGCTCAGCAGAAAATAGAGGCAGGCCGCTCCATCCATCTATTGAGTGGAAAGTTTCAATCCACACAATGGCCAAGGTAAGGCCAATGTGCTTGATCAAAGAGCGATATTCCTGATCTTTCTACTGCTGACCGCATTCTGCAATAGTGAAGTGGCTCCGAAGAAGGAACTGTTGATAATACTTAGACGCTGAAGCGATTGCAGGTGGTGAATGACTTGTGCGTGGCGGCAACACTGCGTGCGGTACTGACTGACATCTTGGGGGGGCAAGCCACGATTTAACTTTTCTCGATGCCATGTCATATCTTACCACTATACATTATATTTGAGGCGGGACATCTACTACCAATGACCTAAGCTTACTTTGACTTTTATTAAGCAGTATAGAAAAACCTCATCACTCTACCAACTAAGTGCCAAGGGCAGCACCGACACCACATGGCATACGCACACCACCATAAGAAGAGATTCAATCAGGTACGGCCAGCATCAATGTGCAGGTTCGTGTGCCTTGCCAATCAAACCTTGCTTGACTGAGGATTGAGCGAAGAATATGCTAGTACTGGGCTGGACGGTTTATGCATACAGTACGCTCTCTTTCTCAGGGTAGAGACGCAGATGGGACCATTGCAGAGTTTCTGGCAACAAATGGCCTAGCTGAGCCGGACAATGATAAACTTGCAGCTATTCCATGGCTTAAAGTGTGGGGTACTTGGGATACCATGTTGCAAGAGCCATGGGACAAGGTGGCCGCATATGCAAACCCCAGGCAATCTGTCAGCTCAAATTTGATCAAGCTTTCCACATATCATTCGTGGTTTAGGACGGGAGACATCCCTCAGGAGGAGTTAGAGGCTGGCTATCCTCAGGGTATGCCAAGGTATATCAGGCACACATCAGGTATCCCGTTTACTTATGTGAAACAGTTAATGCGGTTTCGTACTGGTGCACACCATCTTGCTATTGAAACTGGGAGGTGGGCTCGTCCCAAACTGCCAAGGCAGCATCGTGTATGTTCAAAATGTTCTTGCACAGTGGTTGAGGACGAGGTACACTTTCTTTTTGAATGCCCAGCATATGATAGAATTCGTGAGAAGTATAATACCGTTTTGTTTGCACAGTTTGGAGGTTGCCAGGAAGCTTCTAGTACAATGAAGCATAATTCAGACAACGTGAGATTGTTCATGGACCAAGAGCCAAGTTTCCAAGTTGCAAAGTTTGTTTATGAATGCATGGAATTTCGGAGGTCGGAGGAATGTGAGGACTATAATCCTTACTTTGATTTGTCATTATTCGGGGATGAATGGCAAGGTCGTATTTTCGATACCTTTTCTTCTGGACCAAGAGGTGATATTGCTGAGACATTCACTTCTGATGGACCAGGTTCCAGTATTTCTGCCCATGGAGCCTAGGTTGGCTCCGTACGGGCGCCCCCTTTGAGGGGCCATGATGTAATCGTAATCGTAATCGTAGTACAGACAACAACGTGACAAATAATGCAGTCCAACAATGCTCCACACTATGCACCCCACAGCTACCCACAACAATTCATTCCCAGTGGTTGCTTCTGGAGGGACCAGTCCAACAGTCTTCTATTATTATTACATTTCATGATATGCCATAGCAATAAGTGCCATAGGCCCCGCACCTCAAGCTGTCACAAAGAGCAGCGAGGTGGAACAGAATACGGGTAAACTTCGACATGTATGACAATATATGCATGCCTAAACATGAGGTCCAGCAGCTAGGTCAAAATCACCCAAAACCTCCACTGCCCCAATGGGGGTAAGAGCTTCCCTCCTACTTGAGAAAGCAAGGAGGGCTTGTAAGCCCGGGTGCAAGCAATAGTTGGTAACAAACCCCATTGGTTGGACCTCACGCCGCATCAGAAGGGTGAGCATAAGCATTCCTAATCTTCCAAGCAGCTGCAACATATTTAGCTATACACTTAAATGCATGCTTGAAAGGGCCATATACTAAGCTAGACTCCTCATCGACGTCTACACCCCAGAACTCTTCATTAAGCATGCTATGCAGCTTCTCCTCATCAGATTTGCCATCCAATATCTGACATTTTGCAGCAACATCAGGGTCAGAAGTCAGCTTCTCCCACAGCTTTTGCCTTTGTGCCTGGTAAACAGGACAGTCAAACAAGAAGTGTTCAGGAGACTCAACTTCACCTCCCAATTCAGGGCCAAGATCACAGGACTTGCAGCACTCCCTACGTGCACTTTGCCTGCTAGCGCTCTGCCTACCGAATTTTGCTGTCATAGCGTTGAGAGGAAGAATACCTGCACGCAGCTGCATAATGAGTTCCATGCCTTTGCTCAGAGGGCCTGTGCACAGATATGGCTGCGGCTTGAAATAATTGATATCGTCATTGTAATGCTGCATATATGTCGCTAAAGTAGATTTATTCCTAGCACCCTCCTCCCGAACAGCCCTGTCTCTTTCATATATACTCCACCTGACATATGCCCTGAAGCTAGGTAGGTGTCCCTCTCTCACTCTTGCTTGTAAGGTTTCCTCCTGCATGCCTAGTTCAGCCCTAGTTCAGCCCTGAGTTTATTGAACCTCTTCTGCCAACAGTCTTCTATCTCAGGTATAAGACGGCCGCCACATTAATCTAAAATAAAAAAGATGCACGTGCACTAGCGGATCTAAACACAGGCCGATGGGCAACAACATCATTCAGACTGTCACCTACTGGACATTGGTATGCCATTACCCTCAACCAAACCCTGAAGAACTAACCCCAAGCCCACCTACCCCCCCCCCAAACACACAGACCCGCACACAGACGCCACACTTTCGCCTGTACTGTTGTACCATTTAGTGTCCCAACCAGACTACCACCTATTCCCACAGCTACCCTCTTAACTTACACCTTATTACTTCATGCATACTGTAACTGGACTGTAACCTGAACTGCTGCCAGCTTCAAACACTGCAAGGTGCTGATTTAGCTGCATTCCTTTCTTACTGCTGAAGACAATCAATGCCCCGCAATACTGCTAACACAGCTAGCTGCATCAGGCCAGGAAACAACTCCCGTTTGAGATGGTAGTATGCCAGTTCCAGATGATTTTCGCCGTGGCACCAGCTTCATACATTTCTCCATTCCTGCCATAGTCTCTGAAGCACTACGTCATCATGCACGCCACTAGCAAGCAACTCGAGGGCTACAAGCAGCGACACTTGACACCAACCTCAACTCATTGTTTACTCGTTCTAGACAGAGGCTATGATGTCTTAAAGCATTCACACGTACAGTCTCAGTCTGCAATAGGAGCAACTTACTCTAGTAACACCCATCTACATGGAAGGAAAAGTATACAAGGAAGTCCAGCGCCATGCTTTAACCCGGCTGGGCCTTCTGGCCCATGCACCACTAGGTTAACGGATGGTTATGCAAAGGGACCATGCTTTGTCATCCAGCATGGGGGTGGTGGCCATAGGCAACCTTGGACAACTGAGAGCCTCATACTACCGAGTACACAACATGTAACTGACACCACACGTTACACATGTACATCCAGGCTAGCAAGACATCTGCCACATGGACTGCCTTAGCCGACAGCTCCTCACCACCTGATCAACCCCTTCTCATAGCAACCAGGCCAACAATGACATAGTAACTCCCCACTACACTACCTAGCAGTACAACTCAGCCGACTACAAGCTCCAGCATGCAACATGCTGCTGACAAGCATCCCCAAATGCTGTCAATTACGTTCACTCCACCAGCGCAGCACAGCTTGGCTGATGGCCTCCCAATGACTAGTCTAGCAAACACCATAACATACATTGCACTGTCAGCACTGCTGGTCCTAGGTGGGCCCCTCTATACATGCAGCCACGCTGGCATCGAACATATATGGGACTACACCTGGATCGGCCAGTGCCAATCCATCTTGGCCGGTTGCAGCCGCAGACTGTGGAGCCCCATCATCAACCACTACCACAATGGTCTATCTACTCGGAAACAGATCCACCAGTTTGTATAACATTATGGGGTTGATCCATCGGATGAGGGCAGTATACGTAACGCTTTGAACGCGCAAGAGATGGCTCAACAACCAGCGCAGGTGAAAGAACATTTGTATAACTTTGTGCATGCCGAGATACAATCATAGCTGCATCCGGACAGCCTGAAGTAGCAATTGACACACTGAAAAGTACACATTGTGAAACAGACCACTGCAGCAGTACCACCAACTGCACCAATGATAGCGGGCGCGACCACGGCAGGGCCCAACTCCTGCTGCCCCTGACTTGTCGTTGTCTCGTTAGTACTGTTGCTGACGAGGATGGTGGCGTTGCTCAGTGTTGCATCTGTTGCACCACAGCCCAGGAAGCCCTCCCTGACGTTTGTAGCGGTGAGGTTGCCCGTACTGTTGAGGCCCTGGAGGCAGCTCTGCCTAGCTTTGAATTCTGGGGTCTCGTACAGCTCAGGTCTCTGCTGAAGGAGAGTCTCATTGAAAGCACTGGTTGACTGGGCATCAGAGCATCTGGCATGTCCAATGACGATGACAGCGAAGGCCAATAGTAACACTGAAGATTGAAGCAGCTTCATCTTGTTGCAGCAGGTTGGTGACAGTGAGCCAAACTTGGGTGCTGGGAGACCGTATTGTTCGGCAGCGAGCACCTACGGTAACGTCCTGAAGCCGGTTCCACAACCTCCTCTGGAACCAGAACTAGACTTGAACAAGGCCTCTGGAACCAAACTTTTCTGGGGGAGACCATGCCATGTCGATGCGCAGCATGGACCCAAGCAGGAGGCGGGGGTCCAGGGGGGAGGAACAGCCCCCCTGGTGGGGTCTGGGGCGAAGCCCCAGAAGCCAGCGATGATTTGTACTTATTACAACCAATTGTACAATGGAAAATGCTATTCTTGCACTCAGTTGAGCACTCTACACTTTGTAATAAACTTGCTGGAACCAGCATGTGACATGTTGGCCAGAGGGTGGCCCAGGGCTGGAACCAGGAACTGACATGTTTGGCATCGCTGGAACCGCGGAACTGAGCACATTTTGCCCTGGAACCGGAACCTGGAACCAGCTTCAGGACGGTACTACGGCGGACACTACAATATGAAACGGGGCAGCATACGCGCTGTGACGAGGTTGCAAAATTCCAAGCAATCATCCTGCATTAGAGACCCGTGTGGCCGATCTCTTATACACATCTTTAGCTGTCTTCTGAACGGATGTTTCCGGAAGGTTGTGACCTTGGAAACTCGTCATCGTGACACCAATTGTGACACCCCGCAGCTGACTCAGCCAACGGCCATCCTAACGGCGGCCAATGTGAAGCGTCACGGACTGGCACACGATATTTTCCTGAGTCACGATGACAAGTTTAATTGATGCTGCAAGTGGTGCAGCAGTTGCTGATGGTGAGTCAGCAGTTGCTTGCTTCAACGTTTCACCAATCAATATATATCATTAATGGGGGCTTCAAGGCCAAGTTCAACCCCCTCTAGTTGGGGGGGGGGGGGGCTCTACCGCTGACGGAAACGTGGAAAGGAAAAAAATGTTGGAAAAAGTTGGTTGGGCTATCTTTTGGTCCATGACGGAAACATGGAAAGGAAAGAAAAAATGGAAAATTTGCTGGGCTGTCTTCCATGTTCAGCCCAGCCTAGTGAGCCGAGGCCGCCCAAGAGGTTTGCCACATTTCTTTTCTTTACACGTTTCCACCCTTAGCCCAGCCCAGGCCATTTCCCACATTTCTTTCCTTCCCGCGTTTCCACCCTCAGCCCAAGCCATTTTCCACATTTCTTTCCTTTTGTTTCCCTCCTTCCGCGGGGGGGGGGGGGGGGGGACTTCTACCGATGGCCCTCGGGGAAATGTGGAAAGGAAAGAAAGGTTGGAAAATGTGTTGGGCTGTCTCTGGGTTCATGGCAGCCTGGGCACTCACCAGAATGGGTGCGCAATACCCTAATGCGCACACAACATGGAAATGGACGATCGACAGCTGATTTGGGGGTGGATTTGGGTGGTGCCCCAGGGAGGTTTCAAGCTACACTTCAATCCGAGCATGCCTCACGTTCACGACCATATGCAAACATGTGTCGCTTAGTAGAGGTGTTCCCTACGTGTGCCCAACGAGCAAATGCAAATACCTAAACTGGTTCCATGCGCCAGGACTAGTAGACTGCTCTACGTCTACTGGCCATGATTAACTGTTCCAATTACTACTCGCTTTAAGAAGCTCTGTTGCAACTGGCAATAGTATTAAAAGGCACGGAAGTGCAGGAAATAGTCGCACAACCGGGCCATGCCGTGTGCATTCCTTTCCCAAAAGTTACGGCTACAAGCCTCAATCCAACCACCATGGACACACAGCTCGATGATATTGAGGGCCTTATATTCGGCGAAGCGCAGCTTCTCGATCTGCAGGGTGAAGCCCCACAGCTTGAGCATGCAGACGCCCAGCGTGGACGAGGACCTACACGGCTCCAGAAAGCAAGCCTTGGGCGCGTTCCGAACGAACGTTCAAGTCGTACAAGCCTGCCCCGTAGACGAGCAGCGCAATCGAGCAGGTTGCCACAGCAGGCAGGCTGCCATCAGCAGCAGCAGCAGCAGCAGCAAGATGCACTTGATAGAGAGCATTTGCAGCAGCAATCACAATCAGCCGAGCTCCAAGGTCCCAACATGCTTGAACAGCTGCCAGAACCTAGTAATGATCCAGAACATTACAGCTGGCAGCACCAGCAGCAGCAGCAGGAGCTTGAGGACGAGATCCTCGCTGCAGAGATTGCCCTTGCTGCAGAGGCACTGGGAGGTCAGCCTCACACTCAGCACACAGGAGGAGCTAGCAGTCACGTCCAAAAGCAGCAACGGTTACAGACTTCTTACAGAGAAAAACGGCCCCCTACTTTTGCAGCGTACGTTGCTAGGTATGCTGTGCCACCTCCAAACAGCATGTGCAGCTGTTGTGGGGCTGAGAGTAGCCATCTGGCAGTCACCAGATGCCTGGATTGCTCGGTAACCTTACAGTACCTTGAAACTTCAGCTGCAATTATGGACACACATGCTGATAGGCCCATTCCTGCAGGGTTGCCAAACGCTCCTTTGCTATGACTGTGATGTCAAGCAGCATACCTATGCGCACTTTCACAGAAGGCAAACCTGGGGTCATGGCTTCTATGAGAGTCTGCCTCCTACCACCTTTATCACAGCAGCCGGTGCTCGCGAGCAGAGGTGTAAGTTGCAATCAATACCGCATGCCAGCTTGTTAACACGTGTTCGTCTCTTGCTAACGAGTTGATCTCCTCATTGTGCTGCCAGGCCTGTACTTCCCAGTTCCTTTGATGCCTGGCACGATATGTAGCTGCTGCAAGGGCACTTCATGGGCTTCTCTGCCCAGTGCTTATAAGCCACTTAAGCATGTCCTTCATGGTAGGTAGTCCTGGCCTGGGCATGCATGCTGTTTTATACCTATGCAGGCTACTTAATGGGAAGTGTCTGTAGCTTGTGAGCCTTGTAAGCCATTCTGTTGAGAGTACAAGATTCTATTGCTTAATCTACTGGCACCGTTTCATTCATGTGCACACTTGACATTGTTTGCGTCCACATCTGCAGGGCAGCTTGACTTCTTCAAGGCAGGATATGGCTGCGTCGGCTGTGGACACGTGATGTGGCAGGGCATTGAGGAGTTTGTTAGCATTGGACTGTGGCCCACGTCAGTAACAAAGGTTAGGTTGAGTCTATCTTAAGCTAATGCTAAGCAATCCTTCTCCCAGCCTCTTACAGCTGCCATGGCATTCTATCTCAGATCTGCCGAGTCATAGATGAGCGGCTGCTTCTCCAATACCAAGCACTGACAGCCAAGGCTCCAAGGGTCAGCAGGGGTGCCTTCCTGACCACGGTGGCTGCTGGTGACCTGCCGTATGGTGGGAAGGTAAGCATGTCCCGCATCCAATGGTAGGCCATGGTACACAATTGATCCATTGATTTAACCTCTATGGTGCAGGGGGGGAGCATTGATGGTGCGTCTTTCCAGAAGGCCTACAATGAGTTCAGGCTTGCGCGCATGGCGAGATTGCAACAGGCAATGGACATAAGAAGCCTTGATTGCCTTGCGTGTGGGGATTCTCCTCATGCTGTCCACATTGATGGGAACCACAAGCTGTTTGTGTGGGACAGGAAACAGGGACAAGGCCTCAGCCAGCCCACAACCCGTGGAGAGCTCTTCTATGCTGATGAAGATGTGCAGCGTGTCGTGGAGTTTGTGGACATTGCTACAGGCTCCTCAGGGCAGGTATGCTCCATGTGGCTTGTTGCCAACTCAGTGCAATTCAAGTGGCATGCAAAGGGTCTGCATTTAGCAGCGCTTACTTTGTCATCTCTGTAGGTTGATGCCAGATGCGGCGGCTTGTGGAGAGCAGCTACAAGTGCTGGTGCAGCTGTCAAAGGGGGCAGCAAACTGTGCACTGGGAGGGTCTTTGGTGAGAACAGCTTGAGTTCCTTCAGCAGAAGATGCATTGTGGAGGGCTGCTGCTTGTAGGTGTAGGGGTTTCTGTGCTGAGATCACCTCTTGGTTTGTGCAGGTGTTTGCAGGCACGTTATCCCACAGGCTGCGGTGAACATGATCCGAACTGGCGAGAAGTACGCCTATGCAGCTTTCCTTTGTGGAAAGAAGTTCTACCGTGCTGGCGTCAAGTTCATCTACCAGGACATAGGCTGCAAGCACAGCACATGGCTCCCCAATGCAGCAAGCAAAGTGGCTAGTTGCACTGCAGAGCATCCTGGGGCTGGGCTAGCAAAGGAGGTCTTTGGACAACCCTGCACTGCCCAGCATGTCTTGGCTGAAGTACATGGGCGAGGACATTCCCTCTGGTGTCAGGTAACTGCTGCTGCCTAAGGCCAGTTCTGTTCTAGCTGTACGACTCTCCATCATTCCGAATGATTCAGTCCATTAATCGATTAAGCAATAAATCAGTGGATCAATTCATTAATGCATGGTGAGTGTTTACAGTGCATGTTCAATGCTTGTCCTGTCCGCTACTGTGCTGCAGATACTGTATAGTGGGCTGTATCGAGATGGCAGTGCTTACGGTGTCGGCGAACAGGCTGAGCTGTATTTCAGTCATGAGTCCGCCCGTGCTCAGATGGTGAAGACCATGGCACTGGAGCAGAGTGAGGACACCCTAACCCACAGTGGTGAAGACTGGGCAGAGACCAAGCGGCAGGGGATGGCTGCCTATCTAGCCAAAAGGTACCAATAACGAAAAATAAGTCACCATGTCACATTTGCACTCTCATATGGATCTAGTACGTACCCACCATACACATATTGTTCATGCACACCTAAGCGTACCTTCTGTATACAACTCTTCTTACTATGTCAAACTATATTGTTGCCCAATTGGGCAGCAGTGTGGTCACAGAATGCTCAGTCTTTTTGTAGCCTAACCTGGGGTCTCTGTGCCCTGTCACGTAGTACTTTTCGTCTTAGAGATGGACCATGTCTGTGTGCCCTGTAGGCATGCTGATGTGACCAAGAAGCTGCAGCAGACTGAGCTGCGCCTAGATGACAAGGCTGGTGCAATCTTTCCACGGGACAACCTCGTAGTCTCTGATGCGACATTCCATAGGATGCTTTCAGAGCTCAAGCAACTAGCAGCAGGTGTGCTGCTATTTTTCCTTGGGTTTGTAGCAGAATGCTCTCATAGTGCATTCTCGCATGAAAGTTGCATGCTTCAAGCTCACAGCCAATCCCAGGCTGAATTTTATTCATGGATACATTTCATAAGCTTTTGTAAGCATGCTTGCCCTTCTCCATTCATGTCCTAACCGTACTGGACTACCAGGTGCCAACGTAGCTGCCCCTCTGCTGTACCTGTTATAAGTAGAGGCACTGCCTACATGTGCTTGAGCCGTGCTCTATTGTGCTTTTCAAGCAGGGCATTGCTAACCGCATGTTTCATGTTGTGCATGTTGCAGCTGAGATGAACCGGTGTGCCAGTGGCCATGACGACATGATCATTACCTACATCACTACTAAGCTGGAGTTGGACCAAGCCCAGCGGCTGCAGATGTTTGTTGGTGTGAATGCTGAGGAGCAGAAGCGGAACCAGCAGGAGGCGCTCATATGTGCCCCTGTCAACAAGCAACTAGCTGAGGTGCACACAACTGCCAAGGACCTGGTATCCAGCATCCCCAAGCTTCAGGAGAGGTGAGGTGACTTGGGAAAAAGGTTTCCGAATTGCACATTGATAGCAGGGGCATTGTGGAACCCCAGCTGTCGATCCTCAGTTATTTGCTTAGCAGTTGTACTGTCACTTCTGACTCCACTCACACTTGGCCTGGCATTGGATTAAACTGCTCCTGTAAAGGCTCAGCCTTCTGCTCATATCAAGAAGAGTGCTGTGGTCACCGTTCAGGCAATTGTTTGTTTTGGTCAGTAGATATCAGTGCTTCAGGGCAAGCACACCCTCTTTTTGCCAGGGATTAATCTGCTGCAATTGTGGGGCCTGATCCTGCTGTGATCCAGGCTGCAGCAAATTGCGAGCAAGCTGAGGGCACAGGGGTTGCCCCTTCCTGATCAGGGTGGCGCACTTCAGGACGGCATGGCTGAGGTAGTGGAGCAACGGCTGCAGCACTATGAAAGGACCACTCTCAAGCGGCTCAAGGGTGTCATAAAGGAATACAATGACCTCCTGCCTGCCTCGACCAGCACTCCTCCAAGAGCCCCAGCAGATCCTGCAGCCATTGAGCAAGCTGCTTTCCCACCAAAGCCGTCGGCTTCAGCAGGCGGTCTAGGTGGAGTTGATCCCGTCTTTCAGACAGACATGCCTTTCCCCTGGCTGGATCGAGCAGCAGGTAAGCAGTAGAAGGCGTGCATACCGGTGCTGGTATCTGGTGCGCATAGATTGTGGGTTGGGACTTGCCATTCACTTCAAAAGCTAGGATTGCCAGCAATGCTGGCCATATCAACAGAAAAGCAGTTGCAATTGCAACTGTACGCATTAGAGGTGGCTTTGCTTTTTCTTAGCCTGTGTCTTATGCTGCTTTGTGTGTGTAGTGTACTGGAAGTACCAAGCAAGGACCACCAGAAAATGTATGTCTTCCTTTGGTGCTGGGTACCTTTGGTGCTGGGTACCTTTGGTACTATATTACAATGTGTTACAAATAGTACATTGGAGACTCGTGTTTATCAGTCATCTCATGCATGTTGTACCTTTTTGTGCAACACAGGTGCGCTGTATCCCACCCTCCAAACTGTGGGTGTGCGGCATGCCATACGTCTCTGCGAGCTGTTCTGCAAGCGTAATAGGCTTCAAGAGGAGCTCAACTTGCTGTCAAGCGAGATGCAGACGTATATGCAGCGCATAGAGCAGCATATTGCCACCATCACTGCAAGGCGGCATGCGCTGGTTGAGGAGCAGCCTTTCCCAGCTCCCTCTGCTCAGGAAGAGTTGCCGTATGGGGGATACACACTTGTCAATGTCCGCTCACAGCAACAGCAGCAGCAGCAGCCCTTGCAACTTGACCACAGCGTAACAGAGGGTTTTCAAGCCCTTCTGCTGGAGGCTGAGCGCTACTACCTTGACCTCAAGGAGAAGGGAAGGGTGCATCTTGGTGAGTTTCTAGACGCAGCTGTTGGGGGACAGCACAATGCTAGGGGTGACGGCAATGGTGGTGTTGCTGCTCCTGGGGGTGGCGGCGGTGGGGGTGGTGCTGCTGCTGCTGCCGGCGGTGGCCTTAGGGATGCTGCTGCTGCTGCGGGCGGTGGCGTTAGAGATGCTCCTGCTGCTGCGGGTGGTGGGATCGGTGCTGTCGGTGGCGGCGGTGCTGCTAGGGGTGGTGGGATTGGTGCTGTCAGTGGCGGCGGCGGCAGTGCTGCTAGGGGTGGTGGGATTGGTGCTGTCGGTGGCGGCGGCGGCGGTGCTGCTAGGGGTGGTGGGATTGGTGCTGTCGGTGGCGGCGGCGGCGGTGCTGCTAGGGGTGGTGGGATTGGTGCTGTCGGTGGCGGCGGCGGCGGTGCTGCTAGGGGTGGTGGGATTGGTGCTGTCGGTGGCGGCGGCGGCAGTGCTGCTAGGGGTGGTGGCGGTGCTGGTGCTGCGGCTGATGGAGGTGGTGATGCTAGGGGTAGCGGTGGCAGCAGTAATGCTGCTGCTGGAGGTGGCAGCTGTTGCGGTCGTGCTGGTGCTATGGGTGGAAGCGGTGGTGCTACTGGTATGGGTGGTTGCGGTGGAGCTGGTGTTAGGGGCAACGGCAGTGGTGCTGCTGCTGGCGCCGAGGTAGATGGTGTTAATGTGGGGCGTGGTAGGGATGGCAATGGTGGAACTGCTGCTGAGCGTGCTGTAGCAGCTGGAAGTAGTGCTGCTGCTGCTGAGCGTGGCCCCGCTGGAGGTAATGCTAGGGGCAGCGGCGGGGGTCATGATGCTATGGGGGGTCTGAGTTACACTAAAAAACATGATATGACGGGAAGATGCTGGAGCTAGCCCGGATACATTTATGCCCCTGAATATTGGATCCGCATTGGATGTCAGCTGAGTATCTACGTTGCATGCATGCTTTGTGGGTCACTTGAGCCCGCCTGCAAACGTTGGATGACTCATTCTGCCGCGTTAGGCTACTCTACTGCCGGCTCCGGCTGCTAGAGTACTCGGCAAGTGCCGGCCGTGACCATAGGTGTGAGCAATAAGTTAAACTGGCCGCCAGTTCGGGCAAAGACAGCGGCTGCAAGGCTGAATGAACCGGCGACTGCTGTGCATTGCTGCAAAGCGGCTTTTGCTTAGGCTGCACCTGCCTGCGTACATGCAATGCTGAGTTACGGCGCTGCAACGTTTAATTCATCAATTAAACCGGGCGGGTGCAATTTGTGCTTCAGTCAATCGTGATGTAAAGTCAGCCTCAGACTGGCCGCATCCATGACATGATTTTTTGCAATACCCCATTCACATCATCTTAGAAGCATCAAACATGGGATAGATCCCCAGGCTGTCAGTTGCTTCACCCAACCCGTATGTAAGTAACAGAGGACCCACTCACCACATTGACTAACTATGGGGATGAGCTCATACTGAACAATAGTCCGGGGCCGCTTCACACTCATATTGTGTCCCGTATTAATGCATTCCAAGATATGCCATAGCAAAAAGTGACATACGGGCCCCCCACCTCAAGCTGTCCCAAAAACAGCAAGGCAGCAAGGGCAATACACGACCAGCCAGTGGTTGACCAGTCACAAAGCATGCTGCTGGTCGGGGCGCTTGCACTTATGCGTACGTAATCGGTTTCGGTCTTGAGAACCGTCGTCTAGCAGCCTTGGTTCTCTAGCGGTCTGGACTCCTAGTTGTCTCGATTATGCTCTCCAGATACTCACAGACTGGATCATGGAGTTCTAGTGCCCCGGGCGCTGCACGACCCGAAAGCTGTGCAGTGATCCATCTCATACATAGTGTGCCCTATATAGGGCTGAGTAGTAAACGAAGCATGCCATGCTATAATGGACCAAGACCTCCGGTCTGCTTAGACCCTGCTACTGCAAGGAAAACTGATCTAAGCCGACTGCCTTACTTTAGGGCAGCTGCTACATATGTGTGACCGAACTTTCTGAACATAGTTCAAGAGATCTGCAACAGATTAACAATCAGCTGTATGATCTCATACGGCCTGCAACATCTAGACTGACCTGCAACACGGAACTAGCAACTACTACCTGCCAATCATGTAGGTACCGCACGCGTGCTGAAGGGTTTGCCAACTGAATGTAAGTTTTGTACAATATATAGACTACCCCATGCAAGAGACGTCCGAGCAGGCTTCATCCTTAAAAAACAGATCAAACTCAGCAGCTTGTAAGGACCCCACTCAACTCACATTACCCTTTACTGCCACGTGCTTAATGCATTCAATTACTAGTGCCACCTGCTCCAATGTCAAAGCCATCTTCTTGTCGTATATCTCTGGGTCCTGCATTGCTATTTTTACCCCATAGAGGGTGGTGAGCTGCTGTTCTTCAAACTTCGCCTCCATGACAGCAGGGAGGTCTACCATGCCTGGCACTCCGCTGCCTATCAGCTCCCGCATAGCGCCAACCACCGCCTTCGCCTCTATGCTAAAATCCGCTGGCACTGTTGCACATGCTGCCGCCGCCTCCTGCCTGTAGCTTGGGTTAGATGGGCCAGCGCTTGGTGCTGGCGCTTGGGCTGTGGTCCTGGACTCCTGCGACGCAAGCAACACAGAGAGAGCAAGTGAGTGCCAGCCCCTGAGCAGTACACATGTTGTGCATTCCTTAAACAACCACGCAGTATGCATATCCAATCTGTAAGGGAGTTCACACAGCGGCCCATGACAGACCCATAAACAGAATGCCATACTGGAGCACTCACTGCCCCAAACACATGTCTTTAGCAATTTGCTGACTGCTCGGGGTGCATTCTTTCATGATGATTTTGCTGCACTTCAAGCTGCTTCCTCTGGCCCTAAAGCAACAAGAAGCATATGTAAGCATTCATTGCATTAGCGCATATGGTCCATCTAAGGGCTTACCCGGTGTTTAAGCAGTTGCTCCTTGATCTCTATGTTGGAGGCCATCACTCCATAATCCATGATGGACTTGCTCGCAGTCATGGTGGCAGCAACTCCTCCAGTTGCGTGCTTGTATACCACCAGCTTGACACCTATAGCAGTACAATGGTTGCAATCATGATGCGGGATTGCTAGTGCACACATGTGCATGTGTCAATGCAGTGCAGTAAATGCTTTTGATGCACAATGTCAAAGCATAACATTTACATAACACAACACTGAAGAGACTTACCATGTTCCATCAGTCTTCTTGCGTTCAATTGTCTGATTACCCAGTCAAGCAGGGCAGCATGCGGTTTCTACAAAGCAGTAAACAAAACATGCCATGCATACATGCAGTGCAACTGGTGATCAGAAGCTTGGACAGCAGATATTGTGCGAACCAACGCGCTTAACCGGCGCCCACCTGGGAAGTGCTGCTGCAGCTCATCCGCCTCGGGGGAGCCAGACCCCAGGTTGTAGCTGAGTACAGAGAACTTATCAGCAGGTTTGATAATCTTCCCTCCCAGCACTCCTGGGTAGTTGACTGCGCCTAAGGCCAGCACCAGGACACTCCCACCATGTTTCTTCACATACTCATCTGCCTGGAGACATGAATAACAGCAATGGGACTTCAGAGGAAAAGCATGGAGGTGGTTCAGAAAGGTCCAAAAGTAATGTCCCGCATGGGCAGTGCCGATTTGCAGTGTGCACCATGCAGGCAACTGCAATGGCAATGCTAGAGGGGACAAGGAGAACAGACTCTGCCCAGAGCGGAAGTACCATGTGGAACTCCGGTCCTGCTGGTAGCTGCTTGACAGAGGATGCTTAGCACAACTATCTAGTAGCAGCCGATACGGTCACAGTTTCCCCCCTTTGCTTGCCAATGTAGGCTTCCAAGCAGACAAACTCACCGCAAGCTGCAGGGTCCTGAAGCTGCTGCTATGTGGATTCAGCGTGGTGATGACCCGCTTGGGCAGCTCTCCAGAGGCAGGAGCGGCGATGGGAGGAGCTTTTAAGCTTTGCTGACACTGTGGGCAAGTCTTCGTAGCATTTGGGAAGGGCCCCTTGCCACAAACCTTGCAGGACTTTGTTGGCTTCAGATTCTCGAGGCTCTGCCCTGCTGCTGCTCTGTTACTAGGGCCACCGGCAGCACCTGCAACACCCCCTGGTTGGGGGATACATCAATGTTAAGTTCTGACTGTAACAACAATGTGTCAAAGAATGCAAGCGGCAATTTAGAATGCAAAGTGTGCGATACACAGCAACCATGACTTTCAGTGAGTTAGTATTTTCATTGATGGCCTGACAAAAGTGCCAGCTGAATTTGAAGCAGTTTGGACATCTTGAAATTTTCACTTTATGGGGTCCAGGGGTCATAAAACCCTGCCTGGCAGGGAAAAAGGAGGAGGGTTGGTCGGAACACCCCCTCCTGAAAACAGCACCATAACACAGACATGGTCTCAGGAAAGACGAATGAGTCTCAAATCCTTGAAATATGCTGGGCCAGTGTCCATAGCGCCCTTTCAAAACTGTTGAACGCGAATCGAGAGCAAGACAAACACCCCTGCTGCAGCATAAAGAGCATGCAAACATTGTTCGCTGGCCTTGTTAAAGGGCATAGTATGGCCTGACGAAAGTGCCAGCTGAATTTGAAGCAGTTTGGACATCTTGAAAATTTCACTGTATGGGGTTCAGGGGTCATAAAACCCTGCCTGGCAGGGAAAAAGGAGGAGGGTTGGTCGGAACACCCCCTCCTGAAAATAGCACCATAACACAGACATGGTTTCAGGAAAGACAGATGAGTCTCAAATCCTTGAAATATGCTGGGCCAGTGTCCGTAGCGCCCTTTCAAAACTGTTGAACGCGAATCGAGAGCAAGACAAACACCCTTGCTGCAGCATAAAGAGCATGCAAACATTGTTCGCTGGCCTTGTTAAAGGGCATAGTATGGCCTGACGAAAGTGCCAGCTGAATTTGAAGCAGTTTGGACATCTTGAAAATTTCACTGTATGGGGTTCAGGGGTCATAAAACCCTGCCTGGCAGGGAAAAAGGAGGAGGGTTGGTCGGAACACCCCCTCCTGAAAATAGCACCATAACACAGACATGGTTTCAGGAAAGACAAATGAGTCTCAAATCCTTGAAATATGCTGGGCCAGTGTCCGTAGCGCCCTTTCAAAACTGTTGAACGCGAATCGAGAGCAAGACAAACACCCCTGCTGCAGCATAAAGAGCATGCAAACATTGTTCGCTGGCCTTGTTAAAGGGCATAGTATGGCCTGACGAAAGTGCCAGCTGAATTTGAAGCAGTTTGGACATCTTGAAAATTTCACTGTATGGGGTTCAGGGGTCATAAAACCCTGCCTGGCAGGGAAAAAGGAGGAGGGTTGGTCGGAACACCCCCTCCTGAAAATAGCACCATAACACAGACATGGTTTCAGGAAAGACAGATGAGTCTCAAATCCTTGAAATATGCTGGGCCAGGGCCAGTCGCGCCCTTTTGAGGACTTGCTTACGGCTTATCAATCACGTGAACTATCCCCCTGCTATGACATTTGATAAGCGTGAGAAGCAGGCATTCACATTCTGCCATAAGCACACCACACCCTGAGCTAGCTAGTGCCAACACTTCAGATCATTGTGGAATGAAACATGCACTGGATGGGTTGGAGGCTATCATACTCTGCCCGAGAGACAAAGATGGTGGGCGCTGAGGGAAGCACCCCTCCCATAATGTAGAAATAGGAGTACCTTGGCATCTTGTTCCAACATACGCTGATGCAACACATACCTGCCCCAGACTTGGCCTGCTCCACTGTAGGAAGGTTGGTGCCATCCCAGCAGTAGTACTCCCCCTTAATCAGCTTGGTACCCCGATCTGTGCCCTCCAGCTGCCCCACATCACCCCACAGGGAGACCAGCCTGATCTTGATATTCCTCAGGACATCTGGTGACACTGACACTGCCCCCTCCAGCAGACCCTGGTCCGTCAGCTGTGTGAAGAGGCTTTTGCCATTCTGCAAGAATGCGTGATGTGTGAGGACATTTAAAGGATAGATGGGACTAAGAAGGGGAGGTCGTGCTGGGGTGTAATGAACAAATATTAATGACCCTGATTTAAAACAAATGCAGATACTTTACGACTACAAGAGCAGTGGATGCAGTGCCTGAAATGTGAAGCTCCAGCAGGGCAGGTATCAAAGGTATGTCAGTCCAGAGGTACAGTCCAGAGCAGAAAGGGCTGCAAGTAACCATGACATGATAGGTGGTTATGATTGATTGTCTGTGGGCTTGCAAGTAGCGCATCATGCATGCTGTAGCCTTACATGCATTTTGATGAAACACAAACTCTCTCAATTGACTATCAGTGCGGCTGTCAAATCACACAGGTGTAACACGGGTGCATCAAGGACACAGGGTACCACGCTTTACAGGACAGTATCATACCTGCTTGGATCTCGCCATGATGCTAGCTGCCTTGTAAAGGTCGACTACAGAAATGGTGTCTGCAAGGCCTTCAAACTTGATGGTCTCCTCGAACTTAGCACTGTACCACGAGAAGTCGTTAACATGCTGCATGTTCCACTCATAGGTCTCCTTAAGGTGGCTGATGGTAACTTGCTCTCCCGCTGACAGTTTGAGCACAAGTCTGGGGGTCTTCTTGCTGCCCTCCTCATCTGCAAGCGAGCATGGTGAGCAGCAGATGAAGAGCCAGTCTGAGCAGCATATCTAAAGCCAAACCAAGATTGCATTCCATCTGAAGCCCCCTTCTTCCATTACTGCAACATCGCTGCAAGAGTCAGCACAAGGTCTTGGGCTTTACTCACAAGAGTGCACCATTGAAAAGAAGCCTTCAAAAATGTATGCTGCAAGACCGCCATTGCATAGTGCAGGGGGATTAACCCCGGATTGGATGGCATGGGAGTGCGCAATACAGGGCTGTTGTCTGGCAAACAAGAAATGTGCATATGTGCAACTAGCTCCAGCTGGAAATCTGTTACCTTCACGGCTAGCTGTATTGGAATCTGTTTCCACTGAGATGCCACCAAGGTCTCCAGTCTGTCCATCGCCTGCTCCTCCATCCAGGGCATGTGATCCCTGTTCTGCACTGACTGTGCATGCCGGTGCGACTGCTACTGCTGCTGTGACGGCTGGTCTGCCTCCTGCTGCTCCGGGCCTGCTGCTCCCCTCCTCGAGGCTGGTACTCTGGTCCAGGGTCACCTGCTCTGCACTGTTAGCCGCTATCTCTGCATCTAGTTCACCTACTGCTGGCTCTGGCTCACCAACAGCCGCATCCTGCACCTGTGCTGCTGCCATGCCAGACATCTGCCTCCTCTTGCGAGCTGGGCACTGCTGATCGCCTGCAGGAGCACCATCCCCAGCCGCGCATGAATCTCCAGAAGCTGGCGCATTGCGCTTTTTGGGCACTGGGCCTGCCATGCCTGACTGTCCTTGCTCGCTGACATTGCTAGAGACACCAGCAGCTGCTTTGCCTCCTGGACGTTTGGCTGCTAATCCTGCAGGTCAGGACAGAGACTGCGCATAAGTGGGCAAAGGTAAAAAAAAACATCCATCACATACCCGCATGGCATGATGAAGTGGCATCCACACAGCTGTCCTCAATGGCAAGACTCCGGCAATAAGGGCAACTAGGACAGAGGCTCTCAGCCCCTGTAACGTTACCTGACTTGAGGAAGGGATCCACATCATAGACAGCCATATTGGATCGTAAGCTGCTTGACAGCTTGTTCAGCAGCCTGCTGTCTGATGGCAAGCCCGTACCCCTGGTTGCTATGATGTTTTGGGCCATGACGTTGAAATCCAATGCAGTCCCCTACAAACGCAAAGAGACAGAAATGAGAACAGGATCCAGAGCACTGGCCTCTGCAAGACAACTGCAGAGGCACTGCAAAGACAGCAACCCAGCTAGTTAGGCTACCTATGCAATTTATACAACCAATCATATTTAGGACCTGCACTGGGAACCTATCACATCAGTTCATAAAGATGCAAGACACATACCTGGGGCCACATGGACACGTGCCAGCACATCTCCCCAATGCTATACGTAAAGCTGGCTCCGGCTTTCAGCTCAGCTACTGACTTAATGTTGCGGAAAGCCATGTAAGCTGCCTCCAATACCTCAAACTCGGTGGAATCTGGTGTTCGCTCTTGACCCTGTGCAGCTTCCATGTTGGTATATGTGGACGTAGTAAGACGGATGCTCGCCAGCACTGATACTGCTTTCACAGCTTTGCCACGTCCTGAGGTTAATCTTGTTGACAGCGAAAGAATGCATTCGCTGAGGCACTGTGGCGCTCGAACAATGGGCGGTAGTTACGATGGTCCTTGAACATAAGCGCGGATCATTTCATTGCATTGAGTGAGTAGTGTACATCAGGTCTACGACGTTTTCCATATCCCTTTGGCTACATCATCACCTGGCAAGGCTACATGATCACCAGAGATTTATGGCCTGCAGTGGCTGGGCATGAGACCAAGCGACGCGCTGCGGGCTTTTAAACTATGCACTTCCTTGCTAGCATTTGCCTAGAAGTGCTCGGGTAATACAAGCGCTACTAGAGAAGGGAGGCGATGTGACGACGTGCTCCACTATCTTTTGTGCGACGCCTGCACCACCCAAATCCACCCCCAAATCAGCTGTCGATCGTCCATTTCCATGTTGTGTGCGCATTAGGGTATTGCGCACCCATTCTGGTGAGTGCCCAGGCTGGTTCATGGCGGAAACGTGGAAAGGAAAGAAAGGTTGGAAAATGGGTTAGGCTGTACCTGAGTTGGGGTGGCAGAAAGGTGGAAAGGAAAGAAATGATGGAAAATGGGCTGGGCTGTCTCTGAGTCGTGGTAGGGGAAGGGTGGAAAAGAAAGAAAGGTTGGAGAATGTGCTGGGCTGTCTCTGGGTTCATGGCGGAAACATGGAAAGGAAAGAAATGTTGGAAAATGGGTTAGGCTGTATCTGAGTTGGGGTGGCGGAAAGGTGGAAAGGAAAGAAATGATGGAAAATGGGCTGGGCTGTCTCTGAGTCGTGGTGGCGGAAAGGTGGAAAGGAGAGAAATGTTGGAAAATAAGTTAGGCTGTCTCTGAGTTTCACTTATGGCGGAAACGTGGAAAGGAAAGAAAGGTTGGAAAATAGGTTGGGCTGTCTCTGAGTTGAATGGGGCTGGTGGTTTCCATGGAGCCTTGGGAAAAGAAAAGAAAATAAGCCTTTCCCATGTCGTTTTGTCCCCCCCCCCCCGCGGAAGGAAAGAAAAGGAAAGAAATGGGGAAAATGGCTTGGGCAGATGAGGGTGGAAACGAGGAAAGGAAAGAAATGTGGGAAGTGGCCGCTGGGCTGGGCTGGGCTGAACGCTGCGAAGGGCAGCCCAGCCAATTTTTCCAACATTTCTTTCCTTTCCACGTTTCCGTCATGGACCGAGAATTAGCCAAGCCAACTTTTCCAGCGTTTCTTTCCTTTCCACGTTTCCGCCAGCAGCAAGAGGAAGAGAATGCTGGAAAATACTGTTTCTTCGGAAACTGACCATGGAGGAAATGCTTCTTTTTCAATAGCCTTGGAAACATGGAAAATTTATGGCGGAAATGGATAATAAGCCTTTCCGGTGGACTTATGTGCTCTAGTTCCTCCGCCCCCTTTCGCAGCATGGCCAAGCGCATCAGCAGCAGGGGCAGCTGCAGCAGCAGTCAAAGCAGCAGCAGGGTGGCTTGTGGGGATGTGCAAATCCGCCACCCTACGAACAACAAATTCGAGTACTTTTGCCGGAAATCCAAGCTGGGAAGTAGATCGGAGCTTCCAGACCTGTGCAAACAAGTCCTTAGCAGCATACTACCTCAGGATCTCCAGGGACGTGTAGGTGCGCTCACGCATAGTTTAGATGCAGTCCTATGCTATGCCGTCAAGGCAGAAGATGGCAGCTGGCAGCAGCAGACAGATCCACTTTGGGATACGGAAGCTCTCAGAGCCCAAGCAGCGTTTATCCTCGACCTTGGAGCAGACTGAGGTGCTTCAGAAGCCGCTCCCAAAGCTAGTGTTTGTATTCAAGGCCAAGCATAACCCTCCAGCTGGGCAAGTTGAGGTGAAGGCGCGTGTGCTTGTGCCTAGGGCGCAGGTTAGTGACCTGTTCACGGGGTATTCTGACTATAACCGGAAGAGGAAGGAGCAGCAAAGGCTGGTGCATGGGGCTGACGTTGAGATGCAGCAAGATGGTGGAACACAGCAGCAGCAGCAGCAGCAGCAGACTAAGGTCAGAAGTAATGCAGCAATGCTGAATGGCAGCAGCAGCAGCATGCCAGCCAAGGGGAAATGCAGCACCAGAGGGGCACGAACACTGGTAAATATTAAAGTAGGCAAGGGTATGGAGTGCCATGCACTCAATTGCGTAATCTTACTCGTAGCGGGGATGGGGGTTGAGTGGCATGGTCGGTGGGTTATGTTTTTTGTTGAAAGGAGCAAATGTCAACTGTTCAGTGTCGGACTCTGCTTGCTTTTGCTGGTGTTACCTGCCTTTGTTAGTCCTGTCATATTAAGCAATCATTCATTAGTGCTGCCACGTTTCTGTTTTATAAAGCAATGTTATGTCAATAGCATGGCGGCATGGGTTGTTTTGGTGAGTGGAGAAATCAAAAGCAGGTGGTTCAGTCAGACTCATATTGGGTGTTGTACAATGTGTGCTTAACGAGCATGGTACTGATGCAACTCCACCAGCTAAAATGGCTTCCTCTTGCATGCAGGCGTACATACAGCCCCTGATAAGCATGCAGCAGCTGACCGTGAATTCAGGATGATTGAACCTGAATGCATCTGCTGCTACAGAGGCCTTGTCCATTGGGCCCATGGCTGCCAACTTTGAGGTACGAACACCCTGGGTAGTGTGCGTGAGACTTGTTCTTGTGACCTGGACCTGAGGCTGAATGTAAGTACTTGATGGGGGCAGGGCAGGGAAGGGAGCTAGGGTGAAATACTGGGTTTCATCTGTGGTGTGTCCATTAGGTTTCCCCGTCTAGGTCATCAAATGGGGCTTCTCATGCCTTTTGCATGTCAACTGGTTGTTAAAGTTTTGCAGACAGTTCCATCTGGTAAGCTGGTCACGATTGCTAGTAAGGTCTAGTAGGTCACATTTGCAGCAGACATCAGTATGTAGAAGTTATGGCGGGAAGTGCAACTGCCAGATTCTGCGACTTCCCTTCTTGTGCTTGAAACCATGCCTTGTCATTCTGCAGGGTGGGGAGCTGCAGCTGTGCATCCCAAGGTGGCTGCATCTAACCCGCTGCCCTTTTAGCGGATGGCAACACTCTAGCTCCAGCATTGCACCCCTACGGTGCAAGGACCATTGGCTTGGCTGCTCCCCCGGGTGCACTCAAGGCCCGCATCTTGGAGATCTCAGATGTTCGGCATTTCATGGACATGATCTGCTGCTGCTGTTTGTAGCTGGGATTGGTAATAGCTGTTGGAAAATGGGCTTTTATGGCGGCTGGCGTGAGATAGGGTTTGGGTTTAGGGTAAGGGTTTGGGCTGGGTTTACAATTGAGCTACTAGATTAGGGTTTGAGGTTTAGGCCGAGAGAAAGACATGTTGCTTTGCCTATGGGTTTACATTTATGGTTAAGGTTTCCACAGCGCTGCTTTCATAACAGCTTGAGATGCGGGGCCTATGGCACTTCTGATATGGCATAATTGATATGTTGTAGTAGGATTGCTATGATCGCTGCTGCTGCGGCTGTTGTTAAAAGAAAACTTATAGCCTTCAGCTGCTGCTTTTCCTTCCTCTTCTTCGTCTTCTTCTTCTGGTGCTGCTGCTGCTGTTGTTTGTTGTTGCTCAAGTTGCCCCTGGATGGAAATGGCAACTGAGCTCACATAATGGCAATGCATGCATGTAAAACCATTTCTTGTTTGGCTGAAGGCTTTAAGCTTGCTGCTACTGCTTTCTATAACCCACTCCCTCCTCCTGCTGCTACAGCTCCTCCTGCTGATGCTGCTCCTCCTGCTGCTGCTGCTTGTGCTGTTTTTCCTGTAGCTGAAGTAGTCCCGGATGGAATCGATAACTGGGTTCACATGCTGCATCTTTACAAGGGAACCTTTCACTTGCGCAAAGGCCTCAAGCTTGCTGCTAACGCTTATGATAACCCTCCTCCTCCTGCTCCTCCTGCTGCTGTTCTTGTTGTAGCTGGAGTCCCTCGCTGATGAGGTGAGTAACTGGGCTCACATTGAGACTACTGCATGTATGTAAAAGAACCATTGTGTCTGCCTGAAGGCCCTAAAGCTTGCTACTGCTGCTTGTGATAACCCTCTTCTTGCTGCTGCTGCTGTTGTCGTTGTTGTTATTCTTGTAGCTGGAGTCGCCCCCAATAAAATAGGCAACGAGGCAGCATACATGTCAGACAGACCCGTTGCATGCGAGTGAGAGTAAAGATGTTCATCTGTCTTTTGCTGCTGCTGCTGCTGTTGTTGTTGATTTTCCTGTAGCTATCATCCCTCCCAGATGAGATTGGGTCCTGGGTTCACATAGAGGCTCTGTCCCTCTACCGCAACCATCTGAAGCGCCTCCCCCCTGCCCTAGGGGCCATGAAGGAATGCACACGACTGTCATTGTATGAGAACCAGCTGGAGGAGGTGCCGGAGGAGATGGGCCACATGGAGGCACTGCAGGAACTGTGAGTAGCAGGGGGGGGGGTAGGGTTTAGGGTTTGGAGAAGGGTGTAACGTAGGGTTTAGTAATAGAGTAGGGGGCCGAGGGTGAGAAGGAGATGCTGGGGGAGATGGGGCACATGGGGGGACTGTGAGAGGGCGCATAGGGTTTAGGGTATAGAGCTCTTAGGGTTGAGGGTAAGCCATATAGCCATCCCAAACCCTAAGTTATGGGGTCGACGGTGAGAGGGAGGTGCCGGGGAAGATGGGGCACATGGAGGGACTGCAGGAACTCTGAGTGGGGCTGGGGCGAGCCGGGGTGGGTGGGTGGGAGGGGGGTCAGGGTTTACGGGGCTGGGAGGAGGGGGAGGGGGGCGAAGGGTAACATTGTTGGGGAATGTGCCAGGTGAGATGGGAAACGTGGAGGGACTGCAGGGATTTAGGCTTTTATGCGCGGGGGGTGGGGGCTTATGTTGTTGGGGAGGTGGGTTTTAGGCGGCCTGGGAGAGGGGGAGAATTATTCTGAAAGGGTTAGGCAGGGGGGGATGTGTTTTAGGGTAAGGGCCCTAAATGTTGAAGTAAGAGGCCGGAGGGTGAGAGGGAGGTGCCATGGGAGATGTTGACATGGAGGGACTGCTGGAACTGTGAGGGGCGGAAAGTTTTAGGGGTAGGACCCTAAACCCTAATTTAGGGGGGAGGGGGAGGGGGACGTGGAGCAGTTGCAGTAACTGTGAGTTGGAGAGGGGGTGGTGTTTACAGGGGGCTGGGAGGGGCATGGGAAAGGGGAAAGGGTTTAGTATTTGGATAACGTGCCGGGTGAGATCATAGATGTGGAGGCGCTGCAGGGACTGTGAGTAGGGGGGGGGGAGGGGTTTTAGGGTTTAGGGTAAACCATTTGGTTGCCAAACCCACAGGTAGGGGGTTGCATGTGAGAAGGAGGTGCTTGGGGAGATGGGGGACATGAAGGTGCTGCAGGAACGGTGAATAGCAGAGGGGGACCAGGGCTTAGGGCCCTTAGGGTTTAGGGTAAACGATATGGCTGCTGAACCCCAATTAGGGGGTCCAGGGTGTGAAGGATGTGGGGCCGTGGGAGATGGGGGCCATGGAGGGACTGCAGGAACTGTGAGGGGGGAGATGGTTTAGTCGTAGGGACCTGAACCCTAATATAGGGGTGGATGGAGCAGTTGCAGGAACTGTGAGTGGGGGGGTAGGTTTAGGCTTTAGGCCAGAAGCCCTGATGTAAGGGGGGAGTTGAGGAGGAGGTGCTGGGGGGGAATGGGGGGGGGCGAGGGCTGTGAGGGGAGCAGACGGGGAGAGAAGGTGGGGGATGGCGGAGGGGGGGGGGCTGGGCGGGGCAGGGGAAGGAGAGGTGGGGAACATGCAGCAGTTGCAGGAATTGCAAGTTTCATCGCCAATTCTCCACCAAAAGTCTGCACTCTAGGGAAGAGGAAGTTGTAAAGCTCATCGCACATGTGAGAAAGTTTCTAAATCACTTCTGCTGCTGGTGTTTGTGCCAAGATTTCCAAAACCTGAATTGGCCCTAAACCCATTAAACTCGTTGCTGTTGTCCCAGGTGGCTGTACCAGAACCAGCTGCAGCAGCTCCCCCCCTCCTTTGGCCACCTGCACCACCTCAAGCGGCTGTGGCTGGATAACAACCAGTTGAAGGACCTGCCTGAGGAGCTGGGTCAGGCCACTGCACTACAGGAGCTGTACCTCAGTCATAATCATCTCACATCACTGCCTGCAAGTCTGGGGAAACTGCACAACCTGCAGAGACTGTGAGTGGGGTGTGGGGTGGGGCAGGGTGGGGGGCGGGCCTGGAGGGGAAGGGCAGGGGGATGCGGGCGGGCATGGAGGGGGGGCGGGCAGGGAGGGCAGGAGGTGGGCGGGCATGGAGGGGAGGGGGCAGGGGGATGCGGGCGGGCATGGAGGGGGGGCGGGCAAGGGGGGCAGGAGGAGGTGGGCGGGCATGGAGGGGGCGGGCAGGGGGGGCAGGGGGATGCGGGCGGGCATGGAGGGGGAGGGCAGGGGGATGCGGGCGGGCATGGAGGGGGGGGCAGGGGGATGCGGGCGGGCATGGAGGGGGGGCGGGCAGGGGGGGCAGGAGGAGGTGGGCGGGCATGGAGGGGGCGGGCAGGGGGGGCAGGGGGAGGCGGGCGGGCATGGAGGGGGGCGGGCAGGGGGGGCGCGGCCAGGGGGGCAGGGGAAAGCGGGCGGGCATGGAGGGGGGGGGGCAGGGGGATGCGGGGGGAGGCGGGCGGGCATGGAGGGGGAGGGCAGGGGGAGGCGGGCGGGCATGGAGGGGGGGCGGACAGGGGGGGCAGGGGGATGCGGGCGGGCATGGAGGGGGGGGCGGGCAGGGGGGGCAGGGGGAGGCGGGCGGGCATGGAGGGGGGCGGCAGGGGGAGGCAGGCGGGCATGGAGGGGCAGGGGGAGACGGGCGGGCATGGAGGGGGGCGGGCAGGGGGCCCTGGGGGAGGCGGATGGGCATGGAGGGGGGGCGGGCAGGGGGAAAAAGGGGGAGGCGGGCATGGAGGGGGGGCGGGCAGGGGGAAAAGGGGGAGGCGGGCGGGCATGAAGGGGGGCGGGCAGGGGGAAAAAGGGGAGGCGGGCGGGCAGGGGCTGCTGGTCTAGGAGCCGGTAGACTGGGGAAGCAGCAAATGGCAATGGTTGGGATTGTGAAGTCGGCAATTCAGGGCTTAGGGGCAGCTAGGTCAGGCTGCTGCGCTACAGGAGCTATAGCTCAGTCACAGTCATCTGACATCTGTGCCTGCTATCTTGCGGAAACAGCCTAACCTGCAGTGACTGTGAATGGGCCCGCACTTTCGAAGGTCATGTCACCCGGGCCTGCCGCAGACAATGGGAAAGGGGGGCAGAGGGGTGGCGGGCACAAGCAGATCGTTCAGTTGGCAGGAGACCTGGGGCTGTAAAGGGCCTGGAACAAACACGGGCATGAGTTGTCCCGACCAAAGTAAGAGCACCATATCCCGAGCCTGCAAGGGCCTGGCATTGTGTTTCATGGGTTTAGGGTTACGGTTAGGGTTTCATGAGACCATCTTTACTGGTAGCTTTTGACCAATGACCCTGTAAGGTGCGCTAGCCACAGTATCCTTGTGACATGTCCATATCAATTGTTCGCTGATGTCTATGTTTTGGTGTGTCGTTCTGTTGTTGCTGTCCCTACAGATATGTGGATATTAACCGGGAGCTGCAGTTACCCCCCAGCCTAAGCCCTAAACCCTACTGTTGTTGCTGTCCCTACAGGTATGTGGATATTAACCGGGAGCTGCAGTTACCCCCCAGCCTAAGCCCTAAACCCTAATGCTCTTCTGTTGTTGTCATTCAATACAGGTATGTTGATGATAACCCAGAGCTGCAGTTACCCCCCAGCCTTGCCTGCCACCCTTGTGTCAGTGTGGGTAAGAGTTATCAGGAGGCAGCAGCACATGATGCTTTCAAAGTGGACCCGGTTAGGCAGCAGGAGGCCAAGGGACTATGAGGAGCTCAGGTCAACGCCATTTGAACATCAGGGCATACGAGGCTAAGAGGGTTGAGGTGACCAAGTGTGTGAGATTAAGGGGATGTGGGTTTAGTATAACGGGAAGAGTGCATAGGAGGCGGCAGCACATGATAGTGCTTTCAAGGTGGACATCAGGAGCCCAGAATATGACAGGAAGGGGTTGAGGAGGACAAGGGGATGTAATGGGAAAGGGGTGGAGGAGGGCAAGGCAGGAGTATGTTCTCCTGAGGATGAAGTTTCAGGTTCAAGGCATCATGTCTAATGTTCAAGGTTCAAGGTTCAAGGTTCAAGGTTCAAGGTTTCAGGTTCAAGGTTTCATGTCTAATGTGGGCCCGGGCGAGGTTGCCGACTGTTTAGAACAGTGGGGTGAAAGAATAATGTTTGGAGCCCATGAGGCAGCAGGAGGCCAATAGAATTTGATGTAGTTGCCTGCATTTGCTTGGGCAGCTGAGGGGATATGCCTCCCGTAAGTTGAGGCTCGCGCCCTTCACATGGGATGAGGGTAGGGTCAGATCAACCGTAATAGAGCTTGGACAATGGCGAGACAGCGGCACATGGTGTGGCATCAGGGCAGTGAACCCATTAGGCAGCAGGAGGGATATGAGGTTCAGGGGGTTGAGGAGGCCAAGGGGATATGTTGTGGTTAAAAAGGGTTGAGAAGGTCCACATGATGTCAGTTCAACTAAACTAAGTTAGCGCCATTCGAGGCCGCAAAGGGGTAATGACCTATTATATGAAGACCCATTACCAAGTAGGAGGCCAGGGGGATATGATGGGGTTAAAGGGGTTGAGGAGGACTAGAAGATGTCACGTCAAGGCCCTTTGAGTGTAGGGGGATATGACTATAGGAAGTTGAGAATCTTTGTCCACCTCTAGCTGCCTCGTTCCCTTAGCATCAGATCCCCTCAACTCCTTGATAATCTCGGGAGGAGGTGTTTAACCATTTACCGTCCGAGGGACATTTTTGTCCCCTAGCTGGAAACCGCAATTTCCGCCAACCTGTGCGCCGGCGCAAGTTACGGAAGTGACTCAAGTTACGAGGAACATCGTTTGCATGCACCGCAAAGGCAGCGGGGTGTTCTTCGAGGTGTTTCGTTCATGTTTTTCAGTCGATGTACTCATACATCGCCAGAACGACTTTGCCATATGCTTCGAGTTAGCACGTTTTTCAGCTGGGGTATACTTCGGGGTGTCGAAAGAAGCTATTTGGAGCTTGGGAAGCTTGCACCGAGTTAAGATACTTGCCATCGGCCCACGGTGACTCACTGCACCAGTGTTAACCCCCTTTGCATTCACAGCTTGCATGGTCAGCTGGGGCAAGGGAGAGGGGTCAGAAAGGCAGGAAGGGGGACCTCTGATATGGGGCTTTGAGATGCATCTGCCATAGCTATGCAAATACATTATATATATGGCTTGGCATGGGCTGGAATCTGCTTAATTTACCGGATTCTAAAGGGTTAAGGAGGTTAAGGGCATCTGACGCTAAGGCAATGAGGCGGAGGTGGACATTGATCCTTGAGGCGGAGGGGATCAGGTTTAGGGTATATGGTTTAGGGACCTAAAGCTAAACCCTATCCTTGAGGCGGAGGGATCAGAGGCATAAGGACATTTGAGGGTGAGGGTGATGGGGAGGCAGGAGGTATGGGGATTTGATGAGGCGAGGTGGCTGAGGAGTTTAGGGCTAAGACCCTGGTGGCGGCCCCGTTAAGATTTAGGGTTTAGTTCTTAGGACCTGCTTAAGGCCCCTTTAAGGTTTAGGGTTTAGGACGTGCTGGAGGCCCGCTGGGAAGGCCCCAAGGCGTTGTAATGTGGGCTGGTGCTGAAGGGGACAAAGCCCTTTGCTTGAGCGCAAGGGGATACGAGGTTGTTTATGATAGTTGAGGAGGTCAAGGGGATCTGAGTCGAAGGGAACAAGGCTGGTGTGGAGAAAGATTTTTATGGCGAGGGGATGGGAGAGGTGTAAGGACTATTGAGGGTGACGCCGAGGGCTCTTGAAGGGCTCTTGAAGGTGAGGGGGCTCTGACAGGCGGGGGTATTTTACAGCAGGCGGCTTCAATGAGGCTTAGGAGGCTGATGCTGTTGTGGTGAAGGGGATGTGATTGGGTCTAAGAGGATATCCGAAATTGAGCAGATATGAAAGGGGAAGAGAATATGAGGGATTGGGAACATAGGGGCTGAAAGAGGAGAACCAAATGCGCTCAGACGTCCCCTTTGCAGCTACCTAATGGTCTCAGCCTGCTGCATACTTTGTGCAGTGGGGTACTAGCAACCCCTATCATCAATTGTCCTTGATATGGAAAGAGGGGCAAGGTCTTGGGGGGGGGGGGGGGAGGGGGCTGAGTTTTGTGTGGGGTATTATGGTGTGACCTGAGATCTGGGCCCTATCTAATAAAACATTGGGGCAGCAGCTTTTTGGCTGGAGGTTGCTTGTGCTCTTGAGCTGTTGCTGATTGCTGTATTGCGAGCTGGGCACCAGTTGCTGGAACTCACTAACCTTGATTGATAGATTGCTGAGAAGGTTCGTTCTGGTGGCCCACTATGATAAATATTTAATATGCTTCTGTTCTCGTGAAAAGGAGCCACTGTGTTGAGGGTATGCTCGAGTGGAGTTTGTCCATACTATAAAACCGATTAGTACCAACTTGGCATCATTTGCTTGTGGGTTATAGAATGGCGAGCGTTAAGTACGGCAATTGCAGTTGCAACGCAGGCTGCCTCTGCCTTTGTATCTTTATGTGAAGCTGTTTTGGACCGTACTAGCCCGCTGCCGCGCTACTGTCCGGAGCATTTGAATCTATGAGATAGCGGCTCAGCTAATAGCGGTCCTACCAAACTAGCTAGAGCAGCTACTGCTCAGTATGATTGTCTGAGTGAGGACTAGCTAGGTAGTTGCTGGAGACGGACAAGAGGCGGCCAGGGCTAGCGAATGTAGCGCTAGGGCTAATCTGGCATGCCCTCCTAGCTATGTGAACACCCAGGCTCCTTGCAACCAAACCCCAGCCTCCTGCAACACAAATCCTAAACTAGCTTCTAAACCCTAACCCTAAACCTTAAAGTCCAGTCCTCCTGCAACCCAACTAACCGCAATTTTAATTAGGGATTTGTATCATGATACAAACCAAACACCGCATTCCTTCTGCACCCCAAACAAATACCTTCTTCATCCCCACAAAATCGCTTGTGAAATGGGCAGGGTTCACAATTGCTTGATTGCCGAGCTGTTGCGTGTAAAGACTTTACACTGCCTTAACAGCCCAGTCACCTGCTACTTCATTATCTCAGTACAAGGAAAGCGTGCACACCCACGAGCATATCTAGGTCTGCCGTACAAGGGAACATGGAGGCCCATAAGAGAGAGGAGAAGCCCTCCTTTGATGTGTATGCAACACTACACTGCCAGCCTGACAGCATTAAGTCACTTCCGACTGCAACACAACATGACAGCCCCGTCATATATGGAAACCCACAGCATATGCACGATTACATCTCAGCGGCACACAGGGGCGCAAGCTTCAGTTGGCTCACCGCCTCTCAAAACTGTCTGAACCCCTGCAGAAGCCCAACATCCCCCGGAACCAGACCTGCACATCCCCCTCCAGCGACTGTACATAAATCATCATTTGCAGGATAGATAAACCATTCAAGACATGCACACCATGTGCTCAGTCACTGAGCAGCTCAACATGAAAGTAGCTTTGCACTCACTCCTCCTGCCCTTAATGCTCAACAAATCAGTAGTCATGCAAGAGATCCACGTGTACAAAGAGTCAGACCTGCACTTCAATCATTCAGAACTATGAATAAACATGCTACTAAGCACAACCAAGCCCCACTTACAGCACCCGTTTCTGGCAGCAGCCGCTTGACTGGGCAAAACACTCTGAAGTGTGATCAGAGACTTCACAGGAGGGACTCAAAACCTAAGTTTTGCATGTGCATGCCCATCATTTAGCCTCAGCGTCCATGGACAGCTGCAGGCATGTAATGACTTTGACCCTCTTCCAGACAAAGACCAATACCTCTTCTACACAACAGAGGCCCTTGAATCACCCAGCACCTTAGTGAATATTCCTGCAGGGCCCCTAGCAAGGTTCAGGAGGGGTGCAGGGGAGTTAGGCAAAGACTTCCCAGTGCTTACAAAGCTTGGATACAGCCTTCTACTCTGACAGGGTGGTGGGAAGGGGGTATAGTTCATGGGCATCACCTGGCGGTCTACCCTTCCGCTAGAGCCAATGTCACCAGGCCCAAGAAACCCCCACAGCGAATGGTAGCCAGTGCCAGTCGGCGTTGAAGTTTGCTTTCACAACCTGACCATGGATGGCAATAACACACCAGTCTAGCCACATAGAGCTCCTGCATGCACAGTCATGACACAGTTGCAGTTCCCCTAATGGCCCGGATCAGCATGTATACACATCCACCCACTGCCATGTTCCAGAAGCAACGCCACTAGTGGCCAGTCCATACAGTACCCAAACAACATGATATCAGCAGGGGTTTTGTTCTTGTTAGTACCGCACATGTGCTGCACCAGAGATGCAGTAGTAACAAGGACCAGGTCCCTGCTGATCCACGCATCCCTGCTTGCAGCAGGTAGCTATCTAGTGCTTCCTCCAAGTGGCAAGCGATGGCATGGGCTCATACCATGGTGCATAGCAGTGCCATACTGATCCCTGCGCCGAGCTGCCAGAATTGCCTGCACTTGTCAGTAGCACAAGTAAAACAAGATGAGTCATGAGCTGAATCTCGACCTGCCCCCCTCCCCGCCTCCATAAACCAGCAAGTAACCCAGGGGCATGCATGGCTGTCCTGGGGGTTCATATCATACATCAAGAGGTAGGCTATTGCTTATGCCCAGACTGAGTGGGCCATTCATACTGGTACAATGTCAGGAAAAAGAATAAGAAACATCCAATGCCCTGCAAGACTCCCCAAACATCAAAAACGGCTAACTAGTCCTTGACTGCACACCCATGACAACACCTGTCCAACGCCAAGTATACTAGTACAGTACTGTGCTAGCTACAGGGGCTATTGGGTGTTTGCTGTCCACAACTGGCACTACCACCCTTAACAAGGGAGCCTGTCTTCACCCCAAGTGCAGACAGACCAGACAGGCTCTGAAGCAGACAAAGGATGCCATAAAAAGAGCCACAACCCAAAACATCATCCCAATACATCCCTGCAAATGAACCATTTCACCGTTGCATCTCATGCTCCATTCTTTGATGCTGGGGGGAGACGAACTTGACAAGTCAAGGAAATAAAAAGAAGCAGAAGCCTCATTGGCAACTAGTTTCTGTCTATCAGCTCTGACACACAGCACCTTGCCAACATGGTCCCCATATTGTACTGGCTCTGCACAAGTCCTCCAATATTGCCCCCCCCCCCCCCGATCTGCACGCTCCCCTCCAGCAACTGTACATGTCTGTATGTTGCACTAGTAGCACAGGGAATCCATCCACCACATGCACGCCATGTGCTCAGTCACAAATCACAGCTGGTGCAGCTCAACTTGAACATCGCCTCAAGCTTGCAAGCTCACTCCAAAAACAAGTACGGAAAGTTTGACATGTGCTTTCCATTCAGTCCAAACCGTAAAGAAGCAGACCTATCACAACCCATCTCCTCTGCACTATGTAACAGCACCTATCCCTGGCAGCAGCCGCTTGACCAGACGAAATACTCTGAAGCATTAGGAACTTACAACCGGCCCTCTAAGCAAGCTTACTTGTTATTATTGGATTTGTCCTGATACGCCTTAGCAAAAAGTGCCATAGTCCCCGCACCTGTCACAAAAACAGCTACTACATGATGTACAGCATACACTCTAGCAACTCCATGCGCCACATACCCATTGCCTCTGCATGCCTAACAGAAGGGTACAGCTTCCATTCCTTGCAGCACTGAGCAGCAGCAGCCAGACCAGGCAGAACACTCTGGAGCATGGGAACCCGGCCGATCAGGAGGGACTCACACCATGATGCACACCATACACTCTACTGATCCCCCTGCATTACTCACAACCCATCCTGGAAACTGTTCTCAACCCATCTGGGACTATGGCTTGCACACAAAATTGCTCTCGTAGTCACCCAATCCTGCCGCCTGCATCTATTACAGCACAGCAGAAAGCACCACTAAGGAACAGCACACCCCAAGCAATTGATGCGACTGATCGCAGGAGTGCTGAACGAGCCCTGCATGAGTGAAAAAAGTCGGGTGCTGCTTCACCTCAACATGCACATGTCCCAACCCTATTGGGACTCCGCCTCCTTAACTAAGGCTTTACCGCCACCACCAGCCCGGCACCATCGTAGCCAACAAGACCATGATACCGATTAATATATGATTATGATTTATAACTGCCTCAGGGAAGCCTTAGCACTGAACCATGACATGCCAGGATGGTTAGCACTGAACCTTTCCTTCCCAAGTACTCCTAAATGAGCAAAAGCTGCCTCCAAAAGGGCCCAGCCATCATCAGAAAACTTACATAACAAATCCAAGTTGGTGAGCTGGGTCAGGCCTGTGATGATGCGGACACTGTCTGCTTCAGACAGCTCAACTCGGATCAACTCCAACTCCTGAAGCTGTGCACCTGCTGACCTAAGAGGGGAAAGCAAGCGGACCAATTGGCTGCGCTGCAGCTCCGGGAGGGGAGGACGGGACCCTGGGTAGTATGACACACCCAAAAATCTCAAGGTGGAAGGTACGCAGCGCTGTAACCAGCCAGCAACTTCTGGTACATGCCCAGGGTCGGTAAGAAGAATATCCACCCCAGTGATTGGGAGCCCTCCTAAGAGATCGACCAGGTTATCAGACTCGATGTAGGTGTCCCTGATATCCAGAGCCACGAGCTTTGGCAGAGAGACCATGCATGCCAAGACCTCTTCTAGATCTCCCCATCCACCAGGGGGGACCAGCGTCAAACTTGTGAGGTTCACCAGACTGCTGGTCAGATCCGGCATGAGATGGTGGTGCTCCTCCTCAGTAACAAGCACACCCATATCTCTAAGGTCCAGTGCCCTGAGCTGAGTGAGCGCCAACAAGGAGGAGAAGGTGGGGACGCTCAGCTCGCAGGAACATAGAGCAAGGCTGGTCAAGTTTGTCAAGGAAGACACCCCCGCAAAGGACTCTGCCAGGTACCAGTCACTCATGTTAATTCTAAGACTGCATAGCTGAGTGGCGCTGGTAATGGTCTGCAGCATCCCCGGTGCGCCAACGTATGTCTCGGCCCATCCAAAGTAAGGCCCATCCAAGGTAAGGTCCAGCGCTGTGAGATTCCGAATGTTACGCTGCAACCACTTGGAGAAGCTGATGGCAGCATCAGGCAAACCCCTCTCCTCATTCAGCCTAGTGGACACGCTCACTGTCAAGCTGCTGTTGCTGGTGGTGGAGAGGTGATGCCAGGAGCGGCAGACCCTGGCTATGATGCCGTACAGGTGGCGCTTGTCAAGCTGCCTGAAGGCTTGCTGGAGGAAGGGGTCACGCATGGCAGCATCCAGCAGGTCAAACGGGCAACTGCTGTCTGGATCTGACATGGAGCCTGAGGGAGTGCAGGTGCAACAGAGGGCATAAAGGTTAGCAGAGGAGCTGTGAAGGTGAGCAAAGGAGTCGTCAGGCAAGATCAAAGTCACAGGGAGCATCCCCCAGGCAGAAGTTTGAACATATTGCACCACGAACGCCAGGCAATTCAGACTATACTAAGGGCTGTGCTTACCCTCCACCAACAATGGCTATAGGCATCAACTGCCAGCGGCAATCACCATCCAGTTCATCAAGGTGCATGTTCAGTTAAGCCTGCTGGGAACCCGCAGCTGTTTACCTCTTCTGTCAAGGCTGAAAACATTAAACAGAGCATTCAAGCAGGCTGTCTACAAGTAAGCAGAACTACAAGCCATGGCCTTACCTGTTGAAACTGACAAGACAACGGCCGGCTCTGTTCCCGGGCACTACAGCAGCAGCACACCTAGAGCATATGAATACATATGGATTAGCTAGGAAAGCAGCCATTTTAGTGACTGCTTGCCTTCGTCGGGCTGTCTCGAGCTCAGCACGCCCATCTTGTTCGGTAACGCCGCATGCTTCCGATTCCTTTGATCTGTGCTATAAATATACAGCTTCTTCTGGCTTCCTTGCCTGTAAGAACACCCGCTCCACGAAACCTCCTACAGGTCTACTTACCAGCCTACGGTGGGTCCCGATTATCAGCTCCACTAGGTGAAGTCCAACCCTTCTTCGAGACTTGAGCCTAAGCAAAGACTGGCAAGAATGGTTCTGCTTCCTAACAGTAGCTGACGTCCGATATTCCGAGGCGATGAATCAGCGACTTTCAAGACGGCATGTGAATCGGAGTCATGCACGGGCACGTGTAGACGGCGTTTTCAAGCAAGCAATGACGAGATGGGCACAGGGGGAAGGCTATAGTATGCTGAAGGACTGTTGGGATGCAGCTTCTGATCTGACTAACTTGAGCCAGTGCAACCCAGTACCGCCACCAAGGCACTACAACGGTCACTCTTGCAGTCACCTATTCTTGGCTGCCATCAATTGCAAGACAGAACAGACATTGCTGGGTTCTTGGCAACTCATCACTTAACATAGAACCAGTTCTTATGGGGGAAGCTATTTACCACGCTCAGACCCCAGTTCCCACAGCGTACGTATCCTGTCTCCCCACTGCCCGGCAGGACTGTGCCAAGCAAGAACTCAACACGCACCCAACTCAATAACATAGTCTAGCAGAAGTGCCAGGTGCACAGGTCATACCGCCCGGCAATCCACCCCACTAGACAGACCATCTACCATCCCCAGCAGGCCTGTTGAAAGAGCCCAGTGCAGACTCATCAACACCCCCCATTGCACTGCCAGCTTCTGATGAGAGCTTATCATTACTTCCCACACCGAGAAGGGGAGAAGATTGCGATGAGAAAACTAAGCATACCTGAACCTCATGGTAGAGGCCACGAGGCCAGGTCTCCTGACCTCAGTTGCCTCTCCCTTAACTTACGCAGACTGGGGCTGTGGCAGAGGCTCTGCCTCTTCCTCAGTTACTCCACTAGCCTGGCGTAGCTCTTCCTCTTCTTCTTCATCTGGGTCTGCAAGCTAATCGGGCAGCTGCACCTGAGGCACACTCCAGCTGCTGCTCCTGCGCGCCTTGCTGCTGCTGATCAGAGGTCTTATAAAATGGGTGATGCTACCACAGAAGCTGAGGGCTGAGTGGGAAATGCTTGAAGCTTTGCCTCTGATAGTGACTGTCTGCATGAGGTGCAGTGCCTCCAGCCTGACCTTGGTGTCACTGTTCATCCGCAGTATCACATAGTCCAGGAGTTGGGTTATGTAGTGTTCTGAAGCTGTTTTTTCAAAGGATGACTTATCTGTGACATTCATTATTAGATGCATTGATTGATTGATGACATTTGCTGCTCTTGTCTGTGCCCTTTGTCCTTCAGCAACCTTCACATGCTGTGTGAAGCTACCTGGAGCTAGCAGCTAATGGAACTTAGCCGGAGCAGTATGCTTTTTTTGTCTTCACCACAACCTTTATGTATCGTATTACAGGTGGATTGGCAAAAATTTGCTGCGAGATGTGTCAGATGAGATGAACAACCACAGCTCACTAAAGCTGCTGTGAGTGGGGAAGGCGGGGCGGGTGGCGGGGCTGCCAAGCAGGGGGAGGCGAGGTGGCAGAGGAGGGGGGAGGGTGGCAGGGGCCCGAAGTAACCGATGGGGTGTGTGCAAGTAATTGAGAAGGGCTGGGGCCAAGGGATGTGCCAGATGAAATCAAGAACCTCAGCTCACTAAAGCTGCTGTAAGTGGGGCAAGGCGGGCAGAGAGGGGGGGGGGACAAGCGGAGGCAAGGGGACAAAAAGGGGGGGTGGGGCGCAAAGGTATGTGCACCTGTTCGGGTGGCAAAGTAGACAAAGGGAGGGGCAAGGGGGCAGATGGGACAAAGGGGGGCCCAAGGCAAGTCCCAGATGTGATCAAGAACCTGCTGCTGTGAGTGGGGAAAGGGGGTGGGGGGCCTCCGGCGGGAGGAAGAAACAAGGCACGGTCGGGGGGGAGAGGTAAGGAAAAGGGGCAGGCGGGGTAGGGGGACAGATTGGGTAGCTGAGAGGGGATGTTCCAGATGTGATCAAGGGCCTGACCTCACTCAAGCTGCTGTGACTAGGCAAGGGGTGGCTAGTAATTGCTCTGCTGATTGTATCCGTTCCTAAGTCGATACTTGGCTTGAAAACTGTATGCTGTGGCTTGACGACTCAGTATACAGATGGTCTTGAAAAATGGTTTTTGGCTGTCATTGTGTTGGACTGTTACATGGGGCCTATGGCACTTTCTGCTATGGCATGTCATGAAATGTAATACATCAAACCTGCAGCAGATGATGTTGCTGCTGCTCCTGGTGCTAGGGGGTAGGGTTTAGGGAATTTCAAACCTGAGCCTGCAGCAGATGAATTTGCTGCTGCTCCTGGTGCTGGCGTTGTGGCTAAGAGCGCTGCTTGTTGCTTTCCTTTCCACATGGATGCCCTGGATTTCTAATTGCCCTAAAGGCGTTAGGCCCGAGACCCTGCACCTAAACCCTGAACCAGCCTGCTAGATGGTTCCTGATTCTGCCACTACTGATTGTTGTTGTATCAGGTGGATGCCTGCCAACCTTCTACGCAAGGTGCCTGAGAAGATGTGCAACCTGCCTGCTCTGGGATGGCTGTGAGTGGGGGCTGGGGGGGGGAGGGCTGGGGGAAGGGGGGGGCCTGCCTTGAGGGTGTCCTAAGAGGGTGCTTCAGTGGGGGGGACTCTCTTTCAGGTGCTGCGCTTTCTTCTGCCCCGGGCACTCCATGTGGATTGTCCCTACCTTCCAGGATTGCCTGCCTTTTGACGTTCATGCCATTGAAGAGGCATTGTCCACTAGATACACTGAGCACATCCAGCATCTGTCACAAGAGTGAAAATGGTACTGGTTCCCGTATTGGTCTGTACTCAACTTCAGGGTTGTGAGTACACATGCTTTGGGCATGGTTCATTCTTTTTACTCATGTAGACTCTCTCCTGGTGTGTTGGTACGCTTTTTGTGTTTTCGTCTTGGCTCCCATCATTTGCGCATTCAAAACGGACGTTGGCAGCAGCTCGTCTTGCTACGTCCTCAACGTACTTGTTTGCGCTGTAGTTCCACAGAAGTTGGAGTTCCCTCAGACGGATCCATGATATGGTCTTTCTATGTTGGTGGTCTGGAATCCGCCATTGTTTTTGGATCCATCCGATGGTGTGTTTGGTCGTTTCGACCAGTCAGCAGCCCTTTGCGGTTGCCACACTTTGAATGTTTGTTTTTTTATTAAATGAGACAGAAACCTTGACCTACTTGTACAGTCATAGCTGTAGGTACCACAAGTTGCCCTCTTGCAAACACGAGTACTCGACACCATCTATGACTATCCTGCACTACACGGCACACTCACGGCATGATGCCAGAAGATAAAGTCATCCCATGTTGTTATGCAGAAGTTCTATTGACCATCCCAAATACGCACTGAGCCCTCCGTTGTGCTATCATATATAGCAGGAGTGAGCAGAAGTCACGTTCACGCATGAGTGCTTGGCAGCAGCGAAAAGGATATGCCCTCGCCCCTGCATTCTCCGTTGCACGCTTGGAACAAATCTCAATGTACAAAAGCCCAATCTGAAGCCCACCCTGCCCCACATGTGCCCTCAGTAGTGCAGCAACCGAGTGCTAAGTGTCATTTTGTTAGTTGGCAGCAGCCTGCAAACATGCATCATTCAACAGCTAATAACAAGGCTGACATCATATCAATCCAATGGCATGCTTCACGGTTTGAAAGTTACACTTGAATAAAGGAAAAAATCCCGGAGCCAACCCGAGGCTCAAGGGGTTTCCAATTCAACTTCCAAAAAACCAAACTGACTGATATCCACTTCAACCAATTCATTTCCATCATGACTAATTACCAATGTCATGACTAACATCATCACCACAACTGTCTTCATCACTTGACCCAAATTGATCAAGCTGTAGATCGAAAAGCCACTCTGTATCTTCATCTCTGAAAACATGCATCTTATGCACCAACTTTGCCAAGATATGCTGCTTTGAATGACACATTAGCTTTCTCATGTCACCCTCACAATCATCATACCACTCCTTTAAATCTTCCCGGATCTCCTAATATGCTGGGCATTCCATCATGAAATGCTAACCATCTTCAACTTCATACGGCATACATTTCCTGCAGTACCTATGAGCCCTGAGCAAGGCATTAAACTGCTTGGCTTGCTGTTGACTGGGTCAACTGGTCAGCACATGGCAAGTCGAAATGGGCTGGCCTGACATACATTGGCTAGCAAGGGATCTAGGGTGGGCTGGTGGCAGCCATCGTGTCAGTTTTGGACAGGAACTTGAGTATGCCGTTGGAGCCTAAGTTGGCTCCTTGTGGGTGGCGCTGCCCCCACCGGCGCTCCGCTTTGACGGGGCCATTTGGTAATTGGTAATTGGTAATTGGTATGTGCTCGTGCAGTGCCACCATCAGTCCACCAGCCAGTCACACAACACTCAACCAATGAGATCCCAATCTGATTCTCATAAAATCAGCTAAGTACTCTGGGTTAATGTTCCAATCATGAGCAACATACGGTGCACGCTGTGACCTACACTCACACATCCACGTCTCATAGGTGGCATACCCTACTAGGTCAGACGACGCCTCTCTAAGATCCTCAGGAAGGTTTTGCCAGCAATCTTTCCATCTGGTACCCCAGACACCCAAGAGAGTCTCTATATCCACACGCTCAATACTTGACAATGACCTACTCGTGACCAAAAATTTTACCCTCTCAGCATACTCTGGAACAGAATCCAACAGGCACTTCATCATCTCAGAACACCATAACCGTCCATGACCACCAATAAGTGACATCTCCATTCTCTCTGCAAAGGCTGTACGCAACATAGGTACAGATGTCTAAGTGACTAACCTATTCCAAATCCACAAGAATTCACGTTGCCTTCAAGTTCACCATGGAAGGGCCAGCCACCAAGGTGCGGTAGCATTTATTGTAAAGCACCATTACCTCACTATTTCTCATTCCATTGGAGTACGACAAGATCCATAATGAGACAAGATCCATCAAAAGCAGCTCGCAGCAACCTCATTTGGTCCCGCTCAAACCGGGCATCACGATCAAAAGCAGCGCTACTAAGAGAGCACCAAGGGATTCAGATAGAGCCATCAGCAGATCCTGAAGCCACCAAGGGGAGCCAATCCTCATTACCTTTAGCAACCCCCTTGAGTAAGCAGGAAGTGACTGACCCCCCATGCACTGGACTTTGTTCAGCAGTGAGCCCGAATGCAGATTCTCTACACGCCGAACCCCCGTTTCGCCTAACCTTAGGCAGGTTAGGCGGGTTAGGCAGGCCTGCCAAGGGGTTAGGCGGCTCTCCCAACTTAGGCAGCTAGCTTAGGCAGCTTAGGCTTGCTCTTTGGCCTTGCCTAAGCACGCTTGTGATGCTTTCAAACTTGCCAATGATTTTCACGAAACATTAGACTTGTCTTTAGGAGTGTACTCTGGTAAGGGCTAAAGCACGGCGGTGCACTTGTTTCTTTCCAGTCCATCATGCACGCTTGGTATCGGCCAGGCGGCCACACTTCACCACAGGCTAGCTGCCGAGCCAAGGAAACATGCTGCTTGTATAGATGGCAAGGGTGACAAGAATCCGTCGGGAGATCTAGTAGCTCAATTGGTAGAGCAGAGGACTTCGAATCCTCAGATCCGGTGTTCGAGTCCCGGTCTCCTCGCCGCCCTTAGCCGGGGCCTCTCAAGAAAAAGGTTACAGGTATCCGCGTTGCCTAGACAATGGATTCGTCTGTTCAATGGGCTAACGGTCTGATCAACTGGGCAACACCGTCGCCGCAAGGCCGTCCGATGAGTCAGTCTGACTTCCGGTCTTGGACCCGGACGTTAAAATTGGTTTGTTTGTTTTTTCTAGAAGATCTATGTTTCAGTAGGTTGGACATTGTACCGTCTTACCCGCGGCGGGTGGCACTGCCGTACCGTAAACCGCAAATGGTGCTGAGAGGCCCTCGCGCTGTCGGAAAAGATGATTGATGCTGGGCAGTCCAAGGATTAGGATGTAGTATGCTGGGGGTCCAACCTCGCTCAGACCGTTTCAAAGCACCGGCCATGTGATGGCGTCGGACGAGTTGGTTGAAATCAAATTGCATGCGTCTCTGGTTCCCAGTGCTGTGAGCTATCGGCAATCACATTAGGCGGAAAGTCCCTCATAACAGGCTCGAGAAACTCGCCCGATTGGCGACCGCTTGGTCCACTGGCGCTCTTGGCGAACAGGGGAGGCGGTTCAACCTCCTCGCCCAGGAGTTTCACTTCATGTTGTACTCGCCATCATAGAGATGGACCAGGCATTACAGCACTAAACTAGCACGGTAACGTCCCACTCCTCAGAGTGAAGAAAGATCCACTGGCCCTAGAATGGGTAGTTCCAGCAGAATCATCCCAGATATACGAGGCCTGGCGTCACAAGGATACCAGGATACGCAGCCGTTGGTTATAATCGAGCGCAGGGAGGCAACCCCTACGTCACCCCCACGAGGAGGGTCACCAATGTTTGCGCAGTGGGTATACATGTTTCGGCTGCAGCCCAATGCGGCCTCATCAGTACCCTTTAGTGAGTGAACCTCAAGCACAGCTGCCTTAATAGCTCGTCCAGAACACATAGAACTAGGCCTTTGCTCCAGCAAACTGGAATGCCACGTCAGCTATGCCCCACTGCTGACGCACAACTGCATGCTGCTGCTAACGCTGCTGCCACAAGCTGCGACCATCATGGAGGAATTCACTTCGAATTGGGGATCGATCCCGAAGCCAGACTGCTGCTGACGCTGCACAAGCTCCACCACGTAGGCATTGCCGACTTGCTCGCATGGTATGACGAGTGCCAGCAATGTTCGGGCAACCAGCGGCCAAGCTGCCCTAGTTTCACTTCCAGGCAAAAAATACCGCGCAAGGTTCCAGGGCTGGCTGGGGCGCGAGTTTGGCATCTCACAAAGCACAGCTTCTTGGTGGGAAAGGGTCAAAGGCCTGCAGGGATTGTGGCTACCTGGTCAAGAGCATGATCTTCTGGAAAAATTCTTCAGCAGCCTGTCAGCACCATCCGCAGCACTACTGGCGGGCCGAAGTCTGAGTGCTATGCTCTATGCAAGGCCCATGCTTCCTTGATGGAAGCCACCACAGTCAGTGAACTCAAGCAGCAACTCGCCAGGACTTTGGGCCGCAGCAGTGATCAGGTCCCAGCTGGACAGCCAGCCCAAAGCCAAGCGCTTTGCCAGCAGCCTATGGTCTAGGGAACAGCACTGCCCACAGCAGGCCCATGCTGAGCAGTAAGCAGGGCAATGGAGCCAAGGTGCTGCATGCTTTCAGCAAAGCAGCAGCGCGCAGTCTCATGGACCTCAGCCATAGGCCTGTACAGGCTCCTGGCACAGCAGCTGGTGGTTACATGAGCCATGACCTTATGGTTGCGATGGGCCTTGCAGCAGAAGATGGTTTGCAGCAAGCAAGAGAGCAGGTAAGTAGCATTGTTTACTCCATTTGATGTCAGACCACGAGGCTAGGGCAGGGCTCTTCCAGTGTGCTGCAGCAAACGTATATCCTGTGTCTTGCGTGGAACTTTTCACCTTTGGCCCACTGCATTTCACATAGTACTTTAAGTTTGAGTGTCACCTGCACTGTCAACTTAAGTGGTCTCTCTTAACATATAATAGCTGCTGCACGGCCCGAGGGCTGTGCAGTGGTCTCTCTAGACATATGATAGCTGCTGCACGGCCCGAGGGCTGTGCAGTGGTCTCTCTAAACATATGATAGCTGCTGCACGGCCCGAGGGCTGTGCAGTGGTCTCTGTAAACATATGATAGCTGCTGCACGGCCCGGGGGCTGTGCAGTGGTCTCTGTAAACATATGATAGCTGCTGCACGGCCCGAGGGCTGTGCAGTGGTCTCTCTTAACCTATGATAGCTGCTGCACGGTCGAGGGCTGTGCAGTGGTCTCTCTTAACTTGTGATAGCTGCTGCACGGTCGAGGGCTGTGCAGTGGTCGTTCTTAACCTATGATAGCTGCTGCACGCCCAGGGCTGTGCAGTGGTCTCTCTTAACATATAATAGCTGCTGCATGGCCCGAGGGCTATGCAGTGGTCTCCATAAACATATGATAGCTGCTGCACGGCCCGAGGGCTGTGCAGTGGTCTCTCTAAACATATAATAGCTGCTGCACAGCCCGAGGGCTGTGCAGTGGTCTCTCTAAACGTATGATAGCTGCTGCAGGGCCCGAGGGCTGTGCAGTGGTCTCTGTAAACATATGATAGCTGCTGCAGGGCCCGAGGGCTGTGCAGTGGTCTTTCTTAACCTATGATAGCTGCTGCACGGCCGAGGGCTGTGCAGTGGTCTCTCTTAACCTATGATAGCTGCTGCACGCCCAGGGCTGTGCAGTGGTCTCTCTTAACTTATAATAGCTGCTGCACGGCCCGAGGGCTGTGCAGTGGTCTCTCTTCCTCCTTGTTTATGAGCCAGCTCTTCAGGTGGCAACTAACATGCATAGGCAACCTGAAAGCTAAACCCTGAGCTGCTCATTTGTGGCACATTTGCTGAACCCCTGTCCACTAATTGGGCATGTTGCTCTACCTGCCCTGCTCAGGAAACCGACTGTACTTAAGATGGAGAGCAGAAAGCTCGCAATATCAGGGTGGTATGAGCAGAATCCTTGCATGCTCTTGCTGCGGCTGCTGAATTCACAGCAGATGAGCGAATGCTGAAGTAGTCATCCATCATTAGCAGCAGCAGCAGGTGGGGAGCCAGCAGGGGGTGCAAGAGCAACAACAGCAGCAGCAGGAGCAGGTTGTGGACACAGGAGGAGGGGAGCTAGGGTATCAACAGCAGCAGCGATGGTGGAGAGGGAGAAAGGGGAACAAGAGGACAGCAGCAGCAGCAGTCACAGAAGGTGTGGAAGGAGACTAGGGAGCTAGCGATGCCGCCGCTGCAGCAAGTTGAGGGGAGCAAGAGCAAGTGCAGCAGCCGCCGTAGCAGAACCTGGTTGCAAATGGGAATGGCAACAAAGGCCTTGGCAGCAGCAGCATGATCCAGCACCATGGCCCAGTCAGGGAGAAGCGGAACTAACTGAGAAGGGGGGAAGGACACAGATCTAGGAGAGAGCACAAGACAGGAGCAGCAGCAGCAGCTGATGGTGGGGAAGGCAAGGGGGGCGCCACAGAAACGGCACCAGCAGCGGGAGGGAGGCCCGTTAGATCAGGAGAAGGTGGATAAGGGGGGGGGGGGGGGCAAGCTCTGGGAAAACCTTCCAAGGGTGAGGATGCTAGGGGACCGAAACGGATGCACACCGGTACACGAAGGTGAGAAGGGTGTCGGTTGCTACGGTGGGTTGGGGCGGGGGGGGCGGGGGGGGGAGAGGTGTAAATGAGCGGAGTGCCGGGCCTATGGCACTTTCTGCCATACTTTCTGCTAATGGCATATCTTGAAATGTAGCAGCTTGAGGTGCAGGGCCTATGGCAGTTTGTGCTATTGCATATCATAAAATGGAACAGCTTGAGGTGCTGGGCCGATGGCACTCTCTGCTATGGCATATCATGCAACGTAACAGTTGAGGTGCGGGGTCTATGGCACTTTGTGCTATATGCCTTATAATGAATTGTAACAGCTTGAGGTGCACGGCCTATGGCACTTTCTGCTATGGCACATTCTGAAATGTGACAGCTTGAGGTGCAGGGCCTATGGCCTTTCTGCAATGGCATATTCTGATGTACCTGCTGGAGGTCAAAAGGAAGGAAAGGAAAGGGAGGAAGGAAGGAAAGAGCTAGAGGGGGCAGCATGGGGAGGGAACGAGCAGGAGGCAAGGAAAGAAGGGCAGGGGAGGGGAGGTTTAGTGCAGGGGCAGGGCAATAGGGAAGGCGAAGGGGGCAGGGGTGGGAAGGGGATTTGTGTGAGGCAGGGAGTGAGGGGGGGTTGAAAAGGGGGGAGAGGGGGGAACAAGGTATTGTGCGGGGTCAAAAGGTAAGCAAAAGAGAAGGTTAGGCAGGTAGGGGAAGGAAGGCAAGGAATCAATAGCTAGAGGTTTAACGCAAACAAACCACGGCATTGCTGTTTCTTTGCTTACTGGCAATTTTTGTCCTTTGTGCCACGTACAGGGCTTTGTGCCACGTTCACGTCTACAAGCCTTCAGCGCCAGCTGGAGCTCCACCAGAATATTAGGAGCTCATCAAACAAGTCAAAGACTTGCGGCTGCAGCTCGCCAGGGAAAAGCTGGCCAGGCAGGACACAGAGGAGCGGGCGGGTAAAGCGGCAGCAGCCATTAATGGCGCTCTCAAATATGCAGCAGCTTAAGAGGACAAAGCACACAGCAACTATCATCAGAAGATGGTGGCTGCTAGGGCTGAGCTTGACCAGAAGATAGCAGATGCATTTGAGCGTGAGGAGGGAGCTATGAAGTAGCATAAGGAGCGGGGTTATGAAGTAGCAAGCCCGGGGCAGTACAAGCAGCCCGGAACTGGTTCTATGACGGGTTTCCACCAGCAGCAGATGCAAATAGATGGAAGGTTCAGCTGCCTAAAGCCGAGATCAGTGCATGTTATATGATGATGTACATGGTATGTGAACTGAATGTGAGTTGCAGAAGTATACCTACGGCAAGGGTTTGGAGTGAGTGCTGTTTGTGAACCCGCTCAACAACCTTTTTTATGCATGGCTGCCAACTTGCTGTACTACTAGTAGGACAGCTGTTGTGCTACAGCCAATGCACTTGTGCAAGTACTTGCTGCCTGGTGAATTGACATGAGGTGGTTGCTGTACTTTGGTCTACAAATGGAGTGGGCACTGCAGCTCTGTTCTTGTAGGGTAAGGCTGGTAAAAGAGCTCTTGTCCGTAGGTGGTTTGGAACAGTGAGCGGGCAGCCAGTATTGGCTGTTCATATATGTTAAGCACAACCCTGGTGACTGATGTTGTAAAAGTAATGTCAATCTACTGCATCTTATGACTAGACAATGCATGTGCTTTTGGGATTGAACGGCATCATTTATGTAGGGCCAAGCAGTACATTTAATAATTCTTGACACCACATCTAGCTGTCACTGACAGCATCTTCGGCGTGCAGCGGTAACAAATAGTTTGAACCAGGAGGGCAGGCAAGGAGAGATGGACTGCATCAACATTGGCCAGCCATGGTCAGCCATGGGAGCTTTACTGCAGCTTTTGAAGCTTAGCTGCCCTCTGCTTGCTTTGACGGTCAGCTTCCCAAGCAAGCTGTCCTTGCAGCTTTACAGGCCTCACAGAGCTAAGATTCTGGCAAACATCACAAGCCCTTTTCTGCACAGCAGAGTGTAAGCCCTAAGACATTGCAGTGCCTTGATTGCGATTAGCAGCGGCAGCAGTACTGCAGCAGCCTGGCATGAACAGCAGCAACAACTGTACAGGGTAGCAGCAAGGCATGAGCAGCAGAAGAATTAAGGCAGCACCCATGGCATCAAGGACAGCACAACATCAGTAGGGGAGCAGCGTGGCATGAGCAGCCATGGCAGGAGAGCTAAAAGTGACAGGACAACTAGGACATGCCTGCATTCATGGCAGCATACGCACTCGAAACACTTGCCTAGCTCAGATGCCCGCTGATCTGCCAAATGAATACATGCAACAGCAGATAAAATATATATCAGCTAAAGCAACTAACAAGAGAAGCAGCTAAGAGGCACAAAATATACAGCAGAAGAGCAGACAAGGCATGGCACCCGTTGCTGATACAAGAAAAGGCATGCAAAACCTGTGCTGTCATAGCTGTGCTGTTATAGCTGGCCATACTCCAAGAGGGACGGATATTGCTGCTACCAATCAGCTGCATCGAGGAAGTGCTGATTTGGAGGACTTGGGCTGTGCACGACTGCTTCTTAAAAGGGTATTGAGCTGCTAGCACACGTGCAGAGCCTTGCCTTGGCAATGTCTGTTTTCCAGCTGACCGGCTGAACCTTCGGAGATCTCCGCCCAATCCCAGGTCAGAGTCATTGGCTCCACCTTCTACCATGCTACCAAGTAGGTCCACGCGACCCATGCTGGTCCTAGGTTCATTGAGGCGGGCGGCATTGGGGGCGATGGAAGACAGCGAACGACCCCAAACGTCAATAAGAAGAATGGCCCAATTCCGCGGAACCAGGAAATTAAAACTGAAAAGCATGTCTAGCAGAGCAAGGCAGCTGGTTCAAGCAGATCGCTCCTTGAAAACAGGACACCTCAGAGAGGTGCATGCATGTGTGAAGTAATAGCTATGGTTTGATGCATGGAACCGCCAGAAGCGAAGTAAAGCGGGTAAGATTAACTTACAAATTGGCATATTGCTCTTGTGACGTTCGCAAGTCGATCAATGAGTCCGGCAATGAGTCCTGTCAGTCCTACGTGGACTGGTCGCGGAGCGCATATTTAAACAACTTCTGGTGGCTGCCAAGGTGCCAGGGCTGGCCCGCGAACCTTTGCTTTCATGCCATGAGCATTTTGTGGATAACGTGGCCGTTACCGCCTCCGTCACTTGCTCTGTCATGCAGCCGACTAGCAACGGGACCTTGGGCCATGGCCCATGTGCACGCTAGACCAATCAACGGGATCACATACCGAAGAGCAGTGCTGGCCTGCAAACATGTTACATGCTTTCATTCTGGCATATCTGTGGTGCGCTTGGATTAGCCATGTGCATGGTTGAACCGAAGCCACGATCCGCCTTCGAAGGCAGCAGAGCTTCCTCTACGCAGACATGCTTGAGTGCGCACAACCCATCATCTCGTCGATCTACCACTCATTAGTCTCACCATGAAGGTCATGGTGCGTGGATCTACTGGAGCACATCTTGGGGGTGGACACATGGACTAAAGGCAACGAGCATGACGCACGCTCGTTGCTTAGCTAAGATCCTGGATGGGGTGGTCGCAGATGTGTCCCTTTTAATGTGATGATCTGACAGCAGCTGAGGGAACCCAAAGAAGCTGACGAGCTCGCAATGTATATCTGGATCCTCCATAACATGGTGAGCTTGGGTCTGCGCGAAATGGAGCCTATCGAGCCAAATATGTAAAGATACTGACAGTAAGGATCAATAAGGGCCATCTGCCCATTATTCTTGGCTAGCAGCAGCAGATTCCCACGGAGTTGACGGTCTTGGTATGTAGGCTCAGCAAGTAGGGTCTGGCTTGCAAGGGGTAGTAGCCTCACGAGGACATGGTGGGTAATCAAAGCAGCCATGTATGTGTAGCATCATGGCAGCAGCACATGCTATGGTCCAGGGAGCAGTTGACAGCAGGTACTCCAGCCATGCCAAACTAGCAGCAAATTTGTTTTCTGGCTGTTGCACATGCAGCCCTCTTGCACTCCTCATCCTTTTGTCCGGAGACACTTGCCTTAGGCTCGCTGTTGCCCGTTGATTGCCAATGCAGGTGTACCTTGCCCAGGGCTTGCAGAGCCCTTAAGTTGCGTAGCATGCTGTGCTCTGCATGTGATGCCCTGCTCAGGTCCACAATATTCACATGGAAAGGATGTTTCCCTGATCCCACCCCCCTCCAAAGGTATGCAGGGCTGCATGACAGCCCATGCCCTCACAAGTTGGTAACATAGGGTGTTTATTTGATTTAGCGAACGTCGACTGTTGGAAGGTGCCATAAAAGTCTTGCGTCCTAATTCTACGAATCAGTGCTAAAGCCATTGGTTTATAGGACCCAATTTTTTCCCTGTTAGCTCCTTACTGCATAGTGAGCAAAATGCATGCATGAAATGTCTCAGCCCATGCATTTGTCACATTTTGTCTACATGCTAGCTTAGGGCCGCAGGAGTGGGAAGCTGATAGATCGTGCTATGTATTGAGAAAGGTCCTGCTGCTGTGAGTGGGTGGTTTTTGGACTGGTCATCAACTTCACTTGGTGCACCCTTGTCACTTCTAGCTGCCATGCCATTCTGTGTTTTATGGGGTGTGCAGGCGCCCGGCCCCACCGCATCTTTATTGTATGAGATAGCCAACTGCACAGCTTTCAGGCCATGCAGCGCCCACCACTGCGCGTTAATGGTATGAGATAGAGCACTGCACAGCTTTCAGGCCGTGCACCACCCACCATTGCTGTTTGTGTTAACAGTAATGCCTAGCATGCGTTGTAAGCAGCCTATAGTAGTAGCGGCTTAATTTCAGCAGCTTGTATGGCTTGTGCTGCTGCTTGTTTAGGTTTCTGTCTACTGTCACCTTGCACTCACCTTGCTGCTTGTGCTGGTGATAAAATACAGGATAGCATACTGGTAGCTTGCGCTCAGTTTGTGACGTGTGCTGCTGCTTGAACAGTAATCTCTTTACTCGTAGTGTGTACTCATCTCCTTGCTTGTGTAGAGGACTGCTTACTGTAGTTTGCACTCATCTTCTGCTTGTGCTGCTGCTTGGATATGTATTTATTGACCTTAATCCATTCTTTATTGTTGTCTATCTCCATGCAGACACCAGACCGCCAAGCTCTGAAGGGGTGGACCAGAAAGCAGCAGGAGCTAGAAGCAACATGAGAAAGACACCAAGAACAGCAAGGGCTGTAAAGTAGCTGGCAGCTGTAGCAGTGGGGTTGGGACTAGATAACATGGTCAGCTTTAGCAGGCCGCTCATACAGCAGTTGAGGAAGAAGAGGGCAGCAGCCGGGGGAATGGCAAGAGGGTTGTAAACTACCGGTAGTGGAATGGCGGGAAGCAGAGATAGACGTGGATAGCAAGGATATGGTTTCAATTACGATCCATCATATGCCACAGCAAAAAGTGCCATAGGCCCTGCACCTCAAGCTGTCAGAAAGACACTGAGGTGGAGCAGAATGTGGGTTGTGTCTGATGGCATGGAGTGGAAGCAAGTGTGTCTATATTCACAGCACAGCTACAAAGCCATCCACATGTGCGGTGAAAGGTGTATGCAAGCTGTACATTACAGACAATTGTAAAACATATCGCCGTCGTTCTTTCTTTGGATAGGCCATCGCTACTAAGATCGTGACGAAGGCATGTCAGTTTGGCAGTTTCTAGGGTTTACAGAGCCCTGCCTAAGCTTCAGGGTTCAGGGTTTACTAAGCCCCGCCTAACTTAGGCAAGGGAGCACTGCTGCCCAACCTAAGGGTGAAGGCCTAAGCAGTCTGCCTAACCTAAGCAGCTTAGGCAGCCCTTAGGTTAGGCGAAAAATGATAACGACATTAGGATAGAACGCAAGTTCGATTCCTGCGATTGTAATGTCACTTCCTTCTAAACTTAGAAATACAAAACATTAGGCAAGGTTAGGCAGCCAAAAGCAGTGGCGCCTAAGGTTAGGCAGGGGGGGGTTCAGCGTGTAGAGATTGACTATCTAGTAATAACTCGGACGCCCACACTGATGCTCACAAATTTAGTTTTATACCTACCATTCCCTCAAACAGACCGCATACAGTCGGCCCCAGGACCATGTTTACCTTCCACTTAGTTACCTCCTACTAGGGGCCATGAGGGCATGTAACCCAAACCTCACTTAGGGACAGATCGACAAAACCATAGCATAGCAACTGAGGGTACCTATCTTTGCTCGGAGAGCGAACAGACACAGAACAGACACAGAACACTAACCATTAAGGACCCTTCCCCAATGATGCTGAGCACTTGCAAACAAAGCAGCCGACTTGCTTGCTCTTATGATCACCTGACTGATCCCCTCATACTAGGTATTATTACATTTCATGATATGCCATAGCAATAAGTGCCATAGGCCCCGCACCTCAAGCTGTCACAAAGAGCAGCGAGGTGGAACAGAATACGGGTAAACTTCGACATGTATGACAATATATGCATGCCTAAACATGAGGTCCAGCAGCTAGGTCAAAATCACCCAAAACCTCCACTGCCCCAATGGGGGTAAGAGCCTCCCTCCTACTTGAGAAAGCAAGGAGGGCTTGTAAGCCCGGGTGCAAGCAATAGTTGGTAACAAACCCCATTGGTTGGACCTCACGCCACATCAGAAGGGTGAGCATAAGCATTCCTAATCTTCCAAGCAGCTGCAACATATTTAGCTATACACTTAAATGCATGCTTGAAAGGGCCATATACTAAGCCAGACTCCTCATCGACGTCTACACCCCAGAACTCTTCATTAAGCATGCTATGCAGCTTCTCCTCATCAGATTTGCCATCCAATATCTGACATTTTGCAGCAACATCAGGGTCAGAAGTCAGCTTCTCCCACAGCTTTTGCCTTTGTGCCTGGTAAACAGGACAGTCAAACAAGAAGTGTTCAGGAGACTCAACTTCACCTCCCAATTCAGGGCCAAGATCACAGGACTTGCAGCACTCCCTACGTGCACTTTGCCTGCTAGCGCTCTGCCTACCGAATTTTGCTGTCATAGCGTTGAGAGGAAGAATACCTGCACGCAGCTGCATAATGAGTTCCATGCCTTTGCTCAGAGGGCCTGTGCACAGATATGGCTGCGGCTTGAAATAATTGATATCGTCATTGTAATGCTGCATATATGTCGCTAAAGTAGATTTATTCCTAGCACCCTCCTCCCGAACAGCCCTGTCTCTTTCATATATACTCCACCTGACATATGCCCTGAAGCTAGGTAGGTGTCCCTCTCTCACTCTTGCTTGTAAGGTTTCCTCCTGCATGCCTAGTTCAGCCCTGAGTTTATTGAACCTCTTCTGCCAAGAAGTATAATTCCTGTGGCTTGGCCAAGATGCTTCAAGTGCCTGCCTGCTAAAGCTAGTAGTATCCTTTTGCTGTAATTTGAACCACCATTCAACCTTCCTCTGGTCCAACCAGCTAGATAGAGGTCTAACACCAGCTTCTGCCCTCAATACCTCATGGCAGATGTTTGGCTTGCAATGCAGTGATCTCTTCAAAACCTCTATTTGGATCTTAGACTCATACTAGGTACTAAGTTCCGACACTGTCAATGTTCAATAGCTCCATGGACCAACAGAGAGCAGCTTTTAAGCTGCCTTTTTTGGCATCCCCTGTTCCTATGGCAATTAGAACAGGACTTAGCTGGCTTCTAAAGATGCATCTACATGACAGGAACCCGACAGTGGCAGAACGAGGGCAAAGTTACATGGCCCTTTTTCCATATCTATGCAGCCCGCTAGCAAGCCTCGTTGATAGCTACCCCTAAGAATGGCTTACTGCCGCAAAGGGAAGGGCTGCAATGCAGTAATTTGGCGGGGACCTGCCCTTGCCCACCTTGCCGCATTCAGATGCTAGGCCCACGAAGCCAGGTAGCATGCAGCTGAGACTGCTTCGCTGTCTCCAAAAGACTTCATAGACCATATCTATCTCATATGAACAGTAGACGCTCCAAACGTTGCGATGCATGCGTGCAGAAGGGGTCCGCAGTGGGCAGATGCGGGATGTTTTCGTGAAGTAAGCGCGAACAAGTCATTGCATACGCCGTGAGCTTACCTATACCTTGCTACGTATCCCTACTGTCTATCACAATTCGTTGGGATGTAAGAACTGAGTTAAATGGGCCCATTTGGGAGTCGGACCGCAGACCCAATGTTAGCGAAGGGCTATCAGCCCGTGCCAGCGCAGTTTAGCAGCGGGATATCATGCCCGAAAGCAAATGTTTTTTATAAGGAACAGACGTGTGCCTAATAGAGGCTCTACCTGCTTCCAGCGCGCTGCTCAGGACCCCAGTCAAGACATGTTCACTGGCCCGTAACAAGGTCAACGTACGATGCCTCTGCCTGCCGCCAAGCATGTGAGCCTCTACAGTCATAGCGGCGTAAGTTGCGCTTTAAAGAAGCAAAAACGATGCGGTACAGAAGCCGTAAACAAGGAATTTCACGTTGGTGTCCAACTTTCACGGAGTCTCGCGTGTAACTTTCTTGTCTTACTCACTACTCGGGTTACCGTCATGTAAGCATCTAATCACCCCCACACAACAGTAAACTTGCAGCTGTACCAATCACTCCCCGGGGGGCCTGCAGAGCTGGTTGGCTGGTCCATCCAGTTACAATAAGACTGCCCATAGACTTAATGATATAATACGCCAGAGCGTGCTAAACCCTAAACCTGCGTATGAGGTGCCACCGCAGAGCTATGATCCATCAATGCTCCCTCTCTCCCTCCCTTACTAGCTAAGACTTATTGATTAAAGCGCCAAGTATTGTAAGCAGCCTGCATCCTCTCAACTTGCCGAGGCGTGAATTGGTTCATGCAGGCGTCAGTCGTGTAGTCCATGAAGTTTCTTATGGGGTCACCCCCAGAAAAGTCCCTACCAGTGCAGGTGTCGCGACCGATGGGGCAACCAGAAGCTGCGGACCTCTCGGCCGGTGTGTCGGCGACGCCATCGCCACCAGTTGTGCTCCTTACGCAGCCTCCTTGGAATGTGTGGAAGAGACCCAGCCAATGGCCAACCTGAGCAGCAGCAAAAGCAGCAGGGGAAGGGTTCAGGGTCAAGGCCACCTTGAAGGTTGTACATGCAAAAAACAGGGGAGGGGTTCAGGGTCAGGGGCAGGGGTTCAGGGTCAGGAGAAGGGTTCAGGGTCGAGGCAACCTCAGGAGCAGCAGGAGCAGAGATTGGAGCTAGAAGGTGACTTGAGAAGAAGAAAAAGCAGCAGGAGCAAGGGTTGGGCATAAGCTGACCTGATGAGCAGCAAAAGCAACAGGGGCATGGGTTTACTATGAAAGCGGCCTGAGAAGCAGCAAAAGCAGCAGGAGCAGCGGTTTAGGGTCTAGGGCTGAAGCAACCTCAGGAGCAGCATAAGCAGCAGGGTAGGGGTTTAGGGTCTAGGGTTGAAGCAACCTTGGGAGCAGCAAAAGCAGCAGGGTAGGGGTTTGCAGTTAAATGGACCTGAGGAGCAGCAAAATCAGCAGGGCAGGGGTGTAGAGTTAAGCAGCACAAGAAGCAGGAGCAGGGTTTAGGGTAAAGCGAGACAACGAGCAGCAGCAATATCAGGTGAAGGATATAGGTTTGAGGCAACTTGCGGATCCTTCTGCAAAAAAGCAGAAGGTTTGGGTAAAGAGAACATCAAGAGAAGCAAAAGCTGTAGGAATCTTTAGGGTTGAGGCGACTTGTGGAGTAACAAGAGCAGCATGAGCAAAATTATGGAAAAATGAAGCCCCAGCCGGTGATTAAGTTAGAGGAGCAGGGAGAGTCCAGCAGCAAAGCGGCTGGAGCACATATTAACAAACATAAAAGGTCTCAGCAGATTTTACCCCAATAATATGCTTGGCTGCCGGCGACAGTGGAATACTCGTGAGCTTAGGAGGAGCCTAGCCCTGTCCTATCATGCGTATTCTGGTGGCCCCTTCCATGCGTGAACCATCCGTCGATTGCTAGCCCCTTCCACAGACTCACTAGTCCCAGAAATTAAAGTTCAAGGGGTCAGGAGGGGGACACGCCATGCCTCGGCTACTCGCTGGCAAATCTGTCTGTCAGAGTCATATCACATTTCATGATATGCACTAGCAATAAATGCCATAGGCCCCGCACCTCAAGCTGTCAAAAGAACAGCGAGGTGGAACAGAATACAGATAAGTTCCGGCATGTATGACAACATATGCCTAAAACATGAGGTCCAGCAGCTAGGTTGAAACATAACATAACATAACAAACATTTAAGGTGTGGCAACCGCCAAGGGCTGCTAGGTCGAACCGACCAAACACACCATCGGATGGATCCAAAACACAATCGGTTCCATACCACCAAGCAAATGGATACCAGGCAGGTATTCACTCATCTAGAGGACTTCAACCAGTTCATCCTCAGAATTATCACCAGAAATATCAGACTCCGAATCAAACATATCTAAACACTGATCTTCCGGAAGCAAGATGTCTGGCAAGTCCACCACATCAGTACCACCAGACTGGTGGCATTGTCGACCGACACGAACGCAGATGGCAACATACTTGACCAACACTGGAAGAGGGACCCTGCCAGTTGAATACAGTGCCCAAAAGTCAGCATACCTGAGAGACGACAGTGCGGACACAGGTGGCACAACAGCTGACAAGAAGACATCTCGTGCCTCAACAATTGTCGGGTGTTCACACAAGAAGAGACAATGTGCCTCATCATCCACGGCTGTGGAACTACAGCGCAAACAAGTACGTTGAGGACGTAGGAGGGCAGGCAGCTGCCAACGTCCTGTGTGAATGCGCAGATGATGGCAGCCAAGACGAAAACGCAAGAAGCGTACCAACACACCATGAGAAAGTCTACATGAGTAAAAAGAAGGGACCACGCCCAAAGCATGTGTACCCACAACCCTGAAATACAGACCAATACGGGATCCAGTACCATGTTCAACCTGGGACAGATGCTGGATGTGCTGAGTGTACCTAGTGGACAATGCCTCATCAATGGCAGTAGCATCCAAAGGCAGGCAATTCCGCAAGGTGCGTGTAATTCCACCTGCACGAGGCAGGAGAATCCGTAACACCTGAAAGAGAGCCCCCACAAAATTATGGGCCCGAGAGCGAGTCGAGAGAGCATCATCAATGTTCTGTCGTAGCACACCTCGATACACTGAAGCAACATCTAGGTCAACAAGGCAGTTATAAAAGCGAACAGCACGCCGCACATAGCAATGCACCAGAGGTTCAGATCCAAGCTCATGTAGTAAAGGCAAATGGGGCACAGATGCAGGGAGCCGCAACCATTGACGGATCAGGCGGCACCGCTGAACCTCCAAAGGATCTGCCAAGCCATAGAATTTAGGGAGGCTCCAATTAGACGACCACAAACCTGGAATAGACAAAAGGCCCCAGAGTTCACTACCATACGATTACGATTACGATTACATCATGGCCCCTCAAAGGGGGCGCCCGTACGGAGCCAACCTAGGCTCCATGGGCAGAAATACTGGAACCTGGTCCATCAGAAGTGAATGTCTCAGCAATATCACCTCTTGGTCCATACAAACCAGCAGGCTCCATAACAGTGTGCAACAATTTCAAGAAGGCGGGGATGGCACACGGGAAATCTAGTGCGGCACGCATTTGGGCTGTAGCAGCATGAAAGGAGGATGAAAAACATTTCACCCTGTGAGCCGCCATGGTGCCCGCAGAGGCAGCTGAGTCAAAAATGAGTCCAAGATAACGCGTTCCCTCAGTCAGCGATGCTGAAGCAACAGTTGCGGTGCCCAAACTCAAAGAATAGTCAGCAGGTGCCGGAGCACCCGCCTGCACACCCAAAACGAGCGCAATACACTTTGGCACCGACAACTTAAGATTACGATCAGCCAACACAACAGCAGTATGGTTCAGCAAAGCCTGCAGGTCGGGAAGGCACTCCGCCACCAGAGCAGCGTCATCAGCATAATGATAATCAGGATGGCAGCCTGGAAGCCCAGGAAAGCGCGGTCCCTTGTCAAGAGCACTCAAGGCTGCACTAAGTGGCTGAACATACAAATTGTATAACATGGGGCTGAGGGGACAACCTTGCTTGACACCAACACCAACATGGAACGGGGATGCCACTTGCCCATTTGTAACCACTTGATAGCGCAAACCCTGGTACATGCCTGCAATACCACGGACAAGATGCTCTGGGAACTGTAAATCAAGGAGAGTATCCACCATCTTGGCATGGTCAGTAGTATCGTACGCGGCTGAGACATCCAAAAACACCACATACATGAGACGAAAACACCCAAAACCTCCACTGCCCCAATGGGGGTAAGAGCCTTCCTCCTACTTAGGAAAACAAGGAGGGCTTGTAAGTCCGGGTGCAAGCAATAGTTGGTAACAAACCCCGTTGGTTGGACCTCACGCCACATCAGAAGGGTGAGCACAAGCATTCCTAGAGTCAGAGTCATATGGGGGTCAGCAAGATGCCTGACCATTGAGCCCCTTTGGAGCGTACACACCTCACCTAGCAGAGTGCCCTTCGCGAAGCCACACCCAAGGATTTGAATTTGCTTGTTTGTTCGAATCAATTGCTACTTAGCCCTACCTATGCCTAAACCCACTAGACGTGAAGTGCAGGCACTACTTAGGCACTACTCACCTCGTGGGTCAGCGTGTCACCCAGGTTATATGGGGCTGCAGAACCTCCAGGCACGCTAGAGAACAGGATCACCACACCATCTGCAGTTCGAGACCTGCTGTAATCAGATGGGAAGGTGGCCCATCCCAACAGCCCACCACCAGGGGCCCAACTATAGATATTAAGGTCATCTGCTGAACCCTGGCGCTTTGCGGCCTTAAACGTTAGCTCAGCCGATGTACCGGGGCCGGCCGTGTAAGTTGTCTGGTCGATGTAACGTATGGTATTTACGAGTTGGAAGCTGATGCTCGCGTTAACATATCCAGCGTTTAGCACCGCCATCTGATCTGCGATCTGCTGGTCTGTGATATTACCGGCGATGCCGTCAGCAGTAACAACGTGAAAGTAGGTGGGGATTGTCACCGGGAACGTCGCTGCAGCAACGGCAACACCCGCCGCTTGCTGCTCTCGGTACTCTTTCAACCGCTTGTTAACGGCGGCTTGAGCAGTGGGAGGAAGGTCCTTGGTGCTGCAGCGCACGAGGTTGCTCTTAACCCCGGAAGCAGCGGCTGCTAGCGCTGCTGCCTCGTCTGCAGTGTTGTCGGTGGCATCAGACGGCGCACTTTCCACGTGCGTGACACCCAGCTGCTGCTGCTGCTGATGTCCCTCAGCAGTAAAAACGGAAGACTCAGCGCCATTGGCACTGGTTTGCGCAGGTGTTATCTCAGAGCCAGGTGCAGGCGCTGCTGCGAGATCAGCAGCAGCAGGATCACCTTGCAGAAGTTTCCGCTGCTGCTGCCGCTGCTGGGGGTGGACGGATGGGTGTGCTGCAGAGCCTGCTGCAGTCATGGTGACCAGGAGCAGCAGGAGGAGGAACGTGGCTTTCGAGAGTTTCATCTGCATTGCAGACAGAACACAGAAGAACCATTACTCAAGGTAAGTACTAGAAGTGTGCGGAGAAGGGGTAGTTAACTGGATGCATCCCATGCGTCCTCAGGATCTTCAGGCGACAAGGGATTGGCAGGAGGCGTGCACTTTCCTAAGCCATGGTGCTTATACCATGCGCTCTGCTTCCGACCATCCCATGTTTGACAAATTGTGCAATATCGTTCCTCTGCACCATCATCCCTTGTCCTTTTCTGTGCCTGAAGGAACCTGTTGAATCTTTCGCCGGACTGCGGCACCATGGTTCACCGCATGGGTAGCACAGTGCAACCAGCCCGTCTGACACAACTTGCACTAGATTTTGCATGCGAATGACCTTCCTGACCTTAAAGATGGTAATGCAGCAGAAACAAGAGTAAAAACACACATCGCCGCAACACCGCAGGAGTCCAGTGGACACTTGTCGTCACCAGGCACCGCTTGGACGTTATCTGGGCCGTATCTTGACTCCTCGTTTGTCATAGTGATATAGTGATATAGTGACATAGTGATATAGTTTATCAACGTTGATAGCTAATTAGGACCTTGCATGGTGTCGTAAGTGCCTAGGATAGGATCATGTGGATCCATCCGATGGTGTGTTTGGTCGGTTCGACCTAGCAGCCCTTGGCGGTTGCCACACCTTAAATGTTTGTTATGTTATGTCATGTAACTACCGAGGTGTCAGCTGTAGGTAGCATCATCAGTTCAAGCATGCCATTATCTGATGTGACATGGCTAGCATTGGTGACAAGCACGAGTCCGTGAAATGCATGTGATACAGCTGATGGCCGTGCTTGGGAACAGACCTGCGAAATGTTTCTATGGCTGCTGCACATGACCTGCAAGGCGAGCTTCGCGGTGGAATTGCAGGGCCTCCTACATGCATTGCACTTTGTGGGGACCTTTGTGGGGTTCTTTCGCTGTTTTGCAGAGTGCAACATGCATCACATGCGCTTATTGCTGTTGAAGGACTAAAGATGCTACATTACATGTTTGATGAACCCCGAGCCCCGAGCCCCGAGCCCCGAGCAAGGCATTAAACTGCTTGGCTTGCTGCTGACTGGGTCCACCGGTCAGCGCACAGCAAGTCGAAATGGGCTGGCCTGACATACATTGGCCAGCACGGGATCCAGGGTGGGCTGGTGGCAGCCATTGGGCTCTATGCTTTGACAACCTGATGATTAGCCTCTTCAGACAGCTGTGCGATACGTTGTGTCCCGTGGTGCGCAGCAGCAGCTTGCCTATCGGGAGGGGGGCCAGCTGTTGCTGGGCTGGTCTATAGCACTCCATGCTTGTGGCCAGCCATTATGGTTGATGCAACTTTCTCTTTGATGCTATTTGTGGACTGGCATTAATGGACTGCTGTGTCCCATCATCCGCACCTGCCTGCAATCACTAGGAGCGTTGCCTTGACCTTTCAGGGATTGATTCGGCCACATGCATTCCATGTTGCTTGGGTCTGGTTGCATATATCCCTCTGTGGTTGAGTCCTTTGCATGGTTCTTGTACATCTCCAGCCCGTGGTAATCGTCATTGTTTGCCATGCCATTGCAACCGATGGAGGAGTGGGTGGTGTTCTTGATCATGGGCTCTGTGTCGATAGGAGCGTTGCCTTAACTTTGAGGGATTGATTCGGCCACATTCCATGGTGGCCACATTCCATGCTGGTTGGGTCTGGTTGCATATATCCCTCTGTGGTTGAGTCCTTTGCATGGTTCTTGTACATCTCCAGCCCGTGGTAATCGTCATTGTTTGCCATGCCATTGCAACCGATGGAGGAGTGGGTGGTGTTCTTGGTCATGGGCTCTGTCTTGCCTGGATACATGTTTCGGTATCAGTACTGCTTGGTTGGTGGTCTGGAAGCCATTGTGTTTGGATCCATCCGATGGTGTGTTTGGTCGTTTCGACCTAGCAGCCCTTTGCGGTTGCCACACCTTAAATGTTTGTTGTTGTTGTTGAACCTTTAATTCCAATTATGTGGAGAGCAACCTATTACCCTAAACACGTTGCGTGTGTTCAGTGTTTTGAAGGCGGAATGTCAGTGCCATAGGCCCCGCACATGGAAGCTGTCATGAGGACAGTCAGTGTGCTATAGTCTCAATGGTGCTGCCGCACTGATGATCTGACGAATGCGCACTGCATGCAGGAGCCTGCTTGCAAATAAGCTGAGTACCAAACTTCCATGCTTTGTCCAGGTTCTGCTGGAGAGATGCAAGTAATGAGAGAGAGAAAGAACCGCGCCAGAAGGGTTTGGATTCCCCTTCCGTGTGAGGTTGAGGGAGGGGCCGTTATATTTTTTACGTTTACATACGTTTAAACCCCTACCATCAGGATGAAGGAGTGGGTGGGCGTCCGCCCACCCACCGCGGTTAGCCACTTTTGCCATTCGGCGCTTTTTGTATCCTGCCTTGCCAGCTTGCGTCTTGTTTTGTGAATGGAGGTAAGGCTCTTTATTGCAGCAAGGTGGATTGTCCTTAGGCATTTTGAAACTGCCTCAGCCCTGGGCCCCAGTGTTCCTAGATACATGACTGTGCAATCATATATATTTCCTGTGACTCCTACTAGTAGGGGATTGTAGTGAATCCGCGCGGTTGGGTCCACTTCTTGTGTCTCAAGCAATGACTACCGGTATTACTGAACTGAAGGTGCTTAGCTTTCCCACCCGATGCCCTGCCACATGATCATATTGGAGCCGGAGCACAGGACTGGTAAGAACATCCAAGAACGTATGCTTTTAATGTAAGACGATGTGCTGAATAGCAGAGGCGCTTACCTTGGAAGGAGCTGTAGGAGCACAGCGGCGTGGAGAGTCGTCCAGCACCGAGTCTGAAGCTTGCTAGTCGGATGGCTATCACCGCGTCCTTTGAGTCGCACGTACCAGGGCGATGGTGTCCTGTGAAGCAAAAAGAGAGCGCAATAAGCGGAAGGTGTCATTTTCTTCACGGTCACCTGGGCAGTCTCTTCTCGTCCGGAGTGGAAAAGCACTGTTTTGACTAGTCTTTGTTGTTGTAGAATCTGGTCTGATGACAAATACATTGCCGGCAAGGGCTCGAGGGAGGCTGGTGGCAGCCAGTGTGCAGAGATTCATGGACAGGAACTTTGAGTATGTCGTTGGAGCCTGAGTTGGCTCAGACTAGTGGATGGTGCTGCCCCCACCAGTGCCCCAACTTCGATGTGGACATTTGGGATTACATTTGGTAATCTGGTAGATTGTTCTGGCAAATCAGAGATAACACTGCCTGCATGAAGCAGATTAGGAACACTGCTCAGCCGGTATGTTCCATTGGGCGTTGGTACATTTAGAGTTATTGCTAGGGCCTTCTCATTGACGAGGCCCTTACTCAGTGCTTTGGTAGAATATTGCTGTTGCAGCCGTCAGTGTCGAGTTAGGGCTTCTTATATGTATAGCGGCATGTTTTTTTGTCACTACATAGCCTGAGTTCTTGTGGAACATCTTGCATGCCTGCTGCTTGAATTGGGTGCTCATTTTTGCGCTTTGCAAGGGTGGGGAAGCTCATAGCGCCTCCTACTAGGCCATTTAGTAGCAAACTCTGCCGCATCGAGCAAGTAGCTAAGCTGGTCGTGGTAGGGCTTAGTCATGGGCGGCGTGGGCAGTACATCTATGGAGTCACCGAGTGACGTGGGGCACTCAGGTTCAGGGGGCATCCTGCGAGGGCCATAATCAGATCCTTGTTGCTGCGAAGGTGGACGGGTCCGACCGGTAGTGAGGTCTGCATTGGTATGGAGAATTACCCTGTGCTGGTCTCTGTCGCTTCCATGCCGCCAGGGTACTGAAACAGGGCCGTTGGCAGGTTTATTCGCTGCATGGAATGCAATTGCTTCCCCTCATTGTATATAAATACTTACTGATCTGTTTGTTTGTATTATGCGCCATGTCATATTGTGAAGCGGGGTCTTTTAGATAACTGAACGAATCATGCACTGCGCGCAACGTGCTGGCTGCAAAGGGTTATTCAGATCGCCCTCACAACGCTCTGTGCCAAGGATAGCTTTTTCCGCACCCTCGTGTAGAAGGTCAAGCACCGCAGCTAGCAGGCGTGATTTCATAGCCAGTACTGTCGCAGGTCATGGCTTAGCCCCCAAGCCGAGTTCGAGTACCTTCACTTTACGTTCGAAGTCTCAATTGCATACCCATACCGCAGGTATCGTAGCGCTACAGAAAGGCTCTCTAGCTGAGGAAGCGCAGACGCAGACGCAACAGCCTGCATCCTCCGAAGGTCCTATCCTTCAACCCCAGCAAGAACAGCAACAACAGCAGCAGCAGCCTCCCGAAGCATCCACTTCGCAGCCAGTATCACCACAACAACCAGCAGTAGCACCAGAGCAGCAGCAGCAAGCAGAGGGGTCAACCGCGGCGCCTGAGCCTGGGGTTACTAATGGCAGCTTAACCACCCCCTCTCAATCTCCATCTGCTCAATCTCTTCCGCCTGCAGAAGCTGCTCCACCTCCATCCACTAGCAGCCCAGCGCCTAAAGATGCTCTGCAGCTCTCAGAGGAAGCAGCAAAGAAGCTGTTAGATGAGGAAGAGGAGCGAAGAAAGCTGCGCAAGCGCAAGAAGGGGCGGATCAGAGAACTGGAAGAGGTGAGTGCTGAGGGGATGGGACCTAGCTCTACATCCAGGAGTGTTCCTGCTTTCTGGACAGGGTCTAGCATTGGCAGGCAACTTCGGAGCAAGAACTAGGGTGAGCTTTTGGGGTTTTTTGCTGATGGCATAACTTCAGTTGTGAAGGGTTGGGATGCAGGTCAGCCGGTCTACAGTCTAGCGAATGACAGTTTAGTTTAGGCAGTGCTGCAAGCAGCTAATACATGGTGAAAATACCACTCATCAGCTGATTAAACTTGCCACCAGATCAGCTGATTAACTTTGCCAGGAGGTTGGGTACAGGTAGCCAAAGCGTTGGAAAGTGCGGACAAAGTAGCCACGTGTCTGTCATGCAGTGCTGGGAGGGAGAAAAGCAGGGTGCAGCGAACAAAGCAGGTTGCCACTGATTAGCTGAGTAAACCCGCGATTGATCAGCTGATGGAAGGGATGGCATCCAGATTGGGCGAAGCTGCTTTTGGTGTTTGTTCCACCTTTCTGTTTCCATAACAGCTTGATGTGAGTGATCTATGGCTATTTTGCTATGGCATATGATGGAATGCAATCAACCTCTTCCTCCTCTGCTGCTGCCACTGCTGTCCGTGCAGATCTGTGGTGAAATACCTGCTTTTCCTCTGTCCCACCGTGAAACGTATTTGTAAGCCGCTGCTGCTGCTGTAATTCCCTGCAGATTCGTGGTGAGCTGGCTGAGAAGGAGCTCATCCTGCTGCAGAAGGAACAAGAGCTTCTGGACAAGGAGCAGACACTCATTGTGCTTAAAGAAGAGGTAAGCAGCCCATGTACATATGAAGCAAGATGCTGAATGTGGGAATGTGTGGTGGAAGCTGATGCCTGGCTATGAGCCCTGGGATACAGCTAGCATTGTTACATTGCAGCATCTACGTTTGCTGCACCTTGAGCGGCATACAATGAAGGAAGTAGGCTTACTACAGTGAGGCCACCCGCGTCCTGAACACCGACTGACATATATTGCCTGCCTCGTCATATCACCACCTCCTGTGGATGTGTGGATGGTAGCTGATGGTAGCTGATGCTGAAGCTGAGGCAGTGGAAGTTGCTGTGGGACGGAACTCATGTTTATCTTAGGACTGCAATACATATGAGATACGGTAGATCACTGCACAGCTTTCGGGCCGTCAGCACCCGCCACATGACTCCAACCAGTTTGTTAGTGTGTGTTGAGAGAAACCGATACTGAGAGCTAAGGCACTGCAATGCAGTATGTCTCCCCTGTCACTTGGAGAATGCTGATTGTGCTGTTGAACCTATTGAGGACAGGGGACGAATAACTAAAGGCTCTGCAGTTCACTCTGCTGCTAGTGATCTGTTGGCATTCAGAGCTTTGCATTCATGACTGATTGGGTTTCGCTAGCTCCTGTGGTCTTATTGCTGAGCTCCGTGCATGCTCGCTGTTTCTGTACTAGTGAATTGCATTTTGAAGTACGCCTCTGTTCTAAGTCTGTCCGGCTGTGGCTCTTGTTGCCTGCTTGCAGCTTGAACTAGAACGAAAGCTCCGCGCACTGCTTACTAAAGAGAAGGAGAAGGCTGAGGAAGAGGCAGCACTGGCTATGGGGCTATGCACTGGTGGGGCTATGTTGCCATGAATGGTCTGCAGTCAGTGGCATCAGCTATCTACTCTGGGCATTTGCGCAGTCCACGTACTTGTGGGCAGTTGGGGGTTTGGGCAGTCCATCTTATTACTATTCCTCCACCCTGCTGCCTGGCTTCTTGTCGACGGCGTTGCATTAGCTATGAGCAGCAGGACACCAGACGGTTTGCGTACTATTGTGTGCCCCCATATCACTGACAGCTGTTTATACGGTGGCAGTTGGGGCCAGCAATTGGCTGATGCGTGGTACTATCATCTGCATGTTCTAAGTAGTGCAGGTAGGCAGTTAGCTCGGCAACGGCAGGTGATACTGTGGATGTGTGTGGCTGCTGAATAAACCGATGGAAGAGTACATCAGAGCATATGTGGATGATATGGGTCCAGGAGGGGGTTCTGCAGGGGCGCTGCTTACTCTGCTGCACCGTGTGCATGTTGGTGCTTGCCAAACTGTGTGTTTTGTGAGTGCGCATAAGGTGGGGGCTACTGGGAAGTAAAGGTAACCTTGCCGGCTTTGGGCCTTTAATGGGATGCCGCGATGCTTCCATATGGAACTCGCGTTAAGTCGCATGTTACACATGGGGTGCTGGAGCGCTGAGGTACCTGTACAACGGAGCGAGACAGGACCCACATGATACATTCGCGAAGTCTTACCTGCGCCAGTGCAGTGGGGACTAACATGATTGAGTGTGGTAACTGTTGCACGTCGTGTGAGTAGCCAGTCCGGACCGAATCTCAGTTTCAAGTCGCCGGACGGGCCGCGGAGTCGACAGCGCTGCCCCGCTCAACTCATAGTCTGGAACCGCTGGCGGCCGAAAACCTTCAGACATGTACAGACCTGCACGGTAGAATATCTACCCAGCGGCTCAGTCGGTACTCACCGGTGCACGGCTTACTCCATCGAGCCATTCAGCCTGGCAGCCCTTGCACGGAGTGCAACGCTGCTCTGCTGGGACACCACGCTACATACATGGAAGATGCTTACATGAAATCTTACACTTCGACTTATACACCATCGTTCAGACAGACCGCTTCAGGGCACCTCCCTCCCCTCATCTCACATTTTCTTCTTGTTTTACCGCATCTCTCTCAATTCCATGCATATACACACATCCATACACAACTCAAGGCCAAACTGAACAGCAAAGTGCATTTCCACATACGCACACTTCTGGTGAAGAACAAGCAACATCACATCATCCTTTATGGATGGACCAGCCATTGGCCTGCCTACAATGTCAAAGCCTGTATGATAGTTTCCCATCACATCCTCCACCCCAGTGCGCAAAAGCATCTATTCTTTTGAACAGGCCTCTCAACATCATATCACCACTCACAGGCATCCCCACGTGGGATGAATCAGTAGCATAGGGAAATTGGTAGTGAAGGTGCACCTAACTCATGCTACTGACTCATCCTTCCACCACACCCACAAGCAACCACTCAAGAGCCAAAAAGACAATCCTATTTATGCTGACAATCCCCTCTCAATACCAAGTTAGTATCTGCCCATTACAGAGGTACCTACTGCTTCCACACCTTCCCCTTTTCCAGCCAAGTATGTACCAGAAGCACACTCCCCACCCACCAGAAGCACACTCCCCACCCACCCCACCCTTGTCTAGCAGAGCCAGTACTATTACAAAACCGATGGTCACACGCCAATGGGCATGCATACCATACATACAGCTGCATCAACCCCGTCCACCCCACCCCAACACACCAACCAACTTGTAATGGAAAGAGAGCTACAGCTTTGTTGATGATTTCTGCTTTCGTGACAAAGCTGCTTTTGGCTTTTTGAAGATTTTGCCAAGATGGATGCAACAGCACTCCCTCACTCAACACCCAGAACATCACTCCTCACTCCCAGCCCACTCCCTAGCAGCCTCGATGCCCAACCATGCAGGAACCAGGTCTGCCTACTCGCCAGACATTGGCTGTGCCATATGTTTGATGCATATTTACCTGCAACATAACGCAAAACACACCCACTCTTCTGAGCTTCATCAAATTTCAACCTCAACCTCAACCAAGTGCCCCTCAGCCAATGCAGCCATCTTCTATCTTCTCTCCAGTTGACGCCCAACAGTTACCAGGGCGACCATAGCCTCTCCCATCTTGGGTCCGTCACCAGGGTCAGCACCGGGGTGACCTTGGAGGGGAGCTGGATGCCTCCCCCATTCTACCGTCCTTGTGGTAGGGGGTATTTGGAGGGGACTTGGACCTTGAATGGGAGCGGGGTCGTGAGCGTCCCCTAGATGCAGCAGGCAGAGTCATAGCAAGCATGCACACAGTCAAACAAAAGTGCAACAACAAACACCAGCAGTTCCAATGACAATTGACAGTACAGGATGCCCCTTCCATTGAAGGCCTGGATCCGAATTAACCCTCTACCAACCACTCGCGAACTATTATTGTTTGCAATCCTGCGCCAGCATTATGAATCAGTAACCCATAAAAACCAAGCACTCAGCAAAACCAAAGCCAACAGTCGAACCGGGAGCTTCAGACACAAATGCACATCCCATTCGCACTCAACAATTGACCCGCCCTCTACCCTGACATGGGAGCTTCAGATACAAATTGCACATCCCATTCGCACTCAACAAACGACCCATCCTCAACCCTGACATGTTACACACTGACCAAAACCCCTGGATATGCTTCTTGCTGTTCATGAGGAGTACTGGGAATCCTCAGGAGAGCGGGAACGAGAGCGTGAAGCTGAAGGTGATGCATTGCGGCGGGGAGGTGGGGAATCCCCACGCTTGACAGGCTTGTGGTGACTGTAGCTTGATCTGTGGCTTGCGGATCTGCCCCTACAATCAGCATGAAACCATATATGAAACCCCCACCCCACTCCAAAGCAAGAAGCCAAACTACACGGAAACGAGCCGAGTCATCCAGAAGCAAGTAGCCATGGCAAGCAGAAGCAAAGCGGTAGCTATCTGCCTGGCGTTCACACAGACCACCGAAATCACAAAGCAACCCACTGGCATACTCATGCCTGCAAATGCTAAGACCAAGCTTGCCAAGCCCTAGCACCCCAAAACCATTGCACAGTGGCGTACAAACACACCCACCCACCCCAGGAATACCTTTTCTGGTCGCAGCCATTGCTCTCATTCCTTATGCACAACACCCTTCTCTTTATAATAACACCCTTTCTTTTTAGGCCCCTAGAGAACCCCAGCTTTACACGCCCCTAGAAAACAACAGCTATTGCTCACTGTCTGAACCACCCATTAGTACATAAGACCACCCACCCAACCCACCCACCCGCAACAGTTGCCTTTCTGGACAAAGCCTTTGCTCCCAGCCCTTAAGAAGAACGAAAACTTCCTCACCATTAGCCCATAAACCTCCCCCGTACCGAAACCCTGAACCCTCAGCCTCTCCCTCATACCCTGGACCTCCCCCCTACCTGTCTGGGCTGCCTTCAAACCATTTCCAGCCAAAGAACTTGAAGTCTTCTGGGGTAGCGTAGTCCACCTTCCATGTGCGTCCATCTACCCTGAAACCATCTGCAGGCACAAGAACATACACAGAAGGGGAAATCAGTAATGGAAGAATGATGCAAGCCTGGTGAAAGACACCCCGACTCAATAGGGGTACATAAGCTAAACAGGGCATAGTCTATGAAGGCATCAAGACATGGTGGATCAATTTGATGTCTGCACTGCTGCTCTTGCTGCATCTTAGGCTCAACCCAGGGCTGCGCCAAGCAGCAATACATCAATCCCACTTTGCAGATGCTGCTCATGCAGACGCAAAATATGTAGGCAGTCAGCCACGGCAACTGTCTGGAACTCTGCCTAGTCCAGAGCTGCACCAGGCACCAACAAAGCCTGGACCCTCCTTCCTAGATGCTGCTCATGCAAATGCGACATATGAGAGGCAGTCAGCCACAGCCGCGTTTTCAAGGAGCTTCATCACTTGTCCCACAAACGCATCTGATATGTACCATCTATGTGCAATGTTTCCAGCCTGCTGCTTACCCATCTTCCTCCAGGCATATGAGCAGTCATCAGCCCTGCAGGACAAGAGATAAACACGCTTTTGATTAGACAAAACAGCTGACAGCTCACAATGTTCATTACAGATATGCAGAAAGAAGTGCAAATGCAGCAAATCCCCTAGTGCTAGTAGTGGCTGGAAGAGAAAGTGCAACTTTTGCCATGATACCAAGTGGCTAGAACTGAACTGTTGCAACTTGCAAGCTCCCTGGATGTCCTGGTGCATGCACGTAATCCATGCAAGCAGCAGCTCTCCACCACCATGCAGTCCAGGTATTTTGCAGGAAAAGAGGGGTGCTCGCATTCTGAAATAACGTGCAGCAGTGAGACATGAGCAGAACATGAGCACACTCCAAAAAAGGCCAAGTGCTGCATAGCTAAAAACCTGTGGCATACTCGTTGTGCATGCATAATCTTCTAATGCATGAGCTACTTGATCAACACAACATGCAGTGCTATCTGCAGTGCACTTAGTGACCTGTGGGGTTGTCGAGGGTCACGCTTGAAGAGACGGTCTCGGGCGAAGGTCACTCAGGGGCATCCTCAGATGCTGTGCAACACGCAGCACGAACAAACAGCTGTTGCTATACAGACTCTAAGAGGCATAATCAAATTAGAGACATGCTGTCCGAATAACAAATTATCCACAGCTAGACAGAAGCCAGAACGTGTAAGAATGACGCGCCAAGTGACCTCACGTGACCATGTTGGACATATCTGCAATGAATGCTGGCCTAGTCCTACAGCTGTGCACTGACAGTTCCTAAGTTTCGCATTGTGGGCGCACTTACCGTTCGAACTCAATCAAGGAGCAGCGGTGCTTGGGATCGCGCACAACGTCCCGTATCTTGCCACACCAGTCAAATTCCCGAGCAATGTCCTTGCTGGTGGTTACTGAAGACACGTTGTCCACCACGAGTACGTACCGCGACTTCATGTTCGCTTCAAGCTGCGCTAACTTGGGGCCCCGCAAGCGAGATGACGTCAGGTGCCTATGCACGAGCGCAAATTGCGAATTGTTCGATTTGAGAAGTTGCCAGCTTACTAACAAGTCGAACCTGCAGGTCGCCAATTGGACTGGTGAAGGGCATGTCCCAGATTAAGCGGGCTGCATCCTCGAGGCGAAAGCTCTGGAAGCTGCTGCTATAGCCTACCGGTATTTGCTACTGCCTGAGCAAACCCGGGTTCATGAGTTCAATGACCCGGTGAGTTCCACAGTGGACGACAGATGCTCTCCGAGGCCTAGTCAGCCTCTAAGGATCACTTGGTAAGGCATCTGAATGTGGACTGCAACGGAGCCTTTGCATGCTTGTCCGGTGTCCGGTGCATGTGAGGGGTTACCGGCAGATTGCTTTTCCCTCTATCCTGTATCCTTCATCGCAAGGGCCCAGCAACGAATCCAGATGTAGACGTATCAGATCATATTCCAGGCACTTGCCAAGAAGTTATCTGGGCCTTTTATAATGGACGAAGGACCTTCCATCGAACCTCCTCCCCAACCGCTGGACGAGGAGGGACCAGTAGAGGCAGCAGAGACCCCCACCCCGGCAATCAAGCAGTTCTATATCATACCTTTGCCGTCTCCAGTCAAGAAACGGAGGCTACGTGCAGATGCGGCGCTGCGCAAAGTACGTTAACTACCCATAACTGAACTGTGGTAGGGCAATTCAATCCGCTCTACTTTTGCTCCTGAGGCACCCTTTGCCGGAACCTGGTACATGCATGCGCCTCTCACTGATCGTTCCGTTTGTAACTGCAGATAATACAGCACCTGGCCAGTGCTTTACCAGAAACTGTCAGCAGGCGTGACTGGGTCACCACAAGGCGGATATTAAGGCTCTTGCTGTGGTTTACTCGGCATGTCCCAGGGTCTTCCAGCATATTGGCAGCTGCAAAGGGCACTCAACGTCTTCAAGGTACGCTGAGTGCTTGACTAGTACATTTTCATAATGGCCTGCAGTGCTCTTGGAGCTGCAATTAATAATTAATAAGGTAGTAATGGTCAGTATGCTGTAGTAGTAGCTGCTTGGCTTGCAATCGTGCAGCAACTTGGCATCAATGTAGCATCTGTGGCAGCCACTGCTATTGATCTACGTTATGATCTGTTGGAGCTGTGTTTGTTAAGTACCTGCTTGGTAGCCAACAGATAAACGGCATCTATCCCTGACACATTATTAGTGCATGCTATTTGCTGCATATTCGTTAATCAGTGAATAGCTTGATTATGATCTCCTGAACATGCCATCTGTATCAGTTGTCTTCACTTGTGATTTCCATGTGACCATCATGGCCCATTCTGCTCCTTGGCTTGTCCATGTAGTTGTCCTGAAGGCAGTTATCACACACAAGCAGCAAGCACAGCAGACACAGCCGCAGCAGGGACAAGGCAGTGTGCATGCACAGGAGCAGACAGGTCAAGATGGTGAGCAGCAGCAGCAACAGGAGCAGCGGGACGAGCAGCAGCAGGAGCAAGCAGTTGATGCTGAAGCCAGTGTTAATGTGCCCAGCTTGCCATCGCTGCTGGAATTGTCCAGTGCTTTGTTGCTGGAATGTGTACGGGCATCAGAGTCAGCAGCTGACTTGGTGGTGGAGAGTGATAGCATCAGGTGGGGATCAAAGGGGGCTTGGGCCATTGTCTGGCAGAGACAGTCTACAACAATTAGAGTAGCAGCATTGGTACACGGTCCCTGAAAATGATTGGGTAAGGGATACCTGATGCAGGGTGGGAAAGAAGGTGACCGGGTTTATGCAGCAACATATGGCAACGTGGATTGCTGTGGAGATGGCAGCTGGCACAAATACAGCACACTGGGTGCCGGCACAAGGCCCTTGAAAGACTATTGAGGATCAGTATCATGCCAGGGATAAACACATTAGCTGCCCTATTGCACTGCGCACACTTGCAGTAAGTCATGTCTTCACAGAACCATGGTAGGACCATGGATCAGCCACAAGCAACCAGCACGGCAATGTCTCTCATGAGCCAGTCCAGCAGTTTAGAGATGTGATCTGAAGTTCACGACCCTGTGCACGCCTCCGCAGGTTGCTGCTGCAGCTCCTGGTGAGCAGTGAGGTGTCTCCCCTGGCAAAACGGCACACCTGTCAAGTGCTGCAGGCCTTGGCAGCATCCAAGCTGGGTAGGTGGATTGCAGGGGGGGGGGCTCTGGGAGAAGAGATGCATGTGCTGCAGGTGCAGCAGTTAGGGACTGTGGCGGGAATGTTGCAGCAGCTTCACCGCATGTGTGCTGAGCCATGCAGCAGATAAAGTTCTTGTGTTGAGTAATGCATGATGCCCCAAGGATTCACCTTGATTCACCTGACTGTAGCAAAGAGCCCCATATGTCACCTCTTGGGCTTGTCGACGCTTACTGCTAGACACCAGCCTCGCGCTCGCTCCAGCTGTTAATCCAGCCCTTAGCCAGTTCTCACAAGCTAACTGCTAAAAATAGAATTCAGCTAATCTCCAAAAGCTAAGCATAGGGTGCATAAAGCGCTTGTGTGCAGCTTTGCAGGATTATGCCAGAATCCATTGTACACCTGCAGCATACTGGTGTCTGGTGTTATCCACTTGCGGGGACTTGATGGCTGTTCTATCTGTTCAGGAGGCAATGACAGCCTCCTCGTCTGCTCAATTTTCTGCTGCGTACCTAGCAAGGCCTCTCACCCCTCTCTCTGCTTTCGGGTCTCTTCCACCTTCCTCTTTCCATCTTGTAGTATACAAGGATGTGCTGCAAGGAGCTGGCATCATGGATGCCCTGTTGTCCTGCCTGACCTCCGCCAGCCCCTTGTGTGACCTCAGCTTCACTCAGGACCTGCTGTGGATCCTGATCTGCCTGGCGGATGATGATGTTGTCTATAAGGACTTCATGCGGGAGGAGGGGGTGCTGGAGGTGCTCACGGCGCTGTTCAGTGTGTACCAGGCGCATAGCAGCTTGCCAGAGATCCGCCCCATTGCAGCTCAAATGCTTAGGTAGGTGCTGGGGGATGGATGCTTTGGGTTTGGTCAGATCTCGGTAATGTGTATGTAGGTGGTTAGCAGGATGCACGTGCTCTACTTTAAGTATGCAGATATGTTAAGGGCATTCTGCTGCCTTGGTAAGCAGACAGTAGGGACACTGATTACCCATGACCCTGCTGGCTGCAGAGGCAGGGGAGAGGGGGGGTGTTTGATCACTGTAAATTTCAAGTGACTTCATCCTAGATAATATATGTACAGAGTGTGTTTCGGTCAGCAGTCGGGCAGGCCTTGTCCTCTCGGTCCTTTGCAGCTACATTATGAAGCCTAACATGGGGTGGAGGCATGTTTACTGTTGTGCAAATATTGTGCTTGTCCCACTTCAGAGGTGATGCTAACTTTTGTCCATGATTAGTAAGAATTAAGGAATGACAAAGAAATAAGGAACAAATAACAAAATGCACCCACCTTCTGTAGGTGCCTGCACCTGCTGGCTCATGATGACGACCAGGTGAAGGAGGACCTGCGGAATCTCGGTCTCATCCCACTCCTTGTTAACCAAGTGCGCCATGACGTACACACCTTGTCCCAGCCCCCTCCTCCTCCCAGCACCCTCAGCAACAGCCACCCTACCACCCCAGGCCGCAGCCCCCGCACCACTGCCCCTATCTTCTCTCAGGGCGGCCTCAGCAGCGGTTACTCCTCTGCGCGGATTGAAGCTGCAGGGGCTGAGACCACTGGGTCTGCAAGGACGCCTCGGGGTGGCAGCGGTGGAGAGGGCAGTTTCAGCAGCTTCCGGGCGATGCCGGAAGCCATCCCAGAAAACGAGGAGAAGGTGTTGGGTGGACAGGGGGCGAGCCCTTATGCATACTCGTCTGGGTCGGGGTACTTCAGCCTTGGGCGGTACGTTAGCTTCGCGGCGCGGGATGTTGAGGCAGGGGCACTGCGGGGGTTGGGAGCTGGTCCCACGCCGTTGCAGAGGTGTTGTGTGGCAGCTCTGCTGAGGGAGGTGCTGCGTCCGGTGGTGGGGCCTAAGTCTAGGGAGGTGTTGCTGCATGGGCTGCTGCTGCCAGTGCTGCATATGCAGGTGTCCGGGCCGAGGTTGAGCTTGGCTATGGAGACAGCAGCAGTGTTGAAGAGCTTGCTGTGTGATAGCCCTGCTAATCAAGCAGCAGCGTACAAGGCGGGTGTGGTAGGGCCTCTCGTGAAGGTGAGGAATGGAAAAGAGGGGATCAAAACATGGCTGAGGGCTAAGAATCATGGCTGCTAGGGGTCAAGGCATTCTGGATGCATGCAGTGATTCCTCCCGATTGTGGATTCTAACAGTTCTGCATGTACATATTGAGACATCGAGGAAAGGCAATCTTAAGAACCCAGTGAGGAGTGTGGGCACATTGAGTAATTGGTCAGAAAGGCCTTTCCATGTCTCTGGCTAGCTGGTCTGACCCATGCTACATGACTGTCCAATGCCTGGGTGCTGTGCATGCCACAGCTGTCCAGAGTTGATCAATAACAACAATCTAATTGTGTATGTGAAGGTTTTAGCAATCTGCGCCCCTGCACGTTGACTGAGCGGCTGGCCACCTAATGGCTTCTGACTGATCTGGAGTCCATGCTTGCAGTACTAGAAAGTGGGGTCTTTGCTGCTGCGAGTTAGCGGTGATGCTCTCGTCTGTCACACGTGTGGTGCATGTCTTTCCTATGCCTGCAGCTCCTGTATGCGCACAATGCTGCTATGTGGTAGTGGTAACGCCTTACTCATTCACACGTGTGGTGCATTTCTTGTTTATTCCTGCAGCTCCTGTATGCACGCAACCTGGATGTAGCCAGCCAAGCAGCTGAGGCGATCACCTACCTGGGTGCCTACCATCAAGAGTGGCTGGAGCAGGGGGCGCTGCCTGCACTGGCAGAGCTGCTGCAGGAATGCAGTGCTCATGCGCAGGCAGTGGGGCTGGGGGCACGGCATGCTGTGGTGGAACCACTGTTTCCTGGAGCAGGTCAGTGGGGGATAAGAAATCTGAGGATTGGGGGATGGGCGACTGGTATCTGCTTGTTGTGAGCAATTGTGAAGGACGAGGAAAGCAATTGAGGTTTGTTGGCGTGGCAGCCAAATGGTGTTTGCTCGTCTATGAGTAGGAACGGTTGCTAATTGCCAATGGGAAACGTGTGTCAGAACCACATCCAGGTAGGATCTTTTTGGGTTGCTTGGTCATCCGTGCTGGTTGTCCAGCGTAGAGTGCACAAAGCCATTGTTCTGCTTAAGAGCGGTTTCGCCTTCTTCGCAAAACATGGTCAAGTTATCCCCTCACTGAGGTGTAGGGAGCTTTTGCACTGGGTTATACACCAGACGATTCCATGCTCTTTGAGAGCTACTGCTAGGCTGCTTACCCTTGTGTTTTGCCATCTGTAGGCTGCTCAACCCTATGTTTTTGCCACCGTTAGGCTGGTTACCCTTGTGTTGTTTTTCCATCGTTAGGCTGCTTACCCTTGTGTTGTTTTGCCACCGTTAGGCTGCTTATCCCTGTGATGTTGCCATCTCTAGGCTGCTCAACCTTGTGTTGTTGCCATCGTTAGGCTGCTTACCCTTGTGTTGTTTTGCCATCACAGGTGCTAAGGAGCCGTCAGGTGTAGGGCCCAGCACGGCAGCTGCTGCTGAGGGCCTCTCAGGCACCAACTGGGGTGTAGGTGGCGGTGCTGGCCCAGCAGACAGCAGCACCACCACTGGGCTGCATCTCTCTGGCCGGCAGCGGATGCGTGTCAGTGTCCAAGGCAGCATTCATTGCTTGGTGTGCTCACACCCCGGACATGAGTCCTGCGGCTTCTGTCCTTTGAGCCAAGTGATCAAGGCGCTGCTCCGGTTGATGACGAGCGAGGTTGACACGCAAGACGTGTTCCTTGCTGCTGGCGGCATACCGCTGTTAGTGGGTCTTATGCGGCAGGAAGTTGGGCAGGTGCATAGCAGGCTGATGGGGTCTCTTGTGAATCTGCTGGTTGTGGCGGTTGTGGGGAACCCTCGGGCGCAGGATGCGGTTCGGAATTGCGGCGGGGTTGAGATGTTGTTGTCTGCACTTGCGGGGTTGATGCATCCCGGGCGGGGTGACGTGCACCAGCTGCGGGTGTCTCTTCTGACAGCACTAACGGTATCTATTGCAGGCAACACCGCGAACAAGCTCGCATTCCGGGAACAGGGTGGCTTGGCGACGTTGGTGGGGATGTTAAATCAGTTGGCAGGGTCTGCAGGTCCCGAGGATGTAGAGGATGGGGAGCAGCTTGTAGCAGCTGAACTGGAGCTGCTATGTGCTTGCCTGCCGGAATGCCCGGGTAATCAGGTGATGCTGCATAGCTTAGGTATGACGGAGCTGCTGCTGCTGCAGCTGTCTCAGCCGAGCGGGAACACGGCACTGCAGCGGCTGCTGACGACGGCGCTGTCGTTGATGGCAGATGAGCAGCCGCTGGTGCAGGAGATGGTGGTGTCGGCGCAGCTGATCCCGGTGCTTATGGAGAGGGTGCGCCACCCCACATCAAACCAGACAATGCAGGTGCGCCAGGGGCTGATGGGTATCGTTATTGGTTGGTGGTCTGGAATCCATTGTCTTTGGATTGATCCGATTGTGTGTGTGGTCGGTCTCACCTAGCAGCCCGCTTGCGGTTGCCACACCTGTAATATTTGTTTGTTTGTTGTTTAGATATGTTTTTTGGTTGATCCATGTTTTCTGAACAGTGAATAAGTCTCAGTGAGCAACCAGAGATACATAAAAGCACGGCCTGAAGGAAAAGGGGGGCCATGAGAATTTGGGGTCGCAGGGTGCGTCGTGTCCTTGATCTGCTCATGGCAAAAGAACCATAGGCCCTGCACTGCATTCGTCACAAAGACATCTCCCAAAAACATCGAGGTGGGGTTGTCTTCTCACAAGGATTTGTGCTAAGGATAACTAGCAGGGGCAGAGGAGTTAAGGGGTACGGCACAGAGAGCTTGGTATGGCAGGTATATATTTGATGTGTGGTAGCCGCAAAAGGGCTGCTAGGACCGGCTGGATAACCGGAGTGTTCTGCCTGCCTCCTCTCAGAGATTCCTCTCTTCTTTCCTTGTCCTCCCCTGTTGTGCAGGTATACATGCAGGCCCTAAGCCGCTTCCTGCGTGGCAATGCAGCTGCTTGCAAGCAAGCCTGCAGTCAACAAGCCGTGTCCTTCCTGGTCCAGCTCATAGGCAGCTGCCAGGACCTAGTGCTGGTGGAAGCTGCTGCACAGGTAGGAGGGGCTGGGAGGCTTGCGGGGACCGCTGCAGGGTCTATGGTTGCTGGCCCAGCTTTGTGTTGTGCAAAAGAGCAGCCTTCTGGGACAAGGAGACGGGGTGTTTGCTTGTTAGCGCGGGTTCTGCCATTGGTTAGAAACACATTTGGGAGAGGGGGTTATGAATCAGCATGAGCTGGTTGTGCCAGGAGTTTGTGCTGGTGGAAGCTGCTGCACAGGTAGAAGGGGCTGAGAGGCTTGCGTAAACCCGTGGTGTGCAGCAGAATTTAGCAGTCTACTGTTGCTGACCTAGGTTATGTTGTGCTAAGGGGCAAGCTTCGGCTATGATTGTCTGGATCTTTGCTTATGGATTTGGTTCTTGCATCTGGTTGGGAATACGTTTGGGAGAGGGGGATATGAATCAGCATTGCTGATTGGGTCAGGATCCGGTGCTGGTGGAAGCGGCTGCAGAGATAGGAGGGGGCTGGGAGGCTTGCCTGGTAGCACTTGATTCAGGACCCGGAGAAAGGAGCTGTGAGTATTTGGCTCCAGCTGTATGCTATTGAAAGCCACCGAAGAACCCTGTTCTAAGGCGTACTGAATAGCCAGGTTCAGCACGTACTGTACGACAAGAAGCTAGAAAGGTCTTCCCCGATTAGCAAGGACCACTGCCCTTTAGTACCTTTCTCCAACCAGCCAGCCTGCCTGATGCTTCGTGTTTAATGGGTGCCAATGTGTGCTTTCTGATCATGCTCCTGCATCTGGTTAGAAATGCGCTAGGGATTAAAGAGTGTTTGGTTCAGCATGAGCTGGTTGTGCCTTTTAGTAAACATGATTTGACGTAGCTTTCTGGTGAGTAGTCATTAAAGACTTGAAATCCGTGACCCTGTGATGAATACCACTGCCGTGGACTTCCTATGAACCTGAGGGTGGTAGATGTGCTGCTGCTGAGTGATGACGCCAATTGTTGTTGTTTTACCTGTTCTCTACCTGAAATCCAGCTTTTTCTTGGATGTTTAGGGGCTGTGGTGTCCTGCTTGGCCTTGTCAGTTAACCACCCACTTTTGCCTTTTTTTTCACTGTTATCTGCAGTGTGTGGAGGCGTTAGCGGCCACTGGCAACAGCGATGCACAGGGCCAGCTTGTAGCAGCAGGTGCCGTACTGGTGCTCAGAGAGAGGCTAGAGCAGAACGCCGCTATCACTCCAGCCTCAGCTTTGAAAGGCGCCACTGCTTTCACCATTCCTGGACCACCAGCAGCAGTACCAGCGCCATCACCTGCACCAGCACCAGTAGCAGCAGCTGTGGATCATGCAGCTAATAGCACTGTTGCTGGGGTGAATGGTCCTGGTGGAAGCAGCAGCCAGCAGCAGCAGGAACCGGGGATGGATGCGGTAGCATCTTTAGATGAGGGCATTGCAGAGATGCCTGGTACTGCTGCTGATGCCAGTGGTGGGGAAAGCCAGGGGCAAGAGGCTGCATCATCATCACCATCAGCAGCAGGTGGTGAAAATGAAGGGGAGCTTGGGGTGGCTTCTGGTTTGGAGGCAGCAGGCTCACAGGCTGCTGCTATCTTTGCATCACTTGAAGGGGACCTCCCCAAGCTCCCGGCTATAAACACCAGCAGCAGGGACAGCAGGGACCTTGGGGATCCGGTGGTCAGCATCTCACCTACCCTAGGTGTAGAAGCAGCTAGGAACCGGGAGGTAGATGGTGCTGGTAGCAGCAGGAGGGCGAGTAGGATGGCTGCAGGGATACCATGGGATGGGTACACACCTGTGGTTAACATCTCCACAATGCATGTCGCGTGCTTAAGAGCTATCACTGCATTGGTGCATGGGAATTCCTTTGCGAAGAACAACGCCCGGCAGCAGGGGCTCTTTGCAACACTAGCGGAGATGCTGCAGCAGTTGCAGCCGGTGCTGCTGCTATCGTCCACTGCAGCACGTCATGAGGCTGCTGTAGCTGCTGCTGCTGCTGCTACGGCTAGCAGCAGTGGCAGTGTTACTGGGTCCAGGGGGGTGAGCCGTACCGGAAGCGGCAGTACGGCGACTTACAACCGTAACAGCCACGTTCACCAGCAGGTTTGCGTGGCAGGTCAGCAGCAGCAGCAGGGCGGCGAGTGGGGTAGAGGTGGTTTGGCCTGTACGCCAAAGCTAGGCATTGGTGGGTGTCTTGCACCAGAGCAGCAGCAGCTTGAGGAGCTGAGGGATTGTTTACTGCTGCTGTCTGAGGCAGTACATGGCAGCCATGCAAACCAGGACACTCTGCAGGAGGAGGGCCTGGTGGGGATAAGTGCAGGCCTGCTGGGGCTGGCCATTGGGGAGGGCCTGGGGGTTGCTAGCAGGAACCGGAAACTGCTGGTGGCTTTGGCAGGAGCTATAGCAGCAGCAGCAGATTTGCACCAGGCCAATAAGGTGCTGTGTAGGGAGATGGGGGTGCTGGACGCTTTGTCACGGCTGGTGCTCATGGCGGCTGAGGTGAGGGGGGCTGGGAGCTGGGAAGGCGGAGGAAATTACAGTCTCTGTGCTGATGAAAGTGGCTGAAGGAGTGCAGCTCATGTTGGTGTAAAGTTGCTTCCTTGCAAAGGTTTTTGAGAGGGGTGGGGGGGGGGGTTAAGGGGTGGTGATTTCCAGGGAACTTAGGCACCAGACGTTGGCAGGAGAAACAAGCTTACATGTCTGATGAGAGAGTGGTGGTGGTGGGTGTGACGAGCTTTGCATCTGTTTTGCCAAGGAGTTACAGCACCAAGGGTTTGTGTAGAAAAAGGTGCGTGTCCTGTATGCAAATTTTAAGAACATACTTGCAGGCCACCTCAGTAGTGCCCGAAGGACCCAAACGACACAATAAACCTTGTGTCGAAAGACCGAGAGAGCTTCCAGCTCACAAAGCCATGCAACCTGCCTGAAAGACCAAAGGGAAGTTAATTTCTTTTTTGCGACAGATCAGGCCTCAACAAACTCTGTCACTGCGAGTATGCATGGGTTTAACTTGATATGCATGGTTCTAATCTCATATCATGCAATGGATCCTTGGTACATAGCTCAATGAACATGGTGATCGCGCTCTCTCTGCTTTGCCGGGCTCTCTGGGATGGAGTAGAGTGAATTCTTGGGATATACATCAACGATTGCTCTAATTAGCGTCTCATTCCTTTGCTGGCCTCCCTCCGCAGGTTCCTGACCTCTCTGGTGCTCTGTCCACTTGGCAGCTGCAACCTGCTGTGGCAGCATGCTTAGAAGCAGTGGCGGTACTGGCACAGGACTGTGAGGAGGATCAGCGGGCTTTCCTGGCTGACCCTGCGTTCCTGCCATCCCTCTTCAGGTAGGTACTGCAATCTTAACTCGTGGCCAGGGTCGTATATGCGGTGCGAAGTGTGCGTGGAGACTGTTGGGTGGGGTCCAGTTATGCCTCGCAAATGGTTCCAGAAGAGTGTGCAATGAAGCTGGGGTAGCAGCACGGAAGCCTAGAGTGATGTACACAAAACCGTAGACAGCCCTGGGTAGCGTACACAAAACCCTAGACAGCCTGGGTAGCGTATACAAAACCCTAGACAGCCCTGGGTAGCGTACACAAAACCCTAGACAGCCCTGGGTAGGACCTTGCACCAAAGGGTGCCAGGTGGTTGATAATGACATTTCATAATATGCCATAGCAAAAGTGGCATGGGCCCTGCACCACAAAATGCAAAGTTAGGACCAAGCACATATGATTTGAGTTCAGGTCATCTCAAGCAGGAGATGCTGCTCGAGATCTTCTCAAGAATGTTAGTGCATTGCTGGATGCGAACATATTCTCCACTCTTAAGCAGCCCTGGCTCGCTTATGCGTCCCGGGATGAACTTTTTACTGTAATGTTTCACCTGCTCCTGTGCTGTCTGTCCAGGTTGATGGGGGTAGAGGACCCCGCTGTGGCCACAGCAGCTGCACGTGCCCTGGAGTTCATTGCCATCCGCACTGAGATCCGCGACGATGCCGAAGATAGAAGCGAGTTTGAGGCCGACACCCTAATGACTCTCGTGAAGCTCCTGAGCAAAGGGGCTGTCGGGGGCAGCAGTAGCAGCAGTGCAAGTGGCAGCAGTGGCAGCAGCAGCAGTGGGCCGAGTGCAGCTGTTGTGAGGGAGACAGCTACACTGCTGGGTCTAATTGTAGAAGCGTCGGACCCGGATGCGGCCGCGGCAGCTACGGTGACGAGCAGTGCAAACGGCGGCGGCAAGGCGGGTGTAGCAACTGGGTTAGGTACATGGGCCTCGTTTGGGCGGAGTATGTCTGGGGTGGGGGATAGGAAAGGCTCGCAAGCAGGCAGTGTGTCAAGGAAGGGCTTGTTCAGTGGGTTGGGCAGCAGCAGTCAAGCTGGGGCTCATGCTACTGCTGCAAATGGTGCTGGTGGTGGTGGTGGTGGGGGCGATGCAGGTGGGGCTGGGGGTGCTGCTGGTGGTGGTCATGGGACTGCTCTGGGAGGAGGTTTGGCGTCTGATTTGCTGCAGCCTACTGCGATGCTGCCTGCCTTGGTTACGGACCATGGGAGTGGGCTGGCGATGTTAAGGACGTGGTCATGTGAGTGTGGGTGGGGACATGGGCTGGGTTTCCTGTGTTGAGAGAGACCACTGCACAGCACTCGGGGCCGTGCAGCACCATGCATGATGCCAGCCCTTTTTTTAGTTGGTAAAGGGTAGGAGATTGAAACAGGCAGCAAGACATAGAGCTGCTGAAATCATGAATGGGTTACCTTTGTGAGTGGTAATGGCATATAAGGGGCAATTGGATAGGAGAAGGGGAGGAGGAGGGTGTGTTTGACCAAGATTTCGGCCAGTGCTGCAGGTGTTAAGCATTAGAGTGGAGGTGTTGATTAGTCATACAGTAGTGGACTAGTTTTGCTGATTGCAGCAGCTAAGCTCCTGCAGGGGCAGAACAGGGGCCCATCAGCTCCTGCAGAGCTCTATAGGGACCTCCAGCTGTTTGAGTAGCTGCAGACAGAGCAGAGGAGCGGCGTAACAGAGTCTGCTTTCCGTGTATTAGCTGCTGCCTTCATTTGCTTCAAGCCAAGCGTGCCTTGTCTCTCCCTGTCTGGACCTGTATGGTGCTGATTTACTCTGGCTGTGTACATGTCGACCTGCACGTCAGCTACGTGGCCGGCAGAAGCCCCGACAAGTCTAACTTTTTGCGCCTGCAGGCATCTCCTGTTGTTTTCATCGGTGGTGTTTTGATGAGGGGGTTTGACTGCAGGTGTTTGACCAAGACGGTAAAATTCTTGTTAAAGGTTGTTGAAGGTTGTTGTTATAAAATTGTATGGGTTAATGTTACAGGTGCTAGAAGTAGCTGTAAGACTGACTCCTCAAAGACCCCAAACTGCAGCCACAGCATCCTCCAGGTGTGCCATCCATTGTGTGCAACCTTGTGACTGAACCCACACTCCTCTTTGCAGTGCAGGAGGGGGGCCTAACCTGTCGTGCCATAACTGACTGCTCGTGTGTTGCTTGCTCTGCAGTACAAGAGATCCCCAGTCAGTTCTGATAAGGTGTTTGGATGTCAGGTGTTTGACCAAGATGTTGAAGCCACAAGGTGGCTAACATAACTGACTTCTCGTGTGTGTTGCTTGCTGTGCAGTACAAGAGGACCCCAGTCAGTTCTGGCGGCAGCTGGTAGGCCGTGCTGCTCCTGCTTTCCAAACAGTATCTGCTGCCGTCCTGCCTGGTGCCTGGCGCCCCTTCAAGCTACAAGCCAGCTGGCTGCTGCTGCTCCTGGCATGCAAGAACCCCTCTAATAGGCAGATGCTCAGCAGGGTGGAGCGGACCACCCTGTTGCCGCTGGCGATGCAACTGGAAAACGCTGAGCGGTTCCAGCAGCAGGCGGCAGCAGCAGAGGCAGCGGCTGCTGCAAGAACTGCTGCAGCTACAGCTGGGGCAGCAATCCCGCAGCAGCAGCAGCAGCAGCTTAGTAGGCAGGGCTCTGCTCCAGATACTCCCACGGGCAGCAGGCGCAGCAGTAGGACCAGTGATGGCGGCAGCAGCAGTGGTGTGTTGAGCAGGGGAGGGTCATTGCCTGTGTCTCGCAAGGCGTCTGTGCTTGCGCCTGTGTCAAGTGGGGGCCGTCTGTCATCACAAGGCTCAGGGGGAGTTATGGGGGGTGTGAGTATGGGGCCTGCTGGGGGGAGTTATGATGGGGAGGATGAGCTGGCTATGTTGCAGCAGGAGGTGGCGCTGTTTGGTATGGTGAGTAGCAGGGGGTCTAGTGCAGAGGCGAGTGGGCCGGGTGCAGCTGCAGCGGCACAGGAGCCGCAACAGAAGTAGCAGGGGGGGTTTGCACAGAGGCTGGTGGGCCGGGGGCAGGTGCAGCGGCACAGGAGCGGTATCGGAAGCAACGGCAGCAGAAAAAGAGACGGGTAGGTAGAGGGGTGCAGGTTATGATAGGCTGTGCCTACCGCTGGGATGGGCCGATAAGGTCGGCGGTATTGAGCAACAGCTTGTAAAGTGCATCGTGAAGAGGTGGGGAGATGTTGGCAGGTGAGCTCGAGCTGCTCCTGCTGAATGGGCAGTGTGCAGTGTTTTTAAGTGACTTTGGAGGCTTTGTGGCGTGGTCAGTTCTTTTGCGGCTGTGGTTCAGAATCAGGGGCAGTAGCATAGTGGGTGCTTACTGTGATATAGAGTACAGGGTGTGGGGATATGGTTTCGTGACCTGAATGTTGTCATCAGGGATGCCCTTGTGATGCTGGATTATGGGATGCATGGTACTTGTGGCTGTTCATTCGGATTGTCCTAGGAAATAAACCCACCAAAGGAAGAGTTGGTGTGAGTTTTACACAAAGGCACAGCTATTATATCAGGTTGTCATTCAGCACAGCACGTGTGACGGCCAGGTTCAAGTGAAGGGTCAGGGGTGCAGGAGTCAGACACGGTGTTGGTGCTGGCCAACCTGGCTAAACATCACGAGTCTTTGACTTGTGGTGAGGCCATGGGCAGAGGTTATTGTGGGTTGATGGATAGCAGGGTACTCAAGTATAGTGGTATGTAGTTGAACGCGACCTGGAGACAGAAGTCGTAGGTTGTCGTGTCGCATTGACAGCCCCCAGGAGTGCGGGCCAAGAGGCTCCTTGCAAGGTGCTCGCGCGCGCGCAACCGAATGGCGTTGGTTACAAAAATTGCGTGCGATTGTGGGATAGCAAAACTGGAGGGTCCGCCCTAAGCTCTCCGGTCACTTGCACTTGGTACATCCGTTCAGCCTGACTTGGTAGGAGCACTGGCACTTGGCAGATGACGTTGGAACATGCCAGCTTGCCATGTGCGCATGAAACATCTGTAAATATTGATGTTTCATGCGCACTCGTCCGGATGCATTGTGGTAAATACGTCGCTAGGGGCAAGCGGACATGCGGAGCGGGCACGGGATTTTCGAGAAGCGGAAATCAGCACCTCAGGCTAGCCGCAAACCAGCTTTGAACAAAACATCTGGAGCAATCTAATCGGCCTGCTGCTATGGATGAGCTTCTGGTGAAATTCCCGAGGACGCAGCACCTGTTGGACCTGGGAGCAGCTACCAGAGATGACCTCACATTATCCAAGGAGGATGCCCGAGGGTTGCTTAGAAGCATTATATGCTTAGGTGAGAGGGGCAAACCCAAAAAGGGAAAATCACATGCTGATTCGCATATAATGGGCACTAGTTCATGAGAGGTCCTCAAGTGAGTCACTGCTCAGCTCAATCATGCAATTAAACTGAGGAACTTCATTCCAGCGCCAGCACTACTCTGCCGGTCTGATCTCCAACGAAAACTTCCATCACATCACCCCACAAGTAACATGTGATAGGTTTCTTTGGCGATCCTCTACCACATCGTGCTGTAATGGTAGCTCATCAAGGCACTAACTGCCAAGAGTCTTCCACTGTCTGGACTATCAATGAGCTGACTACCTAGGATGAACCAAGGCTATGGGTGTAAAGAAAACCAATGACTACAGATACATAGCAAACACTGTATACTTGCCACAGTGCATTCATTCACGCCCTGCCATGAAAAATGCAGACTTGGGCTTTTGAATGGCTGTGAAGTTTGCAAGTGTAGACTCAAATTGGCTGGAGCACATGGAGATGTCTGCAGTTAATCAGTTTTCACACTTTACTTGAATGTGGGCATAGCAGTAGCTGTTGATATGGTTTGCTGAGAATGGATGGAGGTAAACAACCTCACACCAGTCGGAGAATACCACAATGACGCATTGGCCCCACTTTTTGTTAACCAATACTTAATGGGGAAGTGCTCTGTGTTGCAGCTTTGCGCAACAAGAGACCATTGCCCGACTGGAACCACCACCATCAAATCCCAACCTCTCTACTTTTGCAAGCCAGAAGAAACATGTCCCGTCTCTGTTGCTGTTGGAAAACTATTCTCGGTTCTTTGCCGCTTGCTTGCCACATGCAAAAGTCCTTGTGACTTCTTCCCACTGCTCATCCATGCTATTTTTCATTCGCCCTGCAGAGGAGAAGGTGGATGGGGGCAACATTGGGATCTCATTCGATGCTGACTGGAATGTGAGGGTTCAGAAGCGAGGCCACTGGGTAAACCCTACAAGTGAACCTCAGTATGCTAAGCTGCAGGGATGGCTACAGCAGCATAAGGCGTCTCTCGTGGATATGCTTGGTGAGAATGAAGCTGTGGTAACGACCCTCAAGTAGTTTTTGCACTTTCAAAGCCCATAGCCTGGGTCCCCTAGCGATGGGCCCTTTGAAGCTGTAAGGCCTGCATGGATGGAAACTGCAGCACTATCATGCGATATAAAACAAAGAATGTAAAGTACAACCACGGAATAGAAGGGTGCAAAGTATTAGTAGTAGGCACTGAGTAAAAGTGGTCACCTTACTGCTATCTAACTGGACTAGAACACTGTCTCAACAGCATTGCTAGGATAGGTTTACGGCTTGTGTCTGTGTCTCTGTGTCTTTGTCATCTGCCATGCATTGCAACCCCAGCAAGCATGCAGCTGTAGCAAGTCTAGAGGTTACAACACGCCTTGAGGACACTGAGCTGGCACACGCAGGGAGGATCACTGGACTGACCTAAGAATAGTTCATGACCTAAAACACCTCAAAAAAGAACAATAATATACAGATTTTCCTCCCCCCTCCCCTCCCCCAGTGTAGGGGGTCACCCTCCTGCCTGGTGACCTAAAAAAAGCACCAGGCAGGAGGGGGGCTGGTCTCGCTCCCATAAACAAAGAAACAGGCAATGCAGGTCTCCTCACTGTACCGACTTCCATGCAGTGGGCAGCTAGACCTACTGACTGTCTGACAATCATTAGGACAGGGTCTTGGGTACTGAGCCAATGACACGGCCACTAAGCCAGGCAGTGCCTTTATTTTGGACCATGCTATCATATAGCAAAACCAATGCACTGACTGTACCAGGATGTGCTCAACTATACTTATTGACTGGCTATAGCGTTGTCCAAAAGGCACTGCTTAGCTTACTGGTGCTTAACTGTTGGTGCCATTGGCTCCTTATCCAACCTGCAAAAGCAGAGTGCTTTTGAATGCTGGATACTATCAATCAAGGGTTTAGGGTTAGGGTTTAAGCGTAAACGGTAGCCTAACTTGAAACAGTTCAATCTAGGATGTAGGTTAATTCCCTAGCTCATACTGTTCAGCCGGCACTGACCGCCATGATCTGCTGCCAGTAGTGCTCTCTTTTACATGATGCATGCCAAGTGCATTAGGCAGAACATACCCTGTGGCAGTACATGCCCCTTCTTTGATTCTATGCATGGCAAAAACCACAGCGTCCTGTAATGTGATGGAAAGTTGCATAGAGGTCCTTTTAATGAGTGTGCTGCTGCTACGGCCACCTGTTTAACTGACACCTAGTGCTGTGTGTTATCCTTCTGCCCCTACCTCTCCAGGTCAGGAGCGCATCTTATTTGGGGAATGGCTTGCAGCTGAACATACGGTGTGTTATGACAACCTGCCGGATTGGTTCTTGGCCTTTGATATATACAACATACGGACTGGCAAATTCTACTCTAGGTGAGTCAGTGTATGATGAGCCTCCTAAACCCTAAGTCCTGAAATGCAAAACCGCAGGACATAGAGGTGAGCAAGCATAATGCTTTAAGCTAAAAGGGACTTGCATTGAGGAAAGGCCAGGGCCTATTCGGGTTCTGATAACAGATTATCAAGAGAGGAGTGCTTACTACAATGTTCGAACAACACTTGCTGTGGGGGGGCATGCGCTGACTGCACATGGGGTAGAGGTTTTACGGGTTAGGGTGTAGGTTTTAGGGTTAGGGTTTACTGATAAGCTTATCTATAGAGCTGCTTGTTGCATATGCTCACTGCATAGGTGTGTTTAAGTGCTGGAAGTACCATGCGCCTTGAAAAAGCAGCTCCCTGTTTTTTGTGTGGTATGTCTCAGTTGAAACAGAAAGTGACATTATATTGCAGGAACCAAACCTAGACCAGGGAAGCATTGCAGGAATTGAAATCCGCCCAGCCCAGCTGGTCTCCATTTTGTTGCGATCATGAAACAAGGCAAACTACGGTTAGGACAGAAAGTGATGCTACAACTAGGTCTGCAGCCGATCACACAACGACATGCTGGTTTCTATTCTGCAGTTAGAACATTGAAGCTTGATTTTCCCTGAGCCACTATGCATTGTTACCTGTTAACTATGCCATTGCCTAGGTAGCTGAAATAACTGACGTGTCCATCTTAATGTAACATTTCCTGACCCTATGCCACATCAAAAGTGCCATAGGCCCCGCACCTCAAGCCGTTATGAACACAGCGAGGTGGAACATTGTACAAAGGGGTCCATATCCACCTCACCAAGTCGCCAGAAGCAGAAGGTGTGAACCAAAAGCCTTTAGATGCCCAATAACATTAGATAATGTTCTTTGTGACGTGCTATGCTCCCTTCTAGGAGGAGGTTTTATGAGCTCATCCAGGGTAATGGCATATACCCTGTGCGCCTGGTGACATACCGTCACTTTGGGTCACTGGAGGAGGTGCTGCAGCTGCTGAAAGGGCTGAAGACCAAATACAGCACAAAAGACCAAAGTGCTGAGGGGATGTATCTCAGGGTGGACCAAGGGGAGTGGCTGGAGAGCAGAGCCAAGCTGGTGCAGCCCTTTTTCACACAGGTGCAAAATTTCACATTGAGGCACACAGTGTCGGCACAGGCACATAAGGAGTCGTATTTGTCTCTGCTGTCTAGTCTGTAGTTTGTAAGCCTGTAAAGGGAATAAAGCCAATCGGATTTGCGCAGCCATACAACATTTTTATTGTTTCTGTTATACCTTGAATGACGACAATGCAGACAGCCGTTTTGTGTGGTTCTTCGGCTGTGAAATGACAAGGACATAGTTTGAGTGGTTTCACTCCCAGAAATGAGCTTGCTTGTTTTAATAGATGGCAGCTACCTCCGAGGCCGTACATCATTTCTGACAGTAACATCTTTGAACATTTTTGATCATTTTGATCAACGTCAGCTTACATGGTAGCAAATAGTTACGATGGTCAGTGCTATTAATATTCTTACCGCATCAAAGCTGCTCCTGTTATTTCATGCCTGGGAGGTATGCCCCACTATCTACTTCAAAAGACCCAATTAAGCATACTCTTTTCGACCAATGCATCTAGCCTCGATTTCCTGTGATTGGTTTCTTAGTCAGGCACTGGGCACACTGCATTTGCTGTTGTGCACCTTTCCTTTGCAGTCAATCAGTGACAGCGTTCATTGGAGCAAGCGTAGTATGAAGACCAACACCATAAGACCTGATTTGTGGGGTACAGCTGAATTGGTGATACAGGAGCAGCTGCTGCTACTGCCACAGCAAGTGCCACAGGAACTGCCACAGCAGCAGAAGCAGCAGAAGCAGCCGCAGCAGCAAGGATTACGGGTCCAGCAGCCCAAAGAACAGCAGCAGAAGCAGCAGCAGCAGGGACGACAGCAGCAGCAAGAGCACGTCCAGAGGCCCCATCAACAGAAGCAGCAGGAGGCTTCACTGCAAAGAGTTGCCATTGGAGGTGGCAAGCTGGTACCAGAAGTTACCCCTAAGGCTGGCAAAGTTGCTTATGCTGCTGGTGCCAGCAGTAGCACTGGCAGTCAGAGCAGTGGCAGCAGCAAGCCTGTCCTTGCCTCCAGCAGTAGTAGCAGGGACGATAAGAAAGCTACAGCAGCAGCAGGCAGCAGTAGCAGTAGCAGTAGCAGCAAGAGCTATGGCAGCAGCTCATTGCAGTTGAAGCACGGCGTGATGTGTCTGGTGGGCCCTGCTGTGGATGCTGTAGCTGCAGCTTATTGGGATCAGCTGCAGCAGCTGATGCTGCTACAGCCATCTGGTAACACAACAACTCAGGACATGCACAGCAGGAGCAGCAGCAGCATACTGAGCAAGGGGAGGAGACCTCTGTCTTTAGATCTTCCAAAGTTAGCAGCGGGAAGGCAGCAGAGGGATGGGCCTGGGTACCACCTCACCCTCCTCAGCCCAAACGAAATCGAGCGAGTCACGGCTGAGCTTGGGCTGAGTCAGCCTGAGTTGCTGAGCCGGGCCCAAGAGCTTCTGCTGGAAGACGACTGGGTGCCTCTTGGTCTATCCAGCTGCCAGCAGGGCTCTGCTACTGCGGTTTATGTGGCTGTAGCTTGGCCCTCTGGGGTTTTAGCTAGGCAGGGACTTGGCGTTGATTCAGGCTGGGGTTTTGCTGGGTTCCACATCACTTTAGGATTTAGCCCTAGAGATGTGCACGGTGTTTATAAAGGTGCTTACACACTGCTTGCCATGCAGAAGGACGTAACATCAGCAGTGGGTGATAAGGTGGATGTATCGTCACTCAACGCTACTGCTGCTGCGGATGCTGATGCGGTCGGCAGTAGCAAATGTAAGACAGACAGCACATGCATGCAAATGACAGCTTTCGAGCAGATTGCTTTGGATGTGAGTCTAGGCATGTCTGTGAAGGCTGCTGCAAAGGTAGCACTCGGTACCACAGCAAGCCGTGCAGAAGCAACAGTTGCTGCTGCTGCTACTTCTGATAGGGATGCTTACACAGCAGCAGCAGCAGCAGCAGGAGCAGCAGCAGCAGGATCGGTAGCAGCTGTTCTTATCCAGGCTGACCTGGAGCTCCATGCACATAAGAAAGACCACCCAACAAAGGGTCAGGATGCTGCTGCTGTATTGATTTCAGTAGCAGAGCATCTCCACAGGCAGCATGATCATGGTCACGATCAGAAACAACAGCAGCAGAAGCACCACCACCACCAGCAACAGCAGCAACAGCAGCAGAAGCAGCACCACCACCAGCAACAGCAGCAAGAGGAGCAGCAGAAAATACAGAGTCTGCTTCTTTGTGCTGCATCAGTCCTGAGGTCCCGTGTTGCTGGGCAGCAAGGGGAGATGGAGGCGTGCATGCAGTATGCTGACACAGCTCTCTCCATCCTGGAGGGTATGTTACCAGCAGCAGAAGCATCATCACCAGCAGCACTAGCAACAAGAGCAGCAAGAGCAGCAAAAGGAGCACCATCACCAGCACCAAGAGCAGCACGATCAGCAGCAGGAGCAGCAGTACTACCTACAGCCCCTGATCTCTACCAGCTGCAGCAGATCCTGATCATCTCAGCTACAGCCTCAAAGGCCAAAGCACTCTTTCAGTTGAATCAACTACAGTCAGCTGCCGATCACTTCCAAGCAGCTTCCCAGATGCTCCAACAGCTGCTGCAGCAGCCGTCTGGGAAAGAGCTGCAGCACTGGGGTTTAGTCATGCTAGGGCGCAGCTGTAGTTATACCTCTGGGGGTATGTTGCTGGGGCTTAGGGGTTTAGGTGGGGCGGGTCCTACTGATGCTGGTGAAGGAGGGGATTATGATGTGCTGGGTGGTGGTAAGGTTAGAAGCAGCAAAGCTCAAGCTGAAGCTGAAGGGGCAGGAGAATTAAGGGAGGAAGCAAGGGGTCCTACAGCAGTCGCAACAGCAGCATCAGCGCCAACAGCAGCTAGTGCAGTAGCAGCAGCAGGGGGAGAAGGAGGGAAAGCCATAGGGTCAAGCCTGGGCTTGCTTTCAGCCGTTTTGCTAGCTCAAGTGGATGGGGCAGCACTAGGCAAAGGAGCGGCGTATTGCCAAAAAGCATTTGCAAAGCAACATCAGCAGCAGCAGCAGCAATTGAATGCTGAGGAGGAGCAAATATTAGCAGCTTTGGGCGATCATGATGATGATGTCATTACTTGGCCTGCACCCAGTGACCCACGCGATCGTATGGTGGTGAGTAATGATTTCCTATTAGGATATGTTCGTTGTCATCGGGCTTCCAGGACCTCGCCTGTACCTTGCCTGTCTTTGGCGCATCACTCTCCCCTGCCTTCATTGGTTGTTTTCAACCACCGAGGATACGTTGGAAGGGCTGGCTTTAGTTATGGAAATGGAATCAGTCAGGTATAGAAACCGATACCTAGAACTTTAGCCAAAAAGAGTGGTTTGCTACTGGAGGTGATGCTGTTGATACCGCTACTACTTACTCCCGTATGCTGTTCCACTTCGCTGTTGTTTATAAGAGCGGGGAGGTGCGGGGCCTATGGCACTCAGTCTCACTAAGAGTATTGCTATGGCATACAACAAACTATAATAAGATAAATAATTGTTGTGTCGGTCCTGCTGCTGCTGTTGCTGCTCCTTATTACTAGATGAGTTTCCCACCCTGCTTGCAGTGCTTGCACAGTTCTCCTGCCTTAACTAGCCACTGTTCTCAAAGTATTCCCCTCCCCCTCCTTCCATTCACCTCCCGCTTCTTGCAAACAGGTAACTCTCACAAATGGCACCTGCCTGACTTGCCCCACCCACGCTTCCAAACCGGCCCTCCTTCCCGCACCTCTGTGCAAAAAAGCTTTTCACACCCCCCTCCCCTCCCTTTGTTCCATCTCCCGCCTCTTGCAAACAGGTAACTCTCGCAAATGGCACCTATGCGACTTGCCCCACCCACGCTTCCAAAGTGGCCCTCCTTCCCGCACCTCTTGCAAAAAAGCTTTTCACACCCCCTCCCTCCCTTTGTTCCTCTCCCGCCTCTTGCAAACAGGTAACTCTCGCAAACGGCACCCATGTGACTTGCCCCCGTAACACCTCCTGGATGATCCCAGGGCAACTAGCTGGTGCCAGCATTCCAACCTGCCCTGACCATATTGCTGCCTTCAGTGCCATGGGGTTGGGGCTGGTGATCACCTTAACTGAGGAGCAGCAGCTGCCTGTGGAGTGGTTTAAGGGCAGTGGGGTGGAGAATATGTTTGTGCCCGTGGTGAATTATCAGCCGCCTTCTGTGGAGCAAATGGATGAGATGATGGGGGCGATGGAGGCGGTGGTGGCAAGGTGAGGCGGGGATGAGAGGTAGTGAGTGGAAAAAAAGTCGTATTTACGGCTATTTTTTTATTATTTATTTGTAATTTATTTGTTTACCGATTACTTATTTATGATATATTTACTTAGTTGTTATGATTTATTTAAGATTTATTTATTTCCCTTGGTGAGTGGCTGTGGACATGGTGGGCTATGGGAGATGAAAGGCACACTATTTCTGAGTTGAGCAGGCATACTTGAGGGTGGCCTGACGACCTTACAATTGGTAGGTAGGGTGTAGGATTTAGTTAATTATGTAGGTAGGGTTTAGGGTTCAGGTAGGTTTAGGGGTTAGTTGCATTCGATTTAACTTGTAACTCTAACAGAAACTTGGGGGTGGGGTGGTTGCTAGGTGGGTAACGGGGCAGGTGGGAATAAAGATGCACCAGCAAAGAGGGGTGGGAATTAGGGTTAAGGTTTAGGGTTGGTAGGTGGGTGAAACCCAGCCCAAAACCCTAACTTGAGGCTTGGCAGTCACCAAGTGCACGATAAGCTGGCCTTCGCTTGCGGTTCACTATGATGTAACTGGTTGGAGTCATGGGGCGGCTGCTGCACGGTCCAAGGGCTGTGCAATGATCTATCTCAAACATTACGGTGTCTCCCTTCAGCTGCTCACCAGGAAAGTCCCCCTTCTCCAGTCTTTTTATCCCAAAGCTGACGCGATCTTTTTCCTACAGAGAGTGGTTGCTGTAGCAGCTACAAATTCCCCTGTTATCCCTCTCCAAAGCTGAATTCCTTACAGAGATTGTTGCCATGGTGTTCTTCCTACAGGGGAAAGGGGGTGGTGGTCCATTGCGGAGGAGGTAAGGGCAGGGCTGGTACAGTGCTAGCATGCTACTTATGTAAACACGGCCTGAAACCACTATTGACATCAGCAAGTGCCACAGCAAAGCAACGACAGCAGCACAGCCAAAAGCAGCAAGGGAAACAGAGACAGCAGTTGGAGCAGGGCATTGAGCAAGAGAAGCAGGGGCATGGGGAAGGGGATATGCTGCCGGCTGCACTGTGTTTCCGGGCGCCTGAGATGACGGCAGAATCTGCTGTAGCACTGTTGCGGCATGCACGGCCGGGGAGCATTGAGACTATCCAGCAGCAGCAGTTTGTTGGGAGGTACTGTAAGCTTCTGTGGAAACGACATCAGCAGGACCTGAAGGAGCAGGAGGAGGAGGAAGAAACGGTACAACAGCAGGAGCAGGGAGGGCAGCAGGAGGGGTCTACTAACAGGCAGCAGCAGCAGCAAGAACAACAGTACCTGCAGGAGCAGCAGGAGCAAGTGCAGCAGCAGGCGGAGCAGGGGGAGGAGCAGGAGGAGGATTCGGTGATTTTGGAGTTAGGAGGAGACATGCAGGCAGGAGCAGCGCAGGGGGAAAAGGAGCAGGAGTTGAAGCAGGAAATGCTACAGCAGCAGAAGTGGGGAAGGGAGCGAGAGGGGCGCAAAGGGCAGCGGCAACAGCAGCACAAGCAGGAGGAGGGGCGGAATGGGCAGCAGCAGCACCAGCAGCAGAAGCAGCAGGAAGGAAAGCAAGAGCAGAACCTGCCCCCGCCGCCGCCTCAGCCTCAGCGGCAAGTCCCCAAGCATCTGCTGCCCAAGTTAGTGTTCCTGGTGGGGCTCCCTGGCAGTGGTAAAAGCACTTTTGCTGCAGCACTAACAGCGGCAGAAGGCGCCGGCTGGGTGCGAGTGTGTCAAGACGAGGCCGGGTGCAGGCGAGCGGCCGAAGAGCAGTTTCAGAGAGCACTGAAAGGGAGGTTGCCGGTAGGAGGGGCGGAGAAGGTGAAGCGGCAGGGCGGGTGTGTGCGAGTGCTACTGGATAGATGTAATTTTAGCGCTGATGATAGGAAGGAGTGGTTGGGGATGGTGGGAGAAGGGTCAGGTAAAAGGGAGAAAGGGCCTGTGGCTGTGCATTTTGACTTCCCTGTGGAGGTCTGCAGGGAGAGAGTGGTGAATCGCAGGGGGCATCCGACTATACCCTATGGTGGTGGCCGCAGCATTGTGGACAGCTTTGGGAAGAAGTTTGAGGCGCCTAGGGTGGAGGAGGGGTTCTCGAGGGTCATAGTTGTGAGGAGTATGGAGGAGGTGCAGGAACTGGTGCTGGCTTGGGGTGGTGAGCCAATAGTGATGCCACTCTGAGGCCAAAGGATGGTTGCTGAGGCGGAGGAAGACTGCGGGTGAAGCAGCCGTTCTCTGAGCCTAAACGCCGGCACAGCCTTAGTGCAGCCGATAAAGTTACTCCACCCAGGCTGTTCTTGTGTGGGGGAGGGCACTCAGCTCTTCCTATTGGGTTAGTGCGGGTGGCTTCTTATAGAGAGTTTCATAGAGTGACACTGGATGACCTGGGTAGAATAGTTCCGTGCTGCAAATGGTGGAAACGGCCTCGCGGAGTACTTCTTGCTCGATGTGTTCAATGACGGCTTTTGAATCAAGAAATGTTTGTGAACTTTGTTTTCACAGCCTGACTCAGCTTCCGCATGCTGGACGACAGCAGGGCAATGGAGACACCAGATAGATTGCACATACATGGCCGCTTTACCATGCCCATTGCTGTTTTAGACAATATTAAGCGTATCAAAGAAGATCCTGGAGCGTTTGTGCCAACTTTAGTGCGCTTCCTGTTGCCAGATGGGAAAGAAGGAGCTACAGTCGCACCCCTGGGGCCCTTTAAATCCTTCAGAACTACTTACTATATTCCATACATGAGTTTGGGAACTAACAGGATCTGAATTACTTTCGCCTGCGGCTTGAGTTTTTGTGAGTGCTTCGCACTGTGACCACTGCAGCCGCTGCGAAGGTGCACTTTTTACCAAAAGTAATCTGTCCGGGAGGGGTACTGCGGCTGTCTTATCGCGGTGCTTCCTCACTGCATGCTTTGCTGCCAGCATGGTTACATATTGTCACTGGGCAGACACAGCACATGCTGCCAGCGTGGCGTTTCGAGACATTCATGGCCGCACGTTGAAGTGACAGGATCTTTATGTGGTGCTTCGAATCTGGCGTGCCCCGCACCTGCACCTTGGGCATGCTGCATCTTTTTTGGCTGGTTGTTGCTTAAGTTTTTAAACCCAAGGACGTGAGCTCCTCGGTCGTGTGTACGTGCCGCACCTTCCATGGGATGGCACCCATGGCTCATGTCTGAGAGCTTGGCGGGTGAAGGGAAATGGGTGGTGTGGGCAGCAAGCAAGTCTAGGTAACAACCAGGAATTGTCTGGGTTATGTCTCCTTGTTGTGGCCTTTTGTAATGTGAGCTGAAATTGTGGTACTACACATTGCACACTAGTCAGTGGTGGGGTTTGCTGCTTGGCAGCGGGTTGCATGCAGGAGATCGGCGAGGCTGAATCTGCATGAAATTTGACCTGAAATTGGGCCCAAACCTCGCCCCCAACTAGACCAGCTTTCTAGCAAAGAAGGTCTTTTAATCTCCGAACATTACAGCACTGCTGGGAATGAAGTGCACCTCAGAAAGGCCCTGAATGTGTGCAATCCAATGTACGTGCTCTTGCTCTGCCACGGTCTGGCTGTTTCAAATGATCGCCATTGTGCCGAGAGGGGTTCTGACAGATTACTTCTGGAAATTGGTGTGGCACCAGCAGCGGGATGGTGCCGCGAAGGTGGCACCACCGTGGAAGGTGCCACTGTTCAGCATGGAAGCCATGAATGGCGCCCCTCCCTGGGACCAGACCTACTGGTGACACCCAACCGGTCATTTGATCTGCCTCCTGGTGCTCCCGCATGCACAAGGGTCTTTCGTTCCGCAAACATAGCTTGGCGACGCGGTTATACTATTGACTCGCGTGGTGCATGCTGCAACAGCAACGTGGTTTCATCATAAGCACCGCGCTGCAGCAGGACGTAGTAGGACGGTAGACGCCCTATCCTGGTGGAACAGTAGTTGTCTCTGAACGCACCATGGACCGAGACTTTGCGTCCTTCCAGCGCGAGTTGAGCCAGATTCCGGCAGGGACAAGAAGCATCTGCATATGGGTGAGTGAAAAACGCTGATCCCACAGTCATCATACGGGCCATTTGGTCAGCGCCTTAAACTTATGGCACCGTGTCTACACTATGCAGACCAGCAGTGGCTCAGCAATTGCTGACAAACTCGCGTGGAAGTGGGATGGTTCCACCTATATTCGATTCCCAGCCCTCTTGAACAGCCTGCCCGAGTCCCTGGGCCAGCTGATGGGGTTACAGCAGCTGACCCTGTGGAGGTGCAGCAACCTCATCAGCCTGCCCGAGTCCCTGGGCCAGCTGATGGGGTTACAGCAGCTGACCCTGTGGAGGTGCAGCAGCCTCATCAGCCTGCCTGAGTCCCTAGGCCAGCTGACGGGGCTGCAACGGCTGATCCTGTTGGAGTGCAGCAGCCTCATCAGCCTGCCTGAGTCCCTAGGCCAGCTGACGGGGCTGCAACGGCTGTACATGATGTCGTGCGGCGAGCTCACCAGCCTGCCCGAGTCCCTGGGCCAGCTGACGGGGCTGGAGCAGCTGCAGCTGGAGGGGTGCAGCAACCTCACCAGCCTGCCCGAGTCCCTAGGCCAGCTGACGCGATTGCAGCGGCTGCAGCTGGAGGGGTGCAGCAACCTCACCAGCCTGCCCGGGTCCCTAGGCCAGCTGAGGCGACTGCAATGGCTGCAACTGGAGGGGTGCAACAACCTCACCAGCCTGCCCGAGTCGCTAGGGCAGCTGATGGGGCTGCAGCAGCTGCAGCTGCAGAAGTGCAGCAACCTCACCAGTCTGCCTGCGTCTTTGAGCCAGCTGACGGGGCTGCAACAGCTGGAGCTGCAGGAGTGCAGCAACCTCACCAGTCTGCCTGAGTCCTTGAGCCAGCTCACCGGGTTGGAGCAGCTGCACCTGCGGGGGTGGGACAAGCTTACCAGCCTGCCCGACTCCTTGGGCCAGCTGACGGGTCTGCAGCTGCTGCAGCTGAAGGGGTGCAGCAACCTCACTAGCCTGCCCTGGGAGTCCGTGGGCCAGTTGATGCGGCTGACAACGCTGCAGCTGGAGGGGTGCAACAACCTCACCAGCTTGCCGGAGTCCATGGGCCAGCTAACAGGGTTGCAGCTGCTGCAGCTGGAGGATTGCAACAACCTCACCAGCTTGCCGGAGTCCATGGGCCAGCTGACGGGGTTGCAGGATCTAAGTGTGCGTGGTTCCAGCAGGCTGCCTCAACCAAAGGACAGCTACAGCGCTTTCAAAAAGATCAGCTACATCTTGCGAAAGCAGACCCAGCAGCATGCCGTGCTTAAGTTGGCCACCCAGCAGGAGCCCATGCTGACAACCCTGGAGCGCATGAGCTGGTTGGCAGTGCTGCTGGACACCGCCACGTTTATTGCATTCCTGCAGCCAACGGGAGGGACGGATGCCAACCAGGTTCTGGTCAGCGATAGCAGCTCTTGCACCTTCAAGGCAGGAAAGAACGAAACAGAGCACTCACATGAGGTCCGAAGCTGCGCGATGGTAGTGTTCTTTATCCTTGATGGCCTGTCCTTTGGGCTGTGCATAGGCTGCGTGATGACAATTGTAGTGCTTTCCATGCCGCGCCTGCAGTACATGGACAATGAAATAGAGGCGGGAAGGTTCTGGCTGCTGCTGCTTGTCACCTGGTTGCTGCTATACCTGGCTGTGGCCACAGGAGTAGGGGCCTTCATTGCATCAGGCCTTGCTGTCTATAATAGGTGGGAGGTTGTGCTGGGCCCACTTGTGCCTGGCCTGCTCCTTATTGTGCTGGGGTTCATATCCATCACATGGTGTTTTCACTCGATAAACCCAGGGTGGAAAGCTGTGTGCCAGTGGCTCCGGCATAGCAAAAGTGCAAGTTTGAAGCCTGTTTTAGAGGAGGATGTGGAAAAGAGGGCAGTGCTCAGGGAGGTGAAGTCTCAAACAGGGTACCTCGGCCGCCTGGCTGCAGTTGCTGAGGCATTAGATGTTGAGAGGGGAGCATCGCTGGGGGAGCTGAGATCAGCAACAGGGCATCTCAGTTGCATGGCTGGAGCTGTCAATGTGCGGGGAGAAAGGCCCCCTGCTGTGGTTGAGCTGGCACCAACAGCCCAACCACAACATGGGGATGATGAGGGGAATGGGTGCTCTGTTTCTGAGGCTGATCCTTTGCTGCCATGATGGGCTGACTGTAGAGTGCCATGTGGTCACGGTTGCGATGTCATGCCATGTTTGTCACAGACTTTGTGTGTGAGAGGCGAGGTGTGATTTGTATTTGTACTGTATAGTAAGTCACTGCCCATGAAGGGGCCAGTGAAGGGGCAATGTCATGATGGCTTTATGTGGTGTCCTCATGCTTGATCTGCCTAATACGCATGGTGAATGAAGAGTATCTCATCTTCATGTATGCATGTTTGAGAGAGGATCCAGCTGGGTATTAATTTTATTTGAAATGTATCTGGTAGCCATTATTTTGCTCTTTGAATAGGTAGATGGGAGAATCTCAAGGTGGACAGGGATTCCAGACTATGTGAGATGTGCCCCAGCTCTGTTGTAGAGGACAAGCTATAATTCTTAATCATAGTGTAGCCTGCATCTACACTCCTGATGGACATTGCACTCACACACTTCAACCCGAACGTTTGGCAATTCTCTATGCTGCCTATGTCAGAACCCTTCGCAAAAAGCCTCAGCTATTTTTACGCCTCGGTGCCACCACATTTGCAGAAGAGGTTTATAAGCTCCTTACCCGATATACAGAAGATGCTTCAGCCACGACTTCCTACGGCACCCATTTGGTCAAGCACAAGAACAACTGGAGCACACCTCCAAGCATCTACAACATCCTCAGCTCTTTGACATCTGCCACCAAAGAACGATTTGCAAGTCCCCTTAATTTCAATCCAATCTTCTCTCAATACTGGTCGGCGCATGAACGAGATCAATTATTTGGGGCTCAATGGGACACCTTTCGCTATGCCTGGACAGGAAGCAGCGTCAACAATCCTGAGTATGAAGATGACAGCCTCAACCGTAACATGGCTTATGCCATTGATTCGTGTCTCCATTCTGAGCAACCTGTCCTCTGTGCTCATATCCTGCCAGCCTGGACAGATAACAGCAGTACATCTTACATGACCTGGGTTCGGGAGTTCCCGGAATACTGCCTCCACTTATTGCAGATACCTTCACGGTACTTCCCGGTTTGTTCGTCCTACATCCTATCATATGAAGGCACGAATGACACGTATGCTGCCAACCCAAAGTGGGATGTAAATATCATCCTTACTGGCAACAAAGCAGGCTTCCGCCGCTATTATGATCATGCAGACCCTGAAGTTACACCATATGTCCTAGCTGAATTTCACCAAGCATTGCAGGACACCCTACCATCTCGGGTCCGACTACCTCCTCTCAACACTTTTCAGCCGGCCCTCTTGGCAGCACCCACAACCACTTCACGCCAACACTTCACCCCGTCCCAATTACGCCTCCTTGGATTACCTGACCGCTTCAAACATCGTACGAGATCTGACACCCCAACGGAAGCTGATAACGACATCTTCCCGCTCTATTTAAGCACAGACCAGCAGCACACTGCTCAGTTCCTGCAAGATAAGTTACAACGGGACCTCCCGGCTACGCCCCCACTTCGCTATGATTGGAGAACATTTGCATATACCGATGGCAGCCACATTAAGCAGGCTGACGGTCGCAAAACAAACAAACAAACAAACATTTAAGGTGCGAAAACATTCCCAAACTAGGCGCGGCCGTTTATCTGCCGCCCACCGCTGGGCACCCTGAAGGCCAGAGCATTCCTATCCTTCCCCATTGCGCAGATGCTGTTGCAAACACCATAAATCGTGCCGAACTTGTTGCCCTATATATAGCCCTACGGCACGACTGCACAGTGATCGCTACAGACAGCTTGGTCTCCATTTATCAAATACGCAAACAGCTTCATAGGCCACAAGACCATTCCTTACACCTGCATCAAAACCTTCTTCAAGTCATTGCTGATTGCATAGTCAACAGCCCAAATCCCATTCACCTCATCAAAGTCAAATCTCACATCGGCATTGTAGGCAATGAAGAAGCCAATGACCTTGCACAGCAAGTTGCCCTTGGAGACCTTCCAGAAGAAAGTTGCCTGACCTGTACCATCCCTAGTCATAACCGCACTAATCTTTACTGGCCTCATGAAGTTATCTTACCGCCAGGTCCTCTTGCTCTCCGCCCACAAGCAAACCCACGTAAACGTCCGATAGCTTACCTGTCCACGGGCCTCCAACAAGTCAGTTGCAAGAAGTTGCGGCTGGGTGCAGCTAACCGAACCACTTTCTACTTTGAACAATGGCATGACACCGCTATCCTTCGAGATAACAAGCACACTAACCATTTTCTGATTTCTCCCTCATCAGTCACCGCTTCTCAACGTAACACAGCCATCCGTTACCGCACAGGGACTTTGTTTAACCGAAAACTTGCACATCGTTATCGCCTAGCGCCGCATAGTCGCTGTCTTCTCTGCAACCGTGAGGACAGCGGCCATCATACTGCTGCAGGGTGTCCCCAACTTACTGCCATGTACACGTACCGTCATGACCAAGCTGCACGCCAAATTGTCAAAGCCATTCTCCGCGGTCGCAAAAGTGGTTTCGTTGTCATGATGGACATTGGTAATCAGCAGCACTGTACACAAGATGGTTTGCCCCCCAACGTCCCACATCGCATCCCCGCTAATGTCCTCCCGCCCCGCATAACGTCCTGAAGCCGGTTCCACAACATCCTTTGGAACTAGAACTGGACTTCAAAAGAGGCCTCTGGAACCGATATTTTCCAGGGGGCCATGCCATGTCGATGCGCAGCATCGACCCAGGCAGGAGGCGGGGGTCCAGGGGGGAGGAACAGCCCCCCTGGTGGGGTCTGGGGCGAAGCCCCAGGAGCCAGCGATAATTCCCACTTATAACCATCAATTGTACAATGGAATTTGCTATTCTTCCACTCAGAGGGTTATCATACATTTAGTAAGAACTTGCTGGAGTCACCAGCATGTGACATGTTGGCCAGAGGGTGGCCCAGGGCTGGAACCAGGAACTGACATGTTTGGCATCGCTGGAACCGTGGAACTGGGCACAATTTGCCCTGGAACCGGAACCTGGAACCGGCTTCAGGACGGTACCCGCATCCCTCCACATGTCCGCTCATTGCTCACAAACCACTCTCGCCCAGACGTTTTCCTCTTTATCCCACCAAAGCTTCCCAACCGCCCTACTCCCGAATATATCATCCTAGAACTCAAGTATTGCCGTGACACTGACCCCCAGAACCAGTACGATAGAGCAATCTCGCAACACCGCCCGCTCGCTGATGCTATCCAACAAGCGGCTCCTCACGCTCGCATCACCTATATCCCTTTATTGCTCGGAGTGGCTGGAACAATATACTCTTCTACCACCTCTCATTTGCGATACCTTGGTGTCAGAAAACAAGCACTCCCCCGCCTGCTCAACCGCCTTCATGTTATGGCCATCACCAACCTTCATTGGATTTACACTACTAAACGTCATAAGGAACGTCACCTCGATCCGCAGTTTTGGCGACACACCCATCCACCCAGATAACATAGGCGGGTGGGTAATTTACCCACCCACCTATGTGTTCTGGGCTCCGAATGGTAGTGGGCCTATCTATATTAGGTAAGGGCCCGCTCCCTTAACATATGCAAGAAGGGATTTCCCCCCTTCTCTGCGTAGTTCTCTCTCTCTCTCTCTCTCTATAATTCTTATTTGAATGCCCTGCTTACCTAAGTAGGAACCTGATTTCATTGCAGAGGGAGATTTAACATGGTTAGAGGTTCCAGGCAACATCACAACCTGGCTGCTGCATTGATTGATCAAGATCCCGAAGTAGTGGCACCTTATGTACATGTGTGTTCTGAGCACAGCAAATATTGAGCATGGCATGTGTTTCGCATACCGTGCTTCTCGACTTTGGTAAATGGGTGGTTGTGTGGCAGGTGTGTTAGCTTGTCAATCTACACTATTGAAGCCTAATCTGATCCAGTCCCAGGTCAGAAGCAGCAGCAGGGTGGCGAGTGGGGTGACAGTGGGTTTGTCTGTACGCCAAAGCTAGGCATTGGAGGTTGTCTTCATCAGAGCAGCAGCCGCAGTTAAGGAGCTGAGGGATTGTGTACTGCTGCTATCAGAGGCAAATGAGTAGATGGACTAGATAAACTGGCTTCTGAGCAGCATCCCAAATTACAAGCTGCTCAGCTCTAGCAGTCGCATTGCTTCTGCTAAGAGTTTGCTGATAGCTTCACTAATAGAGATTGGTTGAGTTGTATCTCTCCAGAATGTGACGTTCAGTTCCTGCTAAGTTTTAACCCTGGCACCAAGCCTGTTAAGCAAAGGGGGTACAGGTTCAGCCGCAAGTTTGAAAAGGGCTGGTTGTTTAGTTAACTTGTTTGTATGTTGGAGTTGGGCAGAAGACTGATTCTCACAGTGCAGAGTGGTTGGCTCCTGTTTTTGTTGTGCATCATCCTGATGGTAAATTAAGGAAGTGTATTGACATGAGGCAGCTCAATGCAGCTATTGAGCTTGACCTCACCATATCCCATGTGCCGTGGAGGCTGCAAATGCTCTAGCTGAAGGCAATATCTCTTTTTGATCTGGAAGTTTCTGTAGGATTCTGCCATGTCCAGGCTGTGGCTTCTGAGGCTAGGGTTTAGCATGTTTTGGGGTGGCGGGCCTTCTGGTATCAGAAAACCATGGACATGGTGTTGCATGAAGGCGTTAAGCAGTATAAAACCTACCTTGATCGGATATGTTCGCTGTGTCCACAAAAAGGGTGGCCGAAGCATCTGTCTGTCCTGCGTGAGGTGTTTTTTAGGTACCAGAATTACAACATTACACTTAAAATCAAGAAGTGTGAGTATGGGGTGAAGACCAAACACCACTGATAGAGGAGTGCATTTTGATGAGGACAAGGTATCTGCTTTTTTGGCATTGCCCGCTCTTTCAAGTGCCAAGGGATCAAGAGCTTCCTCGGCATGGCTGGCTTTTTAGGCACTGCATTGAATGTTTTGCTAGCATCTCCGTTTCCCTGGTGTATCTGACCAGGAAGGGGGTCAAGTCTGTTTGGTCTGACTAGGAGTGTCAAGTCGCTTTTGGTAAGCTTGTTTGCCCTTACATCAGCGGCTTGTCTCAGGTTGCCTTTTTTGGTGCATACTGATCATACACGCCTGGAGTGGCTTCAGACCAATTGGTTTGATAACGGCGACAAGGTGGACCGCTGGGCTTTGAAGTTACAGGGGTTTGCTTTCGATGTTGTTACAAGCCCAATGAAGAGAATGTACTCGCTGACTGGCGTAGCAGTTTGTGTGGGTTGCCGCAGCTGGTCTGTGTGCCACCTGAGCTGCAAGCTGCTGTCTTATACACTTGTGGGGTTAGGGGCACATCATTCAGTCCCATGTGTAATGTGTGATCATCTGGGAGACCACAAGAGGTGGCAGCGCATTGGTTGGGGGTCTGATGTTATTGTGAGTATTGCTGTCCTTTCCAGCCGGCATTGATGTTGAGCACTCATGTGCATTGCCAGCATATACTCTATGCTACTTACGTGTATATATGTATTGCTTGTCTAGTCTCCTGCACTGCATGTATTAAGTCGGTTGTTGATTTGGCTTCTGAGCCGGCTGTTGTCTGGGTTTCGTTTTGGGTTTGCAGGCGGGAGCTCCAGTTGGTGAATGTTCTTTGAGTCTTGGTTCCGCGCCCCTTGCATCAGCTTCACCTACTGAGGGGACACGCTATCTTGGCCTAATTTATGACACAGCAGCCTCTGCGGGCACTATGGCAGCTCACAAGGCCTCCTGTTTTTCCTCTTCTTTTCATGCTGCTACTGCTCAGATGCGTGCGGCACCAGACTTTCCCTGTGCACTCCCAGCCTTCTTGAAATTGTTGCACACTGTTATGGAGCCAGCTGGTTTGTATGGGTGTGAACTCTGGGGCCTTCTATCTATTCCGGGTTTGTGGTCGTCTGGTTGGACCCTAGCTAAATTCTATAGCCTTACAAATCCTTTGGAGGTTAAGCGGTGCCGTCTGGTCCGTCAGTGGTTGCAGCTCCCTCAGTCTGTGCCTCTTTTGCCTTTGTTACATGAGCTTGGATCTGAACCTCTTGTGCATTGCTATGTTCGGCGTGCTGTTCGTTTTTATAACTGCCTTGTTGAGTTGGATGCTGCTTCAGTGTATCGAAGTGCTCTGCAACAGAACATTGATGATGCTCTCTCCACTCGCTCCCGTGCCCATAACTTTGTGGGGGCTCTTTTTCAGGTGCTACGGATCCTTTTGCCCCGTGAAGGTGGTCTTACTCGCACCTTGCGAGCTTGCCTGCCTTTGGATATTGATGGCATTGATGAGGCATTGCATACTCGGTACACTGAGCACCTTCAGCGTCTGTCCCAGGTTGTCAATGGTCCTGGGTCCCGTACTGGTCTGTATTTCAGGGTTGTTGGTACACATGTTTTGGGCGTTGTCCCTTCTTTTTACTCATGTCGACTGTCTCATGGTGTGTTGGTACGTTTCTTGCGTTTTCGTCTTGGTTGCCATCATTTGCGTATCCATACTGGGCGTTGGCTTCCGCCCCTCCTTCCGCATTCTCAACGCACATGTTTGCGGTGTAGCTCCACAGTAGTTGATGATGAGGCGCATTGTTTGTTCATGTGTGAACACCCCACAATTGTTGAGGCTAGAGATTTGTTTCTGGCAGCTGTGGTTCCCCCCGTGGCCGCGTTGTCCTCGCTCAGGTATGCTGATTTCTGGGCACTGTCAGCCACTGGCTGTGTCCCTCTCTCGGCCTTGGTCAAGTATGTGGCCGTGTGTGTTCGTGTCTGTTGGTACTGCCATCAGTCCGGTGGTACTGATGTGGTGGACTTACCGGATATCTTGCTCCCGGCAGGTCAATATTTGGATCTGTTTGATTCGGAGTCGGAGACAGATGTTCCTAGTGATTCGTCTGATGAGGAACTGGTTGAAGTCTAGATAGCTACATGTTTGGGTATTCGCCTTGGTTGGTGTGCTGGCCGTCTTGGGTGGTACATATGCGGTGGACTTACTGGACATCCTGCTTGGTTGGTGCTCTGGATTGTGTTTGATTTGGATACACCCATCAGTCTCCTGCTGGTGATTTGTTTGCCGTGTCCGTAGTTGGATGTCTGCTTGGGTATTCCTCTTGCTTGGTGGTATGGATTCCATTGTTTTTGGACCCATCCGATGGTGTGTTTGGTCGTTTCGACCTAGCAGCCCTTTGCGGTTGCCGCACCTTAAATTTTTGTTTGTTTGTTTTTGCCGTGTCCGTAGTTGGATGTCTGCTTGGGTATTCCTCTTGCTTGGTGGTATGGATTCCATTGTTTTTGGACCCATCCGATGGTGTGTTTGGTCGTTTCGACCTAGCAGCCCTTTGCGGTTGCCGCACCTTAAATTTTTTGTTTGTTTGTTTGTCTTCCCTGAGGTAGGGCCGACTGGACCCTGTGGGTTCAGTGTGTTGCGCCAACAGCCCTTGGTGTTGGGCTTGGTCCTTCTGAATTTGGCTGTCTCTGTGCGTGTTGGTCTTGTGTGTGTGTGTGCCCTTGTCTTGATTGTGGAGCTTTCTGGGCCTGTTTGGGTTGTGTTGGGTTTTGTGTGGTGGACTCATCGCTTGAGTTGGTCATTGCCGTAGACTTTTACCATCTCTGGTGTAGACTGGGCTCCAGTTGCCGGACTTAATGTGGTGGAGTCACTGACCAGCCGTTAACCAGACATCTTGTGTCGTGCTCTTGGGGAGGTCAATGTGTGAATATGTTGGAGTCCTGTTCATTCGATGACATGTACAGTGAGTGCGGAACTGGTTCGTTGAAGTGTCCCAGATGAATGGACCAGTAATTGAACATCTGGTTGGTGGTCTAGAATGACCTGCCATTGTCATCTGATGGTTTTTTCCCCGGCTCGCACTAGCAGCCCTCTTGCGGTTTCCACATCTGAACTACTAAGTGTTTGTTACATACATTGGCTAGCGGCACGGCCGGATCAAAGGGCGGGGTCGTGGCAGCCAGTAGTGTGAGCCTTTATTTTGGATGACATGGACAGGAACTTTGAGCACTCGCATGCCGTTGGAGCCTAAGTTGGCCCTTTGTGGGTTCCGCTGTCACCACCGGCGCCCCAATGTGATGGGGCATTTGGTAATATTTTATCTGTTGATTGTAGGTGATGAACACTGGCTTAGGCCGGTGAAGGCCGGTCTGTGCTGGTTGCATGATGTGGAAAACGCAACGAGAAATGGTTGCCTGAAACGTGTTTGCTGATCTATAGATGCTCCTGGATTTCTCGTCCATCGCCTGAACCCACTATACTGGCCGATGGACCAGAATGGATGGCATCTGGGTCGATGTACCATTTCACCGCCATGCGTGGGTGCCCATAGTGTGTTTACGGTAAACTGACTCAACAGTTATCGGTTGGGCATCCGACGGAGGCTGATAATGCCTGTTGTGAAGTCTACTGACAAAGGCAAGCCTGCTCGTCAGTCCCGAAGTCCTTGGGGCCTACGCAGCATCCAGTATGGAGGAAAAGCGGTTGTTATGATACTCCTCTTTCCTCTGTCTCCCAATCTAAGCCATTGTCAGCACCTATATCTACATTGACACACCTATAGTTGCATTGACACAGAGACACCCAACGGGTGCATGACCCTGTCAAGCAGGAGTACGCACTACTTCTTTGCACTGCACTTGCATTTCATTTGCATAGTTAGTTGGCAGTGGCCCCTCTAGTCTGCATATGCATGCACATGTATTATCAGCATCGGTACGATTTTGTATGCAGCTCCTTGTAATTTCTAGAGCAGTGTTTGTTCCTGGCTGCACACAGCACGCTTAGGCACAGTCTATTTCGGCAAGCATGCTGCTTCACCCCACTAGCACCCGCAGGTGGTCACCCTAGCAGCTCGACGCGCAACCGTGCAGGAACCGGGTCTGCCTACTCGCTGGTCATTTGGCTGGCCATATGGAGGACAGCAGAACGCCTGCATATTTAGCTCCAACATACTACCCAGGCTGGCCAGGGACTCCCGTCCGAGCGTCCTATCAGCGGTCAGTAACCCGATCGCGGGCACATCTGCCTCAAACACGTAACATAACAATACATTCATAACCTGCCCACTCTGCACCTGCACGCAGAGTACACCTGACTGATCCTCCATAGCACAAAACTGGTCCATCAATGGAGGGGGACACATCAACAACTCCACGCCTCAACTTGCCTGCATGCGTCCCAGAGCCAAAACAGCATTACTGCACGTGTAGCATTGATAAGTACAAAACACATGGATTGGCATTAGAGAGGGTATATGAGTGTGGCAACAAACCCATGTTAAATCTCGCAGTCTGGGCGGCCCTTATGACGTTATGCGCAAGTCAGCTTTTGCAACTAGATATCTCATACAAAACAGCAGTTTCATTCAGTCACTTTCAGCAATGGTTGTAGTTACCACATGCCTCTCGCTCATGCACAGTCCCCACTAATCCCCAGCACACTGAAACGACGCATCAAACACTAGTGACAGGTGCTGCAGCTAAACGAGCAATTTGCTTGATGTCCAGCAGCCTGCACAGCCTCCTAGTTGTACGTAGTTGCAATACAAGAACATCAGTAGTACTGCTCTCCAGCAGTACTGTACTGCCCTCCTCAGTACCCAATCCAAACACTCAACCAAAATGCAACTGCTGACCGCTTTCACCAAGATCCTTCCAGAGCTCCCAGATCATCTGACACAGCACAATACAGCAACAGTATGCACGCATGCATCTCAATCTACAGAACATCGACTCAGAAGCCAAATGATACAACCTCTTAATTGGCCGACATACACCCGCCAAGCAGCCATCCAAGACACACCTCTGTAACCCAGCAGCACATACAGCAGGCCTAATATTTCAAAGGCGCTGCCGCACATCATAACGACATCTCCGCAGATGTTCTAGTATGTTCCAATACATAAACTCCCTCAAGGCATGCTCCCATCCGGAGTACACCCCAAGCCCCATCCTGTCCAACTAACGGCCTCTCCAAATCACCCTCCTCAGGGTACAACCAGCTAAGACCACACCATGCGCTGAAGTCAAGCAGGACAGTGCCTCAAAAGAACAATAGTCCGCAACTACACAGCCTCCCCTTGGGAAGCTGCAGGCCTCAAACGTGAACCTTCTGTGCTGCTTATTCTGCTGCCATAGATCAGGCAGCAGCTGCTCCATTGTAAGGCAGCCGAAACAAAGAGCTGCTACAAGCTGCCACTCATATCATTTAACCCTATCTCAAGCACCCAGCTAGGCTCAGAACCCTGACATGCTGCACAACAAAACCCAAGCCATAGCAGCAGCTTTATGCCAAGCTCACCAGCTTCTTGCTCACCTCCCAAATCCCTCAAACCCACCATTGCTGCCCGCCAAAACCCAACCCTGCACCTTAACCACAGCCACCAACAGCAGCAGCAGAAGCAGCTTAGGGCAAGCCCACACCACAGTATTGCCGAGTTCAAGCAGGACACCGTCTAAACACAACCATACCGACTTAACGCCCCTGATGATATTCACAGTACAGTAAACTTCTGTTATGTAAACAAAGTCCAGGGCGTTGACTCGATCATATGCTGCATTGAATAGCCTCCTTTGAAGAAGGTTTGGACTCGTTAAACACGGCATGTTGTGCTGCTTATTCTACTGCATAGACCAGGCAGTCGTTGCTGAGTGCGAAGGCAGGCAAAACAGAATGCTGCTTCAAGCTGCAACTTGTATATTTTAACCCCATGTCCTGCTGGGATAAGGCGTTGAACTATACAAGCCCAGACCTGCTGCCAGCCAAAACCGAAGCCCACTCCACCACCACAGCCACCAAAAGTAGCAGCAGCAGCAGCTTACGCCAAACCCACCTAGCTGCACCCCAGAGACCTTATACTGACAAGCCCCTCGCCCAGACCACCACAGCCACAGCCACCAACAGCAGCAGTATGAAGCAGCTTATGCCAAGCCCACCAGCTTCTCGCTCACCTCCCAAAGCTTAGCAGCCTTTCCATCATCCGCCACCTCCTCTGATACCTGGTTTTCAAAAACACCAGTGTTATTGTTCCAGCTCCAGTAAACCCCGCTCTTGCCCATCTTAGGGTCTGACACAACCTGAGCCAAACGCCTGCCAGCTTCCTCCTCGCTGACATAGCCCTTGGTCACGTACTTTTGGAACACGGGGAACAGGGTGCGGAAGAGAGACACGTGGTTGCGGAACAGGCCGGTCTCGGCAATGCACCCGGGGTAGAGGGAGGCAAACTTCACCTTGCCGCTGTTATTGTACCGCTTGGTGAATTCACGCATGGTGAGCATGTTGCAGACCTTGGAGTCCTTGTATGCCTTGGCCCCGTCGAACTCCAGGCCGTCGATCATGCTGGCGCCCTTCTCCAGGCCAGAGAGGTCGCCCAGATCGGCCTTGGGGGGCACGTTGCCTGCAAGAGTGTTGGTGTTGCCGGTGATGGAACCAACGATGATCATGCGGGCCTCCTGTCCAGGTGTCTTCTCCAAGTCCTCCAATAAGAGGTTTGAAAGCAGGAAGTGGCCCAAGTGGTTAGTACCCACAGACAGCTCGAAGCCATCGGGAGTGTAGGTAGGCTCCTTGGCAGTGGGGAGGTATACAGCAGCATTGCAGACGAGGGCATCCAGGCGGCGGCCAGAGTTGCGGAAGTTCTCTACGAACTGGCGGACGGAGTCCAGGGAAGCCAGGTCGAGGTGCATGACGGTGTAGCTGCCGGCGGGCATGCCAAAGCGCTTGGCAGCACTCTGGGCCTTGGAGAAGTCCCTGCGGTCAACACAGGAGTTGGGTGAGTGGGGTTCTCAGTGAGAATGATTCTGTGGTGATACCTGCTAGGCAAAACATTGATCATAGGCTGCTTGAAGCCAGTAATGTGGTAGGAAATTGCACGCATTCTCGTGCAGAATAAAAACTTTGGGGCCAGTGCATGCAATGTGCTTTGACTATGAACAGGAAAAGCAACAGGCCAAGGGAAGAAACTGGGACCTGCCTGAATTCCCAGTACTTCATCTGCTTATGAGAGCACCTATGTGCCATATGTTTTCCAGCATCGAAATCGCATGTGCGCATGCGGCAATCTGCCTAAGTCGACACGAGCTACAAGAGCACTTCGTGAGAACAATGCAGACAGCGCGGTTGCACATAGAGGCCGCATGGGCTCAGCACGTCTCCACACGAGCTAAAGCAAAGTCAACAGTAACTACGGGTATCTTTATTCTGGAGGATTGCACTCTGATCTCACCTGCAGGCCATTACGACGTGCCAGTCACCAGACTTGGCCAAAGACGCTGCTGCGTTCAAGCCCAGACCAGAGGAAGCGCCAGTGATGACCACGGTGGGCTTCTGATCTGTCATCTTGCTTGAGGTGGAGGCAGTGGTAGGTGCCTGCACCCTCTCAGCAGTTGCCGCACGCACGACCATGGAGTCCATGGCCTGCTTACGGCTGGACACGCAGCGTGCAGCAGGGCGATCCAGAGCAGACTGAGTGCGGACATTGGACACACGTGCAACAACGGGCACGGGGAGTGCATGGCTTAGGGACTGGGCCTGAGCCTTGCAGTCCAGGCAGCGGGTAGCCTGACGAAGGGCAGCCATTGTGTGCAAGAAGGCAGAGTCTGGGGATCCCCGAAGGAGTGTTAAGGTCACGGGTGCAGCAAACTGTGTAAAAGTGGTAAGGCAAGCCTTATCTACCGACATTCTTGCTTGTGCCGTCTCGAAACAGAGATCTTAGCATGATCTGAATCATCACCGCATCTGCGGCTCTTCGTCTGCCAGAGATCGTTCATAGATCTCCGAAACTTGACCATTCTCACGCTCAGTCCGTCCGTCACTGGCAGTCCTGGAAAGTCAGCCGGAAGGCTCCTCTACAGCTGCAGCAAGACCAAGCATGCCTGGACGTTCTTATCATTTCATTTGTACGGTTCACGAAGCCCAATAGATGCCACTAGCATCGCGGGCCTGTGTCAGCCTTGTATTCAGTGTTGCTGTTTCACATCAGGCTTACCTACACAGCGTCTGATTGCGGACAACAGCGGCCTTTGGCAAGTCGAATCAATTGGAAGGTTTCGAGCTGAAGTTGGCCGGTGTATACGCCGTACGAAAGTGGGCCGGGTCTTAGTCGCAGGCCACTGCATGCAGCTTTTAGTAACAATAGCTTGCACCTGAAGGCGAAGGACAGAACACTACCGCACCAAAAGAGTCAGTGAGGACGGCTCTTCGTCAAGTTCAGTGAGTACCATGCGATGCGGTGTCAGTGACGAAACAACAAACCTAGAGATACAGTCCACCAGAGTACAATACAAACTGGGCCTTCAGCTACGCATGTGCCAGGCCCAGCCTCGCAAAGAAAACAAGGTGCACGCACTCTGATTGGCAGGCTGCAGCAGCATGAAGCCAATCTTGCACACTCACTTGCATCCAGAACTCACATGCTTAACATGGCTTTGGCAGTAGCTGGCAAACAGCTTGCGCCGGCTGCATGTGAGTTCATGATAGATGTCTAACATGGACTCTCACATACAGCAGCAACTCAAGCTGTACCCAAAAGAAATTGCCAGCCACTGCCAATCCCATGTCCAGCAATAATCAGCAATCCATACAGCAGTGACACAGAGTCAAACCTGGCAAAGCATCAGTTGATCAAGCGCAAATGCCACAGCAGTTAGCAGCAAAATTTATTAGCAGCCGCTTAAATTTGGGTGTACATGCGGCTACTCTATGTTGCAGACCCCCCAGTGAAGTCGACTGAAGAAACAAACATCAGTTTAAGGTGTGGCAACCGCAGGAGGGCTGCTAGGTCGAAACGCCCAAACACACCAGACACCATCCAGTAGCAAATGCATGGCATGTCCCTCAACAGCCAACAGCCAAACAGACTGGAGCTGCTAGATCTTGTCCCATAGCTGCTACTCACTTCGCACCTTTTCAAAAATACACAGGAAGCTCCTGCTGGACATATTTATGGAGCCACTCCATGCCAGTTTGGTAGCAGAGCTACAAGGCCCAGTTCCTTTGCAGGGGCACAGAATCCCAAAGGAATACAGGTGCAGATTACTAACGGCCAATGGTTGGCCCGCAACCGCAGTGACCCTGGGCACTAACGGGCTCACTACAACTGCCCCTAAACTGGACTGCCAAGAGCCCAGCCCTGCCCAGATTTTTGCCCTTAGCCCTGCTGCCTGGAGCCCCGCCCTGCCCTGAGCCCCGCCCTAAGCCCTGCCCTGAGCCCTGCTGCCCGGACAATCTTCCTTTCCCCCTCACCACCACTCACACACCCGCCTGTTCTGGCTGCACCCACCTCCCCCTACCAGCTGCTCTGTGTTGCTCAATCGGCATCTTAACCCGCACTGCTTGCAAAGCCTCCAAGTCAACATCTGCTAGTGCTATCCCTGTGGCCTCCGGGTCCTGCAGCCGGCCAATCACAGTCCCCCATGGGTCGATGATTAAGGAATGGCCATAGCTTGCGCGTTTGGCATTATGCACCCCAGCTTGAGCAGCAGCAATGACATAGCATTGGTTCTCGACGGCCCGTGCACGGAGCAGCACCTCCCAGTGTGCAGCACCTACATGAAATCATAAGGCGATCACTCTCAACACACAGTAACAAACTCGCCGGAGCCATGTGGCGGGTGCTGCACGGTCCAAGGGCTGTGCAGCACCTGATTGAAATCATAAGGCGATAACAGTCAAACATTAAGAGGACAACAACACAACTCCATGATCGCCAATCCTCCAGCAGGCTATCTGAGATGGGATTTCACCAGACACGAGTTCAGTTTACACCGAGAAAGGTCATAGCAGGAGCAGGAGCTCTCAATGTGCAGCATCTGGTGGAAATCACAGTACAGTAACAGTGACACCTTATAAGAACATGGATACAGCAGGGAGGGATTCCAAAGGCACAGAACATCACTAAGTCAAAACACAGCGAGACAGGTCATAGAACATATCCTGTACCATGCAGGTCAACTGCGGCCTGTTCAGCGAGCATGCCTGCTGCAAAGCCACCAATCCCCTGAAGCACTGCTAGGGTTTAGTCTTGGGTTGGTTTAACCCTAAACCCCAGACTTCCCCACCTGAAATCAGCAGTGGGAGTACATATCTGTCAGTGATACCTGGTCCTACTTTTGTCTGGCAGCCACTCCCTGCACTACTTCCGTTAAAACACTAAAGCATGACCAGCAGCATAACCATTTCTCAATCATGCTGCTCTTCGCCTTTCCACCCCAGTCTTTATACCCTTATTACCTCCCAAGGCTAAAGTAGGGCCCTTAGTGGTGGACATCCATTGTAACATGAGATAGATCACTGCACAGCCCTCGGGCTGTGCAGCACCCATCACATGACTCCAACCAGTCTGTTAGTGTGTGTTAGTTTGTTAGTGTGCGTTGTTCATTACATCCATTGTAATGTGTTAACATGGTACCACTCTCACTTAAATGTTTGTTGTTGTTGTTGTTGTTGTGGCTTATGTCAATGCTGACGATACCAACAGAACTTGTGCGCCCATTGTTGCTTGTGTTTAGGGTTTACCAAAACCTAGAGCCTTATGCCAATGCTACACCCTCACTTGTGGCTTATGTCAATGCTGACGATACCAACAGAACTTGTGCGCCCATTGTTGCTTGTGTTTAGGGTTTAGGGTTTACCAAAACCTAGAGCCTTATGCCAATGCTACACCGTCACTTGTGGCTTATGTCAATGCTGACGATACCAACAGAACTTGTGCGCCCCGGCCATTGTTTGCTTGTGTTTAGGACTTAGGGTCTACCTTCTTCTCAAAACCCTAAACCCAAGGTACCACCCTCACCTGTGACTTGTGTGAATGCCGATGGCACCAAGAGTATCTGTGCGCCCATGCCCCAGGTCAGTCGAGCATACATCTCCGGGAAGCGCAGGTCATAACACACGGTCAACCCCAGACGCCCAGCTGGGCTGTCACAGACAACCAACTGCAAAAAATGAGACTGGTCTCTCAGCAAGCGCACTCTCGCAAAGAAGCATGCTTTAGCATTTCCCCTGAGTGGTGATGGAGAGATGAGGCTGCAAAGCAAGCTAAGGGAAGTGCTGCCCAATACTATTAGTTATGGGCCGAGGGGGAACCTTTCATTTGCTTTATAAGCTGCAAAAGCATGGGACCCTGCCACCAAAAAATTTGGACAAGCCTACCTTAGAAAATGCCACCATGCACTTGGTAGCAGGCAATGCCCATTCAATGTGCACAGGCGCACCGCAAGAGTCATAGATGGGCAGAACCCAAAGTGCCTGCAAGATGCCAGCGGCTTTCTGTTGGGAGCAAGCATACCAACCCGAAAATGCTGCTTTGTGGTTAAATCGTATGGTACAACTACAAGCTACAAGCTGAGCAATAAGCACGAAACTCACTTGGACGTTGCTGTTGGGATAGTGGCTAGTGCAGTTATATAAAACTTAGTATTCCCCTAACTTATATTGAACTGTTGTTGTAAGGCATTGTACATACATACCTGATTTCCAGGTGCAGTTGTTCTGCTTTCCATGAGCACTGGGCCATTCGGCACATCCACGTCAAAGAGGTGCACCTTGCGATATAAGGCCACAATCTCTCCTACAGATGATATCACCACATGGCAGTTATACCTGGCAGGAAGAGAGACAAAGGGGCTCAGAGTGCTGCAGATTGGAGGAGTGTATGGGGGACCAGGGGATATGGGGCAAAGGAAAGGGGGCAAGGGGTATGTAGCAGGCGAGCTGCAATAATGGGATCATGGTTTTACCACATGGCAATTATAGCTCGCAGGAGTAGAGACAATGAGGCTCAGGGATGCTAAGGATTGAAGGAATGTATGGATGACCAGAGGATATCGGGCAAAGGAAAGGGGGCAAGGGGTATGCAGCGGGCGAGCTGCAATGTTACGACCACGATGTTACCACATGGCAGCATTTGAATGCTGTTTATGGGAGTTATGGCAGTTATACTTGGCAGAGGACAACAACACTCCTGGTAGAATCAGCAAATCATTGGTCCCGGTTTCATGTTGCTGCAATTTTGGGGCGGCAGGCGCGAGATGGGGCAGGGGAAAGGGCGGGTTGCAGCAGACAAGGTGTCACCTTATCGACGATGACCATGAGCTGGTAAGACGGGGTGTGTAATAAGTTACAACTGGGCGGTTACACCAGGCAGACAAGACCCATGATCAATACAAATGGACAGTATGCCAATAGGGGCACATACAAAAGCTACTAAACTCTAAACCCCTAATGGCTCAAAGTGCTGCAGTTTGGAAGGGTGCGTATGGGCCAGGACTCCTTTACATGGTTCCTCACAAGCTATCATAAATGCCCACCAGCTTGGAACGAAAGCGTGGCGATGTAGCCAAGGAAGTGGCTGCAGTTACAGAGGCACCAACTGGAAGAACAACTATCATGCTCAAGTTCGAAGGCATTCTTCTTGAGTGCCACATTTGCATACATAGCCCTGAGGTATCTACCAGTATGTAGGTCAGTTCCTGGCCAGATCCTACAACCACAGGACTAGTGCAGCCCAGTTCCTGGCCAATTCCTACAAACATAGGACGAGGGCAGCAGCACTGGTCAGAGGGACCAGGTACAAATCCTGCTGTGCGCAGCTGGTACGCTGTACTATTCTGAGCAACCCCTCCTAGTCCTACCAGCTGGATGATGAGCACTCATTATCATGCTTGCACGCTGTCTGAAGCAATTTGCATGCATCCGCCTGAGATAACTAGGTCAATCTCTGTCCAATCTCTGTACATTCCCAGGCCTCAGATGGCCAAGTCACTCGCTGTCAATTCCTACACCCAACCCCTGCTAGTCCTACCAGCTGGATGGTGAGCACTCACAAGTGGTCATCATCCGGGCCCTTTTCTTGGAATCCGCCTAGAGACAACCAAAGCTGTGTATCTCTGGCCAGCGCACGGTAACGGGACATGAGGGGACCACTGAGGGGCTCAGCCACAGCAAGAGACTGCAGCAGCAGCAGCACCGTCAGCAGATGGTATGTTCCTGGAAGGAGGGTTAGGCTTTAGGGTTAGGCTTTAGGGTGTATGTTCTACCTTGATGTTTCAGATCTGTTCGAATTCGATGTTTCGTAACAGCTTGAGGTGCGGGGCCTATGGCACTTAATGCTTTGGCACATCACGAATTGTAGTGGTAATGTTACATCACCCAGGTTGACTCTGGAATCGGTTTATACTTAATAGCCACATCCCGGGTTGATTAACTCCTTTACTTACAAACACTGCTATTCAACAAGTTGAAGTATGGGCAACACTATAGCAGCATGCGTGGAGCTGACGTCGCGGCAAGGGTACCTAATTCCTAGGCTTTTAGTAGCATCCTAACGCTCATGTTACACTCCAGAGCAGATGTAATACGATCGAATGAACAATAGCTCTGCCGTCCAACTATAACTGCTACCTAGTCGAGCAATATTAACAAGGAATTGATGGTGAGGATGGGGAGTAGCATGGGAGTGCAGTGCATACCTCTGCTTGGGCGAGTCCAATGAAGGAGAAGCACTCAGGGAGGAAGAGCATTGCTGCACCAGCTGATGAAGCTTCCTGGGGCAGCACACCAGCAGCAGCAGCAAATGTGTGATCATTACATTTCTTGTTATGCCATAGCAAAAGTGCCATACATCGCCACAAACCAAGCTTTACTGACGAAGCGAGGTGAAGCAGTGTAGTGTAAGTTGTTCAACATTGCTACTTTTGTGACAGCTTGAGTTCCTGTTTCTACGGAAGTTTGTTTTGGCCTTTACTGAACCATAACAGTAGCCGCCAAAGCGATGAGTGGTTGTTCCATTTTGCTGACTTGTGACAGCTTGAGCCAGGGAGCCTACAGCACATCTGCTTGGCCATGAAATGTAGTAATAGCAGCCACTGTTAAGGGTAGTGACATACCAGCAGTTACTCTGACTGTGTGGGGCCATGTTGTGAGCTCCATCGCAGGTGATGTGTGAGATTTGTTGGAACGCTTCTTGCAAGTGATAAGTACCGGTAAGCTGCGTACAAACTGCTTTGCAGGCGAAGCGGGAGCCTGGTAGGAGGTAGCCTAGTGTAGCAGTTTCACAAGCAGTCGCTAAGCTAAGCTAAGCCGGACAGCTGCTGTTTCCGATGGGCATGCCCCAGCAACGCCAAACTTCAAGAACTGCCTCTTCTTAGCTGCATTGGCCTATGGAGGATTTACATATAAGCCAGCTCACTTGTCACCCCTACTTCAAAGCATCTCCATGTCATTCACCTCTGGTTTGCTACATAGAAGCGAGTGCCTGCTGTGACATTGCCTGCTTGTACTGCCCTGTGCCTGGGAGATCTCTACACTTCCAGGCTTACCTGTGCAAGCTTGGTGCATGTCGAGAAGTTTTGATCAGTGCTGCCTACTGCTGTCATTTGGCCCACAGCAACTTTCACAGGTTGCTTGGCTAATCCTTCTGCAGCCACAGGTGCAGCAAGTACTGTGTTGCATTCGTCCGTTTGGAAAGAAGTCTGCAAGGTCACAAGCCACATGGGATCGCCATCCTGCTGCGTCCGTGCTGGCCATTGCAGTTGGAGCATCATCATACCATGGCGCGGATCTGCCGACCGAGGCTATGGCTGAAGCTTTCGTAGGGAGGACGAGGAGGTGCAAAGGATTGTCGTCCTTCTCGCAGGCATGCACATGCAGGCAAAGCCAGGGCCTGACAGGCCAGCTTCTGAGCAGAGAGTGACCTTGCAGCGACTTTCTGAAGGGCGGGCAAGATCATGAGGTGCGGGTGGGTGGTCTTCAAGGCGTGTCCTCCTGCTTCACTCAGGTCTATCGACCCTAACGTGTTGGGCAAGGCATGGCTTCTCTTCCCACAAGGATTGCACGCCATATACAGGTTCTCCAGCCATTTGAGGCACATCTGCTGTCAGTGAGCTAGACTACACAGATGCAGAAACTCCTTAAGTTACGCCCTCAAGCGCTAAGCCAGCTAAGGGCCCGGAACCCACTGAGGCACCACCAAGAATGGTCCTGACTATGCGTAATACAAGGTTGTACATCAGATGGCAATACATTCTCTATGACTAGGCGGGGGTCTCACTCTAGCACTCACGAGTGAGAAGTTGGCAGAACGTGACCAAAACTGGGAGCTTGGGAAGGTGCCGCACTATTTTACCCCGATGTGGGAGCTCATAATAGCAGTATATAAAGGTTGCTTACATGCAGAATGTAAACATTCACGTCTAGGACTATAAGCACCTCCCTAGTTACTTTTTATCAATCAGAATATTTTATATTCAAGGCTTCCCCAGAAAGACAGACACATCCAGTCTTAGACACATACAAGAGCTTACTGATCTGAAGCGCACATATACAGTTTGACGATCCCTGCTGCGCATTGACCAATGCGGTTTGAGATCCGTAACCGAATCGGCGTATCAAGCAGGCTAGGTAGGCAAAGCACGCGAAGAGTGCATTGTACTGACTGCACATACCACGCCAACCCTTGCGATAGCTGTGCCCATAGTGGCTCCTGTGCATGAAACCACAGCTGAGCAACCTTCAATGCAGCGGCGGCTGCGCCTACCTCCTTTCGCAATGGCTAACAGTTCCCCCTTCTCCCGTAGACTCATAAGCGAAGAACACACAAATACATCTGCACTGGGGCGCACCAGACAGGAAGCCCAGATGAGAGTAGCCATGGTGCCGCTTCTGCTGGCCTTGCTCGTCCTGCAGAGCTGCACAGCAGCCAGGTAAGCCCATGCAGCTTAGCATGGAGCTTCAAGGCGCTCAAATGACTCACTCTACTGCGGAATGCATCCATACTGAATGCCAATCTACCCAGCATGCGCGTACCAACCAGCTTGCTTCAACTTCCCTGCTTGTTCCCTGCACGTTCCTCTACTGCATTGCCCATGCAAATTATAATGCTCCATGCTAAGAAATGTTGTCGTAAGCAAAGTCTATGACGAAACACTCACACTAGACGTGCGTGCTGTCCGTAGGGTCCCCACAGAAGTATCAAGCAGCGTGATCCAAGTCAACTTTCGAGACTTGGAAGCAGATGTAGGAGGTGGTCGTACCATGTGCGAAACCATCGTCTTCAGCAGCAGATCTTATGGTTCCACCAAAATCAACTTCGTCCTAACCATCAACTCAGAAGGCACTGAAAAGGCCATCTACCGCTACTTCTACAAGGATGGCTATAGTGAGTGGAGCAGGATCTATGCTGATGCAAACAGCATCGGAAGGTACCAAGCGGGCCTGCAGAGATGCTTCAAGGCTGCAGTTGATGCAGGTAAGCAGTACATGCTTGCAATCCATCCCGAGTGCATAGTGGAGCGCCCAACCCCTCTGGTAGTGTGAATTTCTGAAGCAGCAGCACATCTAAATCCAAAGCAGACCTGCACAACACAGGAAGGTGCTTTATTCCGCACATGGTACTGCAGCCATCCAATGCAGCTCCCTAGCAGTCATAACGTCAAGCTGGCCCGAAACGTCCCCAGTAGTTAAGCAGCTAGACCAGGCCCATAGTAGCTCATTGGAATTTGCCCATTGCGTATACAGCGAGGGTGCAGACAATGGACATTTTTTTGTAACCTGTAGCTTACTGTTAATGCCATGGCCAACCTCATTTGGCCAACACAGAAGCCTGCAGTGGATGACCTTTTGAGGCAACGCGTCACTGCATGCCGCCTGCAACAAAAATGGTTTAATAATTGCCTGCCTTTTCAGGCTCTCAGTCCAGATCAGAGATTGCTCTGCAGACATCATCACTGATCTGAATGTTATCCTCCTCTTTGCTTGTGTCCATAGGTTTTACTGTGCTGCACATCACCCCACATGTGGACCCCAAAGACCAAAACGGCAAAGGTGTCTGGCGTAACCTGGTCAAGTTCGATCCCCTGGCAAAACTTGGCGGCTACAGCTACTCCAACGTCCTACTAGAGCCTGCTGCCCGTGCTCTGAACGCTGTGGTCAAGAAAGACACAGTGGTTGAGTTTGCGCTTTCTGCTGAGCAAGGGCTTGCCATCTTCGCGTACCCCCAGCAATGGCTGAAGCTTGTCAGCAGCACAAAAGCCATTAGCAGCAAAGGGAAGGACAAAAGCAAGCACCTCTACGGCCTCTCTTTCAACTTCGACAAGGTCTGCGGTTGCGTTGTACCGGACGAGTCAGACCCCATTAAGTACAATGTCACCTACATGGATCGTTTCAAGCAGTTCAAGGCACAGGGCGGGCTGAAGACCGTGGATATCCCCGGCGTGAAGTCTCTCTTTTCTGGGGTGGACTTTCTCGGGTGCAGTGCTTATGCTAGCTTGCCCACCCAGCTCAAGTTGGCCGACATGGAAATCAGCATCCAGACAGTGGCATTTGAGCTTGCTGCTTTTGGGATCAACCTGAAGGACTACATGAACAAACCATTTGTGTACTCCGAGCATGGTGTTGGCGGGTATAGCTCAAAGGGCAACCAGATTGCACCTGATCTTGCAGCTCTGGCAAAGTACCCCATGAGAGGGATCTGGCCCGGGCAGTACAGTGTGGAGTCGGACCCTTGGCGCAATGCGCAGTACAAGCAGTACAGGCGGCAGTTGTACCGCCTGCTATCCATGTGGGCATCTCAAGGAGGTGGGCCTATCTACAGGATCGATGGGATTTATGGCTGGAGTGTAGGCACATGGGATGCCCTAGGTGTACATCCCTCTGCTAATTCCTGGGCAGGCACATATGCTGATGATGAGATTAGAACCACCATCCGTGGAGCAAATGTTAAGGTGAACAGCAGGTCTGCTGCTGTTCCTGCTGTTACGCTAGAGGCAGGGGTATTTTCAGCCGGGCCTGTGCCTGGAGAGCCCATCAGAGGTTCGCCTTAGGTAGCGTCGTCATGTATGCTAGGCTATGGGTCTTTCTAACAGGATATGCTATGTTTTAGGGGCAGCTATTGGCTATATAGGCTATGCAGTTCATTGCAGCATTTGCGACAGGAGTAGAAGGTGTAGGCTATTGCGAAATGTCGAGCTTTTTCTGTTCTGAAAGTATGCCTTGTGCATACAGCATAGCAAACGGGTACAGTACCCCTTTGCTATGGCTAATGCACAGGATAGTTATGCACATATGTTATGTTTGTTACTGCACCATAGGCCAGGGTGGACTGAAACCAGTTGTATCTATGTCCCAGCCACAGTTCCATCCTGTACAAGGATGACTACTTGGTTTATGTTTCATCGTTAAAACCATGTTGTATGTCACAGGCCAGTGAGAAGATCTAGGTGACCATTTGCAGGTTGAGCACTAGTTGCTTACGGAGTAAAGATAGCCTAGCCTGTGCGTTGTAGAGTTGAGTAGCATTATGTGCGGTGCTATGGTATGTTTCTTCAGATGGCACATATGAGGTAAACACCCACCCTAGCTTGGGAGTGTCCGCTGTTGCCAAGCCATTGTGCTGCCACGAGTAGGCATGGCATCTGTGTGCCATTGCCGCTCTGGAGGTTCTAACATGGACTTTGTACAAGCAAGCAGATAACTCTGCTGCTACTGCGGCTTTGCCTTAGGTAGGGTTGTAAGGTCAAGGTAGGATTGCTACCGGTATGTCCAATTCTGGCGTTGTTGCCTTGTCGGGACCTCTTGTGGCAACTGTTCACAAATTGTGTGTCAAACAAAGTGTGCTGCTGAGGAGAGATTGAAGGCTGGGATTGTTGGTCATGGATGCTGTTACAGGCCCCCGGACCAGTACCTTGTGTAGTAATGGGGGCTACTGGAGGCCTGCAGATGTACGAGAGTACATCAAGTGTACACCAAGGAAGTTGTAGAGCAGCACTCGTGCTTGGGTGCTGCAAGGCCCAGAGGGCTGTGCAGAGGTGCCTCCTAACAATGTGTTTTGCTTCGGTGTCAGATCATATTGATGATCTGTCTGCTGACGACCTGGTTAAATTCTCGTCACTGGATACATGATGCTTGGGTATGGCTTTTGGTTGGTAGGGTGGCCATGTGTTAGTTGATTCGGAGTCAGCTCCTTCTGGTGATTTGTCTGATGAGACATTGGTGTTTTGAAGTCTCCCAGCTGTTGGACACAAGCTTGGGTATTCCTATGGGTTAGGTCTGGAAACCATTGTTTTTGGATCCATCCGATGGTGTGTTTGGTCGTTTTGACCTAGCAGCCCTCTTGGTTGCCACACCTTAAATGGTTGTTTGTTTGTAGAATGATGAATGCTGAATGAAAAGATGAGACGATTACGGTGAGATCAACCTAAAGTGAAGCGACATGAAGCGACATTTGCAGTGTTATTGTTACAACTCTGTTGCTTCAGCCAGGCTTAGGAAAAGCATGTCCGTGTTAGGAAAGGAGCTTGCTGGAAAAGGAGCTGATGGCGGGAGCGAGTCGAAACTAGGAGCAGGGGGGCCGGAAGGTGCTGTACCATAATGCTGATTCCTCAGGGGAAAGCTGCCTGGATAATACAAAGCCACGTAAAGTGAAGATAGCAAACTACTTACGGACTAGGTTGCAACTGTAAGCTTGGGTTCCGCAACATCAGATGGTCACAACACCTCGCATACACTATGCAGCGCAGTTGTCTGGTCTTGCTAGCGTAACGAAGGACAACATATCGCATTGGCCTACTCAACGAAACAGGGCCAGCGCATGAAGAAACCTCCAATGCATCACATGATCCTCACTCCTATATCGTTGTCACCATCTCGGTGTGTCCATCTCGGTCTTCGCGAGTAATCAAATTGGAAGCGTTCGTGGCATGATCGTGCACGATCAGCTTGCGTGGTCGTATCAACCTCCGCACACCCTGGCGGTGAGCTAGGGGATGCAACCGCTTGGACTACGACGGGCTGCGGCAAGCGTACTTTTATGCCCTATGCTGCATTTTGATCATACGTTGTGGCATGCAACAATGCCTGCTTCACCACGGCAGCATGGCAACCAACTACCTGTTGGCTGCAGAACTGATTTGGTGCTTTATCCAGCCTTAGCCTGATCAGGTGCATCCGTTGCATGGCCATGATTGCATGCATGTCTGTATTCCGACCATGTCTAAGCGCACCCGCAAGCGCGACCTCACCGAAGGCGATGTAGCCTTCGTCAGCAAAACCTATGTCGGGAGGGTCGAGGTTACCTCGCCTACCTCCTTTGAAGCACTTGTAGACGTAGAATTTTACTCTACTGGGATCTTCAAGGGCCTAGCTGTTGGTAATGGCGGCTTCGACGGAGACATGGTGTTGGGCTGGGAAAGCAACGATACTGAGAAGCTGCTATCTCGCGAGATGGAGGCCAGCGATTGTTTTATCTGGTTATTAAAACGGCAGTTGCAGACGGAGCATGAGGTGGAGGGGCAGCAGGTGCAGGGAGGGGGACTGGAGCAGCAGCAGCAGCAGCAGCAGGAGGAGCAGCAGGAGGAGCAGCAGGTGCAGAGGGAGGGACAGGGGCAGCAGCAGGAGCAGCAGGTGCGGACAGGGGGGCAAGATCAGCAGCAGAACGAGCAGCAGGAGGGTGAGCAAGAGCAGCAGGTGCAGGAAGGGGGACAGGAGCAACAGCAGATCGAGCTGCAGGAGGGGCAGGGGCAGCTGCCTGAAGAGCAGCAGGAGCAGCAAGTTCGTGATGTTGTGGTACTCATACCAGAAGCTTTTGCTGCAAGGGTCTCAACCTATGATGTGCCGTTTGGTCTGACCACCCTGGTAGATGCTGTGAAAGACAGCCGTAATCAGAAGGGGCTTGCACAGCGTGAGTGCTGATCGTTTGGTGACCATGCTATAGGCAGTGGGAATGAAATGAACATACCTTGCCCATGCTCCTGACTGTACCCCTGCCTTACCGCCCCCTTTCTTTTGATTGGTTGCATGCCCTGCAAAGGCCCTTCCTTATTGCAATCATGAGGCCTTAGCCCTTTTCTCCTATTTTCCATGTGTTACATTATGAGGGGTGAGCTTCGGGTTGATGTACCGACCATATGGAGAGTGTAACAGTACAAGTTAAAAAAGGTTCTGCAACGCGTTGCAACATGTCTGCTACTGAACAATGGTGTATGTTCTGAATGTTTTGTTTACGTTAAGTCCTGAATACCTTGCCTTGTTGTTGTGTGCAGTACCAAGACGTGCAAGTGGTCTACCAGAGCAGCCCCCTCCACCTTTCCGCGGCACGAAGGCTATCAGTCCTAAGGGTCTTTGGGCCTTTGACTGCTTGCATAGAGGCCAGAACAGTGAGGATGCGGCCTGTGTTAGGAATATGGCCAGTCTGCAGGATGATAGGTCTGGTGATGTGGTATCAGCTTCCGGGGTTGGAGGAGATACAGGGGGGGCTGGCCTGGGAGGAGCCATAGATGGGCCTAGCACTTCTGCAGGCGCCGGGGGTTGGCAGGTGGTGGAAGGGGTGAGACGCTACCGTGGTTGTGACAGCAGCTTGGTTCTGACCTTCTACCTGAAGGACGTGTTTGCCCCCTTGGATGGCAAGTGGGTGCCGCTGTATGGCAGCACTTGGAGGGCATGGAGGCCGTGGGATCAGCAACTACGACTGTGGTTCGAGCAAACGACCTTCTAGCCTGCCACAACCCATCCATTGTCCAGAGCGTCACATCGCAGGTTGGTACACCGTTTCAAAGCACCTCGGTGACAAATATGCCATGTCTTTTATCATAAGATGGACGCCATGATAAAGCGTGTGAGTATGGGGTTCCATTGTGATCTCCTTGACGCAATAGGTTGCCACAAAGTATCATCAGCAAGTAGCTTAGACTTTGCAGAGGTAGGGGTAGGGCAGCATATCTTCCGATCGCGCCGTTCCCATTCACCAGCTTGCATGTTGTTGCTTGATGCTGCCTGTGCGTCAATGTTATTGCTTCTCATATTAGTACAGTTCAGGATAGGCCATAGCAAACAGTGCCGTAGGCCCCGCCCCTCGAGTTGTAGCATAGTACAGCGAGGTGGAACAGAGTACGGTTTCTGTTAGGCATGCATGACAACATATGCCTAGACATGCGGTACAGCAGCTAGGTCAAAAGCACCCAAAACCTCCACTGCTCCAATGGGAGTAAGAGCCTTTCCTATATGGAAAACAAGGAGGCCTAAAAAGCCCAGGTGCAAGCAATGGTTGGTTCTCATGTTGCAATCAAGTTGTTAACTTGACTTTGCCCTGGGGGGGGGGGGATCATCTCAGCAGGTGCACTCAGAATCATTTCCCAAATACAATATTGTAACCCCACTTCCCACCACACGCGATCCCATTACAGGTGTGGCCAAGGGGGGCTTCCTGGGCAACCGGTACTTCATGGCTGAAGTTCAACCCCTGAAGGCCAAGGCCAACAACGGCACTCAGCTTCTTCAAGAGGCCCAGTCTGCTCACCCTATGACGTTGGGTTCCAGCGGTCACATCAACCATGGCAACTTGAATGGTGTCCTGACAATGGGCAGAGCCCAGCAGATCTGGTGCAGGAAAGACAGCAAGAACTACTACAGGGGTCGCGATCAGGAGCAAGGCTTGTTCATCCATGTCCGCGAGATCCGAGATTTGGACTATGCCAGGAGGAATGCAGTGGAGAAGAAGGGCATAGTGGACCCCTCAAAGCTGCATCCGCTACCGGTAGGTTTTGGGTAGACAAAGGGGGATGGATGCACCCTGGGGGTTGGGTGTCGGTCATTGTCACTTACAGTGGAAGCCAGTGCTGCATCCCTCCTGTTTCTTACTGAACATGTTTTTGCTTATGCACTTTGCTGCAATGTAAAGATATTACGATCTTTGTCACTTACATTGAAAAGCCTGAGAGCCCTGGAATGTTGTTTTTATTGTTGGTTTCCTCCCAGACGCAACCCTCCCAACCTCCCAGCCACAAAATCTCATGTCTGTGTCTGCATTTATTGCTTGCTCTCCCTTAGGACCGGGACATCAGCACGTACGGTGTCCTACACAACGGCTCCTGGGAACCGTTTCGGATTTCTCTCTGGTGCTTGATGGGGGTGAAGATGCTCCAGGTGGTGAGTATCCTCGGTCAGCTGAGGCACCATCTGCCCTGTCTGCACTGTCAGCGAGTACGTTATCATGTCTCTGTTGAACAGATTGAAGGGGATTGTTATTGTCACATAGGCATGCTGTTGTAACGGTGTGTGCTGGCATCCTCGCATGTTGGAGCCCAATGCCACTTCCGCAGGTTTGTCAATGTGCACTAGACTTGTATGAGGCAGAGGCGGGTCAGCTTTTCCTCACACCTGCCATCCTTCTAAGCTCAAAAATCAGTGCACAGGACACGCTTTAGGTTTGGTGGAGATTGCAGCTTGGGTTGTGCCTGCTTCAACTTGCTTTGTGCGCTGCACCTTGCTCCACACGCTTTCAGCTATACATGACAGACCCTCCTGTGTGCGCTCTCTCCTGCTTCGATTACATGTACCAAGCTCGAGGCATAGGTGGGTAGATGGCATGAGGGAGATGTTGTGTCTTCTTTCAGGGAGATGGCATGGAAGTGGCCATCTCCTATTCCTACTTATGCCAGTTTTTTTGGTTTCTGGATAGATCTCAGATTGACTATCCCATTCCTTCATTTTCTTGTTCTGCAGCTGGTGGAAGCTGGCTACTCCTTTGGGCCTGAGGGCACTAATGCCTCCTCTCTACATCTTGACATCACTCGCGGTGTGGTCATAGATGTAGAAGGGAAACCAGTAAACGTAGCAGTGCTGACCTCCCCTAACTACCTTCTAGGCCAGAGCAACACCGCAGGCAAGGGGCCCCTACTTGCAGCCATGCACTTGTCACTGTATGCCAACCAGACAGAGATGGTGGTCTTCTTGAGGAGGTACAAAGGGTGTTACAAGGCTGCCACTGGTGAGTGCTATTACATGTAGCAGACTGAATTTGTATGCCAATACTGCGGCCTCATGTAGGCAAGAAGGTTCGTTGTGTGGTGCTGATGTGTCACATTCAGGCAAGCCACCCTTGGTATGTGTGAATGTATGCAAGGCGATTGGAAAATGATCCTCCTACATGTGGGCATGCATCCTTCCTACATGTTTGCCAATGCTAGCCGCATTTGATTCACTCCAACATACCGCCATTGGTTAGAGCTGTTTTGTGATGCCAGCAACTTGTACCCCATTGAGGCATTGAGCGGTGTAACATAGGCTGGTAGCAATCATGCGTTTAGGGTCCATGGTTTTGGCAATATTGTGTTGTTGGCTAGCGCCCATCTTGACCTTCATGATTGCAATAAATCTGGATAACAATGTACAGATTTGTCACAATTGGCTTGGATTGGTGCTTGCTTACCTGCTTTGCAGGCAAGGATCTCAAGCCTGGTGCAGTTATGACCGACGGCGCACTTGCTTTGGTCGGGGCAGGGCTGGAGGTGTTCCGCAACTATGGGGAGAGTGTATATACAGCGTATATATACAGCGGAGGTGCGGCAGCAGCTGATGGAGAAGGCACTTGATGACAGAAAGCCTGCGCCTTCGGGGACATACATAGGATTGGGGAGCAACCACGTGGGGGGAAACACATGGGGTTGGATGTCGTACAAGCTCCCCTTCGAGCGTGGGTTCCCAGTCCAGGGAAAGGGTGCAGTGAGGTACTTTGGATTGAGGACTGTGCAGAACTGGAGGGACTGGGATGACATCATCACGATCTACGGCAGTGTAGCAGCCACAATCACCCTGCTGGAGATAGTGTGCTTGCCGGTGTTGAAGCCGGGTGAGACATGTGAGCTACCACTCTCCCGAGATGTCCCTGCCGATATTCGTATATTCATGCAGAAAGTACAGAAGAAGGCTGACATGGGCGGGGCCGCTGTAAGGGCTCCTTCTAGTGGAGTGGGTGCAGGCCCTTCAGGTATAGCTGCAAGTACTGCTGCTGCTGCCCCTGATGCTGCTGCCCTAGCAGCACCAGGTAGCTGCCCATCTGAAGGCTCATCTGGCCCAGTTGCTGGGCCTGCTGCTGCTCCCACAGGACCTCCTGCTGGTGCTGGTGCCCGAGCTGTTGGTGCTAGTCCCGCTCCCACAGGTCCTCCTGCTGGTGCTACTGCCACGGCTGCTGCGAGCATGGACGGGGTTGAGGTTGAGGGGGAATATGAGGAGGAATTGACAGCAGAGGACCTGAAAGCGCGGGATGCGGCGGAAAAGGAGTTTGGGAGTGGAGATGGCGCTGAGGTATGTTCCTGATTGCAACACTGCAACATGGCCTTGCCTTTGCTTTGCTTATTGGTAGATGATTCGAGTGGTGAGCAATCGAGTGCTAAGCAGTATGTGGGCAGTTGGTTGGCGTCAGCAGCCGATCTGCAGTCCATGTGGTGGGTGAATTGATTTGTTTGCAGAGGTCACCGTGGGTATCTTGGGCACCTTCATTGGAGGGAAAGCAGTACTTTCATGACCGCAAAGTTTTTGATGCTTTATGTACTAGACAGTCATGTTGCAGATGTAAGGACTTTTTAATACACCCTTTTTTGGTACTTGTACATTTGACGAGCTTGCTTGCTGACTGCTTGCCCTTTCGGTGCTTTGTAGAGTCCCTACTTTGTTGGGGCCCCCTCCTACTTCTACTTTGAGGGCCTACCCAGGGACATATTTCTTGAAAGGAGGGAGATTTCTAGGGCACATGCAGTAGGCCCCAACAATGAGACAATGTTCCATCATAAGTTCAGGCCAGCCAACATAAGCTTCAAGGCTCCGGGCGATGTCTACTACTGGAGGAACCTTTACCTCAAGGCATACCTCCTGACCTACAAGTAAGTGTTTCATGATGGAGCATTGCTAGCACAGAAGAAGTCCGTTGTGAAGCTTTCTGTGGTAAGGTGTATGCTTACGGTAGTGGGTCCACTGGAGCACAATGAGCGAGGGGGTCAACCTTGGGAGGCAAATTTCACTGCTTCACACCCTTATGTGCATCATTTCATAGTAAGCCCCATGTTTGGGTACAATCGCATTTGAGTTTCTGTTCCTTTCTGATAAAGGCCAGCAACAATTGCAGGATGCAGACTGTGTGCTGATAGCAGGATACTATGGCAGAATACTAAGGCAACTTCTTTGCAATCTTGGTCTTGCAGGGTGCCATTCATTGAAGTGTTCACCTCTGCTGACCTGAGGAGGACGAAGTCTAACAGGACATGTACCCAGGTGGAGATGATGATGAGGATCCTGAAGGAGAGCTTTCTTGATGGGATCCGACTGCCCACGGATTTGCAGCGTTTCCTAGCAGCTGCGGGGGGGAACAACCGGGAAGCCCCTGGGAGGCTGAGGGATGGGTTCCTCTTCAACCACTGTCTCAGGTAGGCATTTCGTGGAGGGCATGCATACTATCTCCTCCTTTTTGGGAAAACTGGACAATGGCGGTTGCCAATCTGGGGTTATCTAATAATCCCGCTAATGCATGGCATTCTGTGTCCGATGTCTGGTGTCCAAAGCACCTGCTGAGGCTTGTTATAAGGGGGTCACTGTCACAGGGTTTTGTCATTGCTTGTGAATACTGCTATGTTCTCTAGGTAACTTAGCGAGTATACCACGCAAAGTGCAATCAACAGACAATGAAACTACGTATGTGGCTATGACATGTCCTTGTTTTAGCCTTACATTGATACTTTACATGTGTGTCTCCAGTTCGTGAAGAATATTCCTATTGTGATGTTTGCAGCTATTGCCGGGAGTTCATGGAGACCATGGCTGGCATGTCCAAGTCAGCTCAGGCCACTGTTGCTGAGAAGGAGGCCGCCGCGGCGGCAAAGAAGGTGGTCAGGCAAGAACATGTTAAGGAGCAGATTGCACGGCAAGAAGAGGAGGAAGCAGCCGCCAGGGCAGATATGGGTCAGCAGGTTGTTGGTACGGGTGAGCCGAGGTCTTCAAGCGGACATGCAGGGGAGGAAGGGGACTTTGGGGGTGATGTATCTGAAGGCGGGGAGAGTGCAAGCGGGGAGAGTGCAGGCGGGGAAGGTGCAGAGGAAGAACCACACTTTGACCGGAGGGGTAGGGATGCTGAAGAGTTAAGCCGTGCACGGGCATGGAAGGCAGCTCTAGAGTGTGTGCCCGCTGCTCAGCAGCCTATGTTTGGTGCGCAGCCTACCAACACCGTCCTATGGGACACGTATCGGCAGCTAGACTCGGAAGCAGACGCAGCGGGGCCCTCTAACAGCACTCCTTGGATGAGCCTAACTGCGAGTAAACTGAGGAGCTGGGGTACAACCTCTGGGAAGGGCAAAGCCGTCTTACCCAAGGGCTCACTAGCAGATGCATTGGACGTCTGGGCCATGGCAGTGAGCTCGACCGCTGGGGATCAGTCAGGACGTGCTAGCAGGGTGGCTAGTCACGGCATTCCTGCTACTGTGGAGAACACCGAACTTCAGGAGAGGATAGATGCAATTCTGCAGGTAGGCATGCATGTATTCAACAAAATAGAGTTGATGGCTTGCAAATTTAATCTGTTATTGTTTAGCATACTCCATATTGACATGGAGATCAAAACACGATTATTCTGCTTAGCTTTCTGTTCTCCACCCTCTCTCTCCTTCTCCCTTATTTTCCCTCTCCCCCTTGCTCTGGCTCCCCTGTTTCTTTCTCTGTTCCACTCCCTCTCTCCTCCTCTCTCCCCCTCATTCCCCCTCCCTCTTCTTATCTCTCTCTCTCTCCTTCTCGCCATGTCTCTCCCACCCTCTCTCTCATTGTTCTTGGAGACATCAGTATGGTGTTTCTACTTCTCTCCACCTCCCTCTCTCTGTCTCCTGCGCTTTCTCCCTGCCCTTTGTTATTATGCTGTGCCCTACCACAATGCACTGGTCATTGCAGGACATTCTGCAGTTTGAGTCAAGGTTTGGCAATGAATTAACACATTCAACATTACGCTTATAGGAGATGTCAGTGGCGCGATCATTCCAAATGTTTGTCTAAAATGCAAGAGATCAGGTGTGTTCATCCCTACTGCTGTGCATTTTTAGGAGCGGAAACAACAGCAAGATAAGGGCCAAGGAGTGCCTCCCATTGAGCCGGAGCAACCGCCAGCAGACCAGCCACAGCTGCACCCGCAACAACCACAACAGCAGAGCAGGGAGCAAGACACCTCATCCAGAGCCAGAGACCTGCAGCCGTCAGGCCCAAAACGGTCTTACCTTAGCCAACAGAGGCAGCCTTCGCAGGCTTATGACGGTGGCCCATTGCCAAAGAAGCGAGTGAGCACTTGCTGTTCATTCTGCAAGCACAGCAAGGTAACACACCGGAAGTGTGCGCGCCAGCCAGGGACATGCAAGGCTTGTTGCCTCAACTGGCAGGCTAGCGCAGTGCCAAATCAGGCACCGCGGGTGTGCAAGGTACACTTGCTGGACGGTGCCCAGCAGCCCCGGCAGGACAGGTATAGCTCTCTGCCACCGAGGGCCCCATTGGCCTCTAGCGTGTCTCTGCAATGGCCAGGTGGTGGCAGTAGCGATATTGAGCCTGGTGTAGGGGCCGTACCACTGCAGCAACGGAGGCAGCCATTCCAGCAACAGGGGCAGCTGCAGGGGAATCGATTGCCGCCTCTACAACCGCAAATGCTGCAATACGTTTGGCATGTGCCGCAACGACGTCATCAGCAATCGCAGCAGCAGCAGCAGTGGCAGCAACAGCAGCGACATGGGCAACAGGGAGAACCCTTGCAGCAGCTGCAGCAGCAGCGTCAGGAGGACTGGAATGAGGTGGAGTACCCGCCGGGGCCGCAGCAGCAGGAGAAGCAGCAACAGGGGAACCCATTAGCGTCGCTGCAACAGCTCATGATGGGGCAGAGTTGGCCGGCGCCACAGCTACCTCAGCAGCAGCAGCAGCATGGGGACACATTAGCGACGCTGCAGCTGCCAATGTCACAAGATGGTCGGCATGTGCCACAACTTCGTCATCAGCAACAGCACAGGCAGCAACAGCAGCGACATGGGCAACAGGAAATACCCGTGGAGGACTGGAATGAGGAGGAGTACCAAGAATGGGATCAGCAAGGGCGGGCATTGCAGCAGCACCAGCAGCAGGAGGGACTGCCATGGATGCACTCGGGCTTAGGTCATGCCCCACCTCTTCCCAACCAGCCTTTACACGGAGTTGGTGGCCTTTGGGGTGGTGGGCCCGGTGGTTTCCAGGCGTATCAAAGGATTCCTGGCCTCATCGCAGAGAATGCTCAGTACAGTCAACCATACCCTTCCCAGCCGGAGTCGGGTGGCCCTGGCAGATTTCTGCAGCAGGGTCGGCCATCAGTATCGGGAGTCATCAGTGGAGGCCCGCAGCAGCAGCAAGCGCAGCCGCCAGCCCTTTCACACGGTAATGGGCCACAAGGCCATGGACTGCCAGGTGAGCTTGCGGCGAGCCATCATGACTGGGGCCCTTCTGGAGATGCATGGTTGCACCTAGGCGATGATGTGCTCGAGGGTGGCAGGGGTGATCAGGTGCAATTGGGGCCCCGGGGAGAGGTTCATGCTCTTGAAGACCATGGAGGGTCTGTTGGAGGAGAGCTGGGTGGACTGGGAAGGCAGTAAAAGCAGCAGGGTGGTTTGACAGAGGCTTACATGTGAGAGTTACTAAGCTTCTGTCCTTTCTGAATGCATCTGTGCATGAGGACCTCAGAAGTGTTCTGCTGTTATAGGGTTCCCTTTCTCTTGCATGCTGGTAGTGTACAGCACATGAGAAGGTATTGGGCCATTCAGGGTTTGCATGCGGCAGGAGGGCTATCTGGGTTTTGCAGGAATGCATGTAGGACTTGCCTCTGAGCTGTTCTGTGTTAGTAATACCAGTCTAACTGCTGGTTTTTTTGAATGCATCTGTGCATCATGACCTCAGAAGCTTACTGCTGTTATAGGGGTCCCTTTCTCTTGCATGCTGGTAGTGTACAGCACATGAGAAGGTATTGGGCCATTCAGGGTTTGCATGCGGCAGGAGGGCTATCTGGGTTTTGCAGGAATGTGCATGTAGGACTTGCTTCTGAGCAGTTCTGTGTTAGTAATACCAGGCTAGCTGCTGGTTTTTTTGAATGCATTGTGCATGGGGACCTCAGAAGCTTTCTGCTATTATAGGGGTCCCTTTCTCTTACATGCTGGTAGTGTACAGCACAGGAGAAGGTATTGGGCCATTCAGGGTTTGCATGCGGCAGGAGGGCTATCTGAGTTATGCAGGATTGTGCATGTAGGACTTGCATCTGAACTGTTCTGTGTTAGTAATACCAGTCTAGCTGCTGGTTTTTTTGAATGCATTGTGCATGGGGACCTCAGAAGCTTTCTGCTATTATAGGGGTCCCTTTCTCTTACATGCTGGTAGTGTACAGCACAGGAGAAGGTATTGGGCCATTCAGGGCTTGCATGCGGCAGGAGGGCTATCTGGGTTTTGCAGGAATGTGCATGTAGGACTTGCTTCTGAACAGTTCTGTGCTGGTACCAGGCTAACTGCTGGTTTTTTTGAATGCATCTGTGCATCATGACCTCAGAAGCTTTCTGCTGTTATAGGGGTCCCTTTCTCTTGCATGCTGGTAGTGTACAGCACATGAGAAGGTATTGGGCCATTCAGGGTTTGCATGCGGCAGGAGGGCTATCTGGGTTTTGCAGGAATGTGCATGTAGGACTTGCCTCTGAGCTGTTCTGTGTTAGTAATACCAGGCTAGCTGCTGGTTTTTTTGAATGCATTGTGCATGGGGACCTCAGAAGCTTTCTGCTAATATAGGGGTCCCTTTCTCTTACATGCTGGTAGTGTACAGCACCGGAGAAGGTATTGGGCCATTCAGGGTTTGCATGCGGCAGGAGGGCTATCTGGGTTTTGCAGGAATGTGCATGTAGGACTTGCATCTGAACTGTTCTGTGTTAGTAATACCAGTCTAGCTGCTGGGTTTTTTGAATGCATTGTGCATCATGACCTCAGAAGCTTACTGCTGTTATAGGGGTCCCTTTCTCTTGCATGCTGGTAGTGTACAGCACATGAGAAGATATTGGGCCATTCAGGGTTTGCATGCGGCAGGAGGGCTATCTGGGTTTTGCAGGAATGTGCATGTAGGACTTGCCTATGAGCTGTTCTGTGTTACTAATACCAGGCTAGCTGCTGGTTTTTTTGAATGCATTGTGCATGGGGACCTCAGAAGCTTTCTGCTAATATAGGGTTCCCTTTCTCTTGCATGCTGGTAGTGTACAGCACAGGAGAAGGTATTCAGGCCATTCAGGGTTTGCATGCGGCAGGAGGGCTATCTGGGTTTTGCAGGAATGTGCATGTAGGACTTGCCTCTGAGCTGTTCTGTGCTGGTACCAGGCTAAGTGCTGGTTTTTTGACTGCATTTGTGCATGGGGACCTCAGAAGCTTTCTGCTATTATAGGGGTCCCTTTCTCTTGCATGCTGGTAGTGTACAGCACAGGAGAAGGTATCGGGCCATTCAGGGTTTGCATGCGGCAGGAGGGCTATCTGGGTTTTGCAGGAATGTGCATGTAGGACTTGCCTCTGAGCAGTTCTGTGCTGGTACCAGGCTAACTGCTGGTTTTTTTGAATGCATCTGTGCATCATGACCTCAGAAGCTTTCTGCTGTTATAGGGGTCCCTTTCTCTTGCATGCTGGTAGTGTACAGCACATGAGAAGGTATTGGGCCATTCAGGGTTTGCATGCGGCATGAGGGCTATCTGGGTTTTGCAGGAATGTGCATGTAGGACTTGCCTCTGAGCTGTTCTGTGTTAGTAATACCAGGCTAGCTGCTGGTTTTTTTTGAATGCATTGTGCATGGGGACCTCAGAAGCTTTCTGCTATTATAGGGGTCCCTTTCTCTTACATGCTGGTAGTGTACAGCACAGGAGAAGGTATTGGGCCATTCAGGGTTTGCATGCGGCAGGAGGGCTATCTGAGTTATGCAGGATTGTGCATGTAGGACTTGCCTCTAAGCAGTTTTGTGCTGGTACCAGGCTAGCTGCGTTTTTTTTAATGTATGTGTGCACGGGGACCTTATAAGCGTTCTGCTATAGTTATAGGGGTCCCTTTCTCTTGCATGCTGGGAGTATACAGCACAGGAGAAAGTTTTGGGCTATTCATGGTCTGCATCCGGCAGTAAGGCTACCTGAGTTATGCCGGACTGTGCATGTAGGACCCCAACCCATACAAGTATTAACTTTGTATCCGAGTATCGTTTGGCGTTTTGATCTATTTGGGACATTCATATGCGAGTTTAGTAGACGTGGACCGGTGATTTGGGGTGAAAGATGTTCTGTTTGGGGTGAAAGATGTTCTGTTTCCTCATGTAAGCATACTTGCCTTTTAAAGTCTTCATTGCGGGAGAACGAGCAGACAGAACTAGCAGCCTACGAAAGCTTAGGCGGCAATTTCCCAGTGGAACTGCTTCCATGCCTAGAGTGGATGGACCTAGATTGGGTCTAGGTTGTGCCTAGAATTACCCAGACTGTGCCTAGAATCACCTGGGCAGTCTAGAGGCTGTGTCTAGATTATAGGCAGTGTAGGAGCCTGTGCCTAGACGTCTAGGCAAGATCTAGGCTGATTCTAGGCGAAATATAGGGCGGACTGTTCCCATAGTGTGAGTAAAAATAAACAAACAAAATTTCTAGGGGGCGGCGAATAGGGTGTGAGACCGCATGCATGCGTTCTGCTCCAATGTCCTCCATATGGAGTCACACAGCCAAACTAATGGTAGTGCGGCTCATCACCCACAGCAGACTAAATCCCTAGTCGAGATAGAGTGCTGAGCTCAGGCACCCGACCGGTATCCAGCTCAAGCACCCGACCAGCATGTACGTAGCAGTAGACATAGCAAAGTATCTCATTTACCAAAGTTTGCAACCAAGCAGGTTGTGCAGACATAACCCGCGCAGCACGCTATCATACTCCTGGCATTGATGCATGCACAAGCACTCAATGCTCTGGAGGGGCATGCAGCTAGACCAACAATGCCACAAACGACCACATCCATCATCAACTTTCAAGCAAGCCTTCCAGCCATCTAAATCAAACCGAGCCACTTGTCAGCAATACATAGACGCAACAGCAGATTCGTCCATCTCAGAAATGCGTTTGTGAATGCTTGCATCAAACAACTCAAGCCAGACGTTGGAGTATGCAACACATGGTCAACTGGCTCCCCTGCATCAAAGGCAATTAAAGCGTGATATGCACCATGGGGTCCACCTACATGCCGTGTGTGATGTGCCCCATATAAGATGTGGTGTGATATGCTTCATCAGATTCAGATGTCAGCTCCAAAGCCGCTGCATGTGGCAGATACCATGCAATAAGGACTTGTTTTCAATGTCATCAACCTTCTTCCCAACCGTCTAGCCAACTTAACATCCACAACATAAGCAAAACCCAATGTAGCTTTCATCCATGTTCGTTACGATGGAGGTAGGACTGTACATAAACCAATTCATAGAACGCGTGTATCAATGGGCAGCTCCAGAACCACAACCCATCCTCAGAGGTTGACCAGGTGCTGCACCTCACTGGTCAAGGACCCAACCCTCACTTAGGGATGCCAATGAGCTCCATCAGAGACTCCACCATCACATCCACAGGGTAGCTCCCATGGCAACCAGATGGCTTGTACATGCCGCAGCCATAGAACGGCATGCCAGTCTTCTTGGCTGTCCTCAGCACCATGCCCCGGTAACGGCAGCTGGGGCACTGCAGCATGGAAGCACAAAGAACACATGACGGTGTTGTTGAGAGAAAGTACGTCATGCTGCAGCTAAGACAAATTCACATAAGACATACCGCACATGCTGCCAATACGTACCACCTTTGGGATACTGTAACACTCCTACCGGCACAGGGCATAATACCTACTTGCGCAGAAGTATGCAGAGCACCCCTACAGACAGGGTTCAGGGCCAAAGGTTTATTGATTTAGCACCCCTACATTATTAATATTATTATCATTATTATTATTACCACTGTGCAGCAGTCGTCATGCTCATCGGCACCAAATCTATGAGCCAAAGCAGTAGGCAAGACCCCAAGATATGCAATGTGGTTGAATACTTTGTTTGTACCACAGAGTGCTATACAACAATCTGTAGCACGTCATACCACCTTCTCACCTCAGTCACTTTGCCGTACAGCTCCAGCGCCTCATTGGTCCACCTCTTGGACCCCGCCCCCATGGCCCAGACACGCTCAAACTGCTTAGGTGTGTCAAAAGCGCGCTGGATGACAACAGGGCCAGTCTCAGCCCTCCTGTGGCATCACAGCAAGCACATAGACATAAGACTCCCTTGAATACTATTGCTGAACTGACAAGTATCAAGGGAATCTTTTTCTAAAATTGGAACATTGCATGAGACACATAGATAGGAGATATATCACTGCACAGCTTTTTGGCCGTGCAGCACCCCCGCCATGAGTCCAACCAGTTTGTTGGTATGTGGAGAGCAGACATCAGACAGAGAGAGGCGTGTCCGCTAAAGAGCCAAGGCTGCCATTCAAGGTACCCATAAGACGCATGGCTATGATGCGTATGCAAAAGAAAAGCAGAGAATGTAAGGAACTGCACATGCATTTATCACATGCAGGCAGCAATAGACTTGCATTCGCCCTGGCACATGCGAAGGCATGCTGCTCCTATAGTTTCGACCCTTTTTAGAAACAATGCCTTTTGATCCTTTATAGCAGTGAGAGCAGATTGACACCATACCGAATTCATAGCCTTTGGCTTACATAAGCACATATCGGATGCACAAAAGGCATGCTTACTTCTGTGGGGCCACCTTGAGATACTCCGCATTCAGCTCCTCATCCTTGTTCAAGATGTAGCGGAGGGAGCCCGCACCAATGGAGAGCTTGGCAGCCAGCCCGGCCTTGGTGATGGACTGGCCATCTTCCTTGCACTTCTCAATGACCTTCATCACACCTGCCTTGTGCTCATCAGTCCAGATAGGCCGCTTCTTCCCAGCAGCCTTCTGGCCCACAGCCCTGCCACCCACCTGCAAAAGGGCACAAGGGACAAGAGCATTAATGAATGCGTCATAGAACCATGGGTGAATTCAGATGAAGAACGCAAAGGTTAAGATACAAGAACACCATGTGCAAATTAGGAAAGGAAAATATTGTTTGATCAGACTGAAGTAACACCCTCTACATGTGTGAGCAAAAGCAGGCAGCAAACTGCATGCCAATGCTCCACAACGACCCTAGTTAATACAAAAGTACATCCTTGGATGTAGCTAATAATAGTTAAATCAGGTAATGCATGGTCTTGCCCTGTCCAGACAACGACAAGCACGCAAGGCCAAGTCAAATGCAAACATAAACCCTGGCTGTGGAGTTGTCCAAAATAGATAGATAAGGGGCCAAACTCACCAGTGCCATGTTGGCAGCTCCAGCCTGCAGAGCGTGGAAGTTGATCCCCATATGTGGGCTGGGCACAGAGTTCTCCGGGACCATGTTCTCCTTGTCACTGCTGCGCTTGGCGTGGACGATGCGGCGTCCAGCGGGCTTGGGGGGGCTGAACGTCAGGTCCATAGGGCTGCTTGTCTTGGGGGCCACCCTCAATCAATCAATCAAAACGCAAGACCAGCAATGCCAATGGCCAAACAAACCTAGGCCACAAACACAAGGCTCCTGATCACAATCACGAAGCCACACAACCGATGGTGGATTTGCCACACACAAGCTGAGGCTAGATGCAACGGCGTGCACACCAAGGGGAAACAAACACCACCACTAAAACCCAAAACCTGCTCCACTTCCATCACACATGGGTGGCGGGGAGGCAGCAGGATCAAGCACCACCCTAGTAGGGGCTGGAGGTGGCTCCCACCACCTAGGTACTGGTGAACCACCATCCTCCCAGCCACTGAAAGGCACCACATAGCGCTCCACATGCTTATCAATAGCTTGCTTAGTGCGCCTTCTACACCTCACTAACCGTTGGCTTTCCCAAGGGTGCGTAAGATCCCACAACCTCTTCCTCCAAGCACTCTTAATCTGACATGAAGCCTCCCAGCTCCCCTCATCTTGACCAAGCACCTTCAGATCTGCACACACGCATTTCTCCCAGGTATGGCGAGGCCTACCCACTGGCCTCGTCATGTCACCATGTAATGAAGAGAACAACGCAATATGCGGCAACCTGCCCTCCTCCATGCGGCCCACATGCCCCAGCCACCTCAGCCTATTTGCTGTGATGTATGCTGACAAGGTGGCTACCCCACATGATTTCCTGATATGCTCATTGGTGTGCCGATCTGACAGCCTGACCCCCAGGATGCTCCTAAGGCAGCTAGAGTGCACCCGCTCAAGCTTTTGCGATTGCACTTTGGTCAGGGACCAACACTCACTCCCGAACAGCAGAATTGGCAACACATATGCCTTGTAACACTTCACCTTCGTAGCCAATGACAGATGCTTGGTACCCCACATCTTTTCAAACTGCTTAAACCTCCCCACAGCCTTACCCCTCCTGATATTCAACTCCACATCCAACCTGCCATCAGTCACAAGCACACTTCCCAAGTACTTGAACTGTGACACCTCTTTTACCACACCCTCACTGATAACCACCTCTGGTCCTTGCTGCACTGGCACATCCCCCTCCTTCCAATCCTTGTCAATGGACAGGATCTCACTCTTGCTTGCATTGATGCGCAACCCAAGACTAGCAGCAACCTTGTCCATCACCTGCAGCATGACCACCAACTCCTCCCTGCTGGGACTTAGCAACACCATATCATCTGCATACAGCAGAACAGACAACAGCTCCACACACCCACCACTACCACACCCATCACGCTCAAGTTTCCCATCTGCATGATAGGCTAGCTTCACCCCACATCCCTCCGGCATCTGAGCCATTGCCTGCCGAACCACAAAGTCCATGTAGATGTTGAACAGCAAGGGAGCAATGACACATCCCTGCCGCACCCCGCCATGCACATCAAACCACTCAGACACCACACCACCCATCCTAACAGCAGCCTGTGTGCCAGTATGCAAGTCCATCAGCAACTCTATCAGCTTTGTGTGTACCCCGTACACATGCAGGATGCGCCATAGCGTGTCTCGCGGTACAGAATCATATGCCTTACGCAAATCCACAAAAGCCATGAATAGAGGCTGATCGAATGCTACAGACTTAGAGATGACCTGGCGTATGGTGAACAGAGCATCAGTGAGGCCCCTCCCCTTCCTAAAAGCAGACTGGTTATCAAGCAGTTGTGCATCGATATGAGAACTGATCTTAGCCAAAATGACCAAGACATACACCTTCCCCGGTATACTTAGCAAGCTTATCCCCCTATAGCTATCTCTCACTTTGCGCTCTCCTTTGCCTTTATACAGTGCCACCAACAGTGCACGTTTCCACTCCACTGGCGCTTTCCCTGACTCCCACACCGCCACAATGACCCTGTGCAACCATTTCAGCATGGTCCCACTGAGCTTTAGCATAGGCGCTGCGATACCATCAACCCCAGGAGCTGCCCCATTACGACAGGCAAAGACAGCTTCTTCAACCTCCTGCACAGTAGGTGGCTGAGCTGCTGCTTCACTCTGCTGGTTTGCACCTTGCCCTGCCTCCATCTTCTGCACTAACTCCTCAATGGTCTGCTGCATTTGCTGGTCGAGCTTGGCAGGGCAGTTGAGGACATCAGCAAAGTGCTCAGCAAAGCACTTCACCACCTCCTCCCTGCTTTGGAACAGCTGCTTGCCATCAGCACCCCCTAGCACAGCTGTAGGAGCAGCAGAGCTACTGCCCTGCTGCTCCTTGAAGATCCGCTGGACATGCTTGTGGAACACGGCTAGATTACCAGCTTTTAGAGCATGTTCCGCAAACAGCGCTTGCTGCTTGAAGTACCGCTCCTGATCCTTCTTAACCGCTCGCCTAGCAGCATTATTGGCCTCCCTGTAATCTGCCCTGGTAGCATCATTAGGAGAGGACAGCACCGCTGCATGTGCTGCATGTTTCCGCTCAATCTTCTGCAAGGTCGCATCGGATATAGCGAAATCTCGGCGCCGCTGCTGAGGCTTGAGGTTTAGACCAGCCTTATGGGCTGCTTGGCTGGCTGCCGCTGTTAGCTGTGTCCATTCGTCTTGTGCGCTCTGCAACTGAGCCCCTACCAGACGGCTGAACTGGTTAGACATTGCCAGCTCAAAGCACTGCTGAGTTGCTGCAGATTCTTGCAGCCGGCTGCAGTCATAGGGCCGTGCTGGCTGTCCCTTCGCACTGTGCTGCTTGGCCACTGACAAGCGGAGGCGCATCGTAAGCACCAGCATTCTATGATCAGAGCCACCTGTATCAAAGCTGCGAAAGACCCTGCAGTCTGTCACACTTGACATGAACCGCTTGGAGACAGCTATGTAATCGATGACCCTGAGCACATCCTGCTTGTTTCTATTAACCATCCAGGCAGAAAAATGGAAGAATCATAGTCTGGACTTCCACTTCGGGAGACGGCCGAGTCCTTGAAAGCCGTAACGAGGGGGGCCAAGCAGCTACTCATGCTGCTGCAACCAATGGGGTCTTCAGACCATACCAAGCCTAGAGTCAAGGCGATGCAGTGCAGAAAATGAACGCACCTGAGGCGCGCAGCGTCCACAAGGCTCTTGCCGAGCTCCTTGACAGGGAAGGGGCTGCTGCGAGAGGACAAGCAAGGGTGTGAGTTGGTAGCCGAAGGGAACGAGCCAGGCGCCTGCAGGAGATCTCACCTGTTGGGGCTAGCAGCGGCAGTACGGGATGCGGTCTTGCCTGTCCTGGGATCCATTTCGAATCTGTATGGCAAGGGCGATCATGCAAGGAAATAAGAAGGGATGCACATGAGCCAGAGGAATGCAAGGAGTGAACCGCCCGGCAGGATGGCCTCGTTCAAACTTACCAGGTAAAGACGGAGGCGCTTTGTCTGGAGAGGGTCTGCGGTAGCTTGTTGTAGCTGAGGAGTGGCTTCTGGCTTGCATTCTGCTCGTTGGCTCCCTCTGCGAGCTATTTATAGGCACGGTCATGGCTCGAGAAAGGCTTGCCTGCAGGCGTATTCAAGAAGGCGCGAGCTACAAGTTTGAAACACACTACTTGAGGCACCAAGATGCCTCAACAAGGCCGTCTCGGGCGCCTAAATGGAACCGAGACGATCTCCTGCTGTCTTGCAGTGACCGCAGTGCTGGGGGGAAGTCGTGTAGGCGGGTCTGGGTTAGAACCCCATCGGCTCCAACCGAGATGGACACACCGAGATGGTGACAACACTCCTCGTAATAAGTCCGTTCATCTTCTCTTGCGGCGATGGGCTCCGTCAATCATGGGTCCAGGCGATAGTATGCTACTAGTGCCTTGAGACGCTGCTGGATTGTGAGTGTTGCAGAAAAGTCAGTGCTTGCGCGTGGCAAGGGCTGCTGGGAAAGCAACACCAGCTGGTTGTTAGTCAATTGCGCAGTGTTGCTCTTATAAGTATGCTCCTTTCGGCTTGCTGAAGGTGAGGGCATCATGCTATGCCTTCCCATAGTCCATCGAATAGCTAACCTGGGGGATGAGAGATTCTGCGTTTATTCACTCGCTGGGTTGCCATTCTCACGACAGCTATGTTCCCGCAGGCCGCCACTTCTGTCCCAATACCGCCCATCTTTGCATTCTGGGGTGACTGCACGTCAGTCTGGTACTTGCCAGCTTGCCAGCTGGGGACTGCTTGATAAAGCGCCGGCGCCCTTGGCCACCCCGCCTGCAGAGACATAGATGGATGCTGTGATTTTGCAGTGAAATCAAATACCGAATATCAGCCTTAAAAAGCATCATCATCCCTGCGTGGCAGGAAGCCCCCCGTCGTCCGTCCAATGTCTCCCCGCTCTCACTGCTACTAGCAGCTCCAGTCACGCGCCACAAGCGGCAGCAACCCGCTCCATCTACACGCCAGAAATCATCGTACTTTTGTCCGTACCTCATTTTCTTCAAGCTAATAAGCTTAGTACTGTGCGCACGTAGAGTCTGAGAGTGATAGCCTCTCTTTGTGTTCAGCCAGAAGCCCCTGTCGGTCTCAAAACCCCTGCATGGATGCCACCTCCAGCACCATTAGGCTCCTCAATAAGCAGTTGCAGCAGCCTCAGGGTACCAGCCAGAATTTGAGCCTCGCAACAACCATGACAGGTGGCGGTGATGTTTCAGATCTGTTGCTTCAGTTGCAACAGCTGCAGCTCGAGCTGCAAGAGAAGCAGCACCAGCAAGGGCAGCTCCAGCAGCTCCTTCAGCAGCAGCTGCAGTTACAGCAGCAACAACAGCAGCAGCAACAGCAGCAGGTCTTCCTCCAGCACCAAATTCAGCCTTCCATCAACCTGGAGCAGCTACAGATGCTGCTCAACAATCAGCCCCAGCAGCAGCAACAGCAGCATGCAACTCCAGAACCACAAGGGAACCTGCAGCTGCTGCAGAGGCTGTTAGAGAACCAACAGCAGGAGCTTCAGCAGCAGCAAGCAGAGCTGCAGATTGGGCTGGAGGATCTGCAGCAGCAGGTTATTCCTCTCGTGGAGGAGCAGGACCCTGAGCAGCAGCAAGAGCAACAAGCAGGGCCTGAGCAGCTTCAGCAGCTGCTGCTGCTGCTCCAACAGGTTCAGCAGCAGCAGCAGGGGCATAATGGTGCTGCTGGGTTTTCTGATGCAAGCAGCAGCCAGGGCCTGTCTTTGGCGCTTGCATCTTGCAGCACCCAGTTGCAGCAGCAGGAGTTGCATCCCTCACCATTCTCCCTGCTGCAGCTGCCACACCAGCAAGCAGCAACCACAGCACCGATAGGGTTTGCTGCTGGTGCTGGGAACCTCAATTCCGATGTGGCAACTTCCGGAGCACTTCAGCCTCCCGCGACCTTCCCTCTTTCCTCTTACTCCCTAGCCACGGCCGCCTCTTCCCCGCTTTACGGCACCCCGGAGGCTGTTGCAGTTCTCCCAAATGCTTCGTTCTCGGCGTTTATCGAGGGACTTCCTGGGTCATCTCCTGGGGCAGCATGCTACTTGGGGGCATCAAGTGCAGACAGCCCTGGTGGCACGCTGCATGCCACGACCTCCAGCAGCACATATGGCTCCCCAGGGTCTATTGCGGGAGCATGCGCTGCTTCTAGTGCCATGCTCAGCTCCTCCCCGCACTTGCAGGAGATCTTCCATCTCCAGCAGCAGCAGCAGCGGATGTCGCAAGCCCGGGATGCAGCACAAGCCGCCATTGATGAGCTGACCCTGAAACAGATGCAATATGAGCAGCAGCAGCAGCTTGCCAGGCCACAGCTGCAGCCAGGCCAAGTGATGCTCCTTCCTCAGGCGGCAACTGCATCACGCAGCAGAGGTTATCCTGTAAAAGCAGCCTCTTCCCTTCCCTCAGTCCAGGAGGACGTCGGCAGCATGCAGAGGACCAGCAGCAGCAGCACTGTCAGCGCCCAGCAGCAGTACCAGCATGACCACATGTACCCAATGGAGGAGGGTGCAAGGCAACACTACTCGCCACCTCCCCCGCCGCCACCCCAGCACCGCCACCGGCCCCCCATGCGCAGTGCAAGCTGTGGAGCTAGCCGCTTCCAGCAAATGAGGCCAGACGCACTCGTAGGTCCTTCCATTGACGATCAAGAGCTTATCTGCTGGGAGGAGGATGCGGAGGAGGATTGGGAGCAGGGGGTTGCACATCACCATGTACGTGGTGGTAGGAGGAGCGTGACTCGGAGCACCACACTGTCAGCAGGAGAGTTTGCCAAGGCTAGGGGGTATGGCGTTGTTAGGGAGCATGAGGTTACAGGGGAAAGGAGTGGCCCAGAGAGGCGTGCATCGTGGGCGAACTATGGCTTTGCGGATAAGGCTGCTAGGATGAGCTCTGGTAGGGAGTTTGCACATCACTCAGCGGCTAGTGAGGAGGGCGGTGGGGTTTACGAGGGTTATGGGCCTGCGCCCCCAGGGCTGGTTGGCGGTAAGAGCACAAGACGTTTATCTAACAGCTCACTGCCTGTAGCAGGCAGTTACGCAGATAGCTCAGTGGGCGTGCTTGGTTCTGTAGGTGCATCGTTGAGCCCAACAGCAGTAGCAGCGCTAGGGGCTGCTGCTGGTGATGGTAGAAGTGGTAGCTTGCCCGCGCCGCCCCCTCCTCCTCCACCAAGCGGATCAAGGCCCCCCAAAAGGGTTGAACCACCGCGCTGGGCAGGTAGCTTCTGGCACCCCATGGCAGAGGTCGTGAAGTCGGGTCAGATAGCAAATGGGGGAACAGGGGTGTTCATACCAAAGAGCATGGCTGCAGCTATGGCTGCTGCTGCTGACAAGGAGAAGAGCCCTGCAAGATCAACAGATGTTAAGTCAGTACATCCAGCATCTGAGGCCCCATAGGTAAATGCTGAGGTGCTTATGCTCTGTGATTTGTATGTGCCTTGAACCCTTTTCAGCCCTCAGCTTGCGCCCCTGTGTTTTGCCTTTATCAGGTCTTAAGTACCGCGGTACAAAGTGAATTGGCAGGTCTGAATATATATGATTTGCAGGTGTTGGTTTTGCGGAGTCTGGGTGCCAGCATTGTTAGCTTGCTTGGTCACTCAGCAGAGCCTCGGCTCAAGCCTATGGGATGTGAACCAGGGCCAAGGGTTGTCACTGGTTGCGGCGCTTACACAGCAGGCCGTGGGAGTCCAGGCATCGGGACAGGGGCTTGGCTTTTGCTATCTCGCATGGGCTTTGGAAGGGCTGGTAGGGGGTCTGCTTGATAGCTAATTGAGGCTGCTTCTGTATGGTTTCATGATAGGGTGTATGGTTTCATGATAGCTATGTTTTGGTCATAGCACTTGACAATTTGGTAATAGCACTAGCCATGATAGGGTGGTTGCCTTTTGATTTGATGCTGCACTGTGCGCAATGTATGTACCGCATGGGCCATGTGGCCAATGGGTTCATCTTTTATGCCTGTGTGCGGATATATGGAGTCCCCTGCTAGTGCTTTAGCTTAGGGACAGCATGCTGGTACCCTTCCTTCAGGAGCGCGTGCCTTATTCTTTCTGTTATTGGTTTCCATTCTTTGGGACTTGGCATTGAGGCGTTGGACTGCATTCACCTGTGCTTGGCTGGTGTGCACTCTAGACACGATTGCATTGCCACCTTTTGCCAAAAGTTGATGGTACTAGCTACGGCGGTTCTTCAAGGTTTCACTTGGGACTTCATTCTGCGGCACGGAGGTGCCTGTTGCCGGCAGCAGTGCTTCTCTACTGCTCAGGCACCTTGACAGGGCATTAAGACCATAATGTTCACCTGCCACTAAATGCAGGTGCGGTCGAGTGGGTTGATACTGTTATTGGGGCCTCGTGTCGTTGTCCTTCATGTGGGCCAGCCTTTGGGGTCAGCTTAAAAGCTGTGCGCAGGAGCCTTTTGTCATCTGGAATGTCATTTCTTGAGCCTTATGGTGGCCCCAAGAATCTTAGTGTCTGGTTTTCACTTTTTTTCACTTTAGGCCGCGTCGTTCCTGTGTGGGAAATGGTGGCAGTGATTCCCCTTGAGGAATGTTGCTGCCGCTGAAGGTCTTGTCTTTAGTGGGCATCAATAGCTGGCATATGGGGTGGTTTGTGGGCCTGTGCCAGCGGATGATGAAGACTCTTGCCATTGTTCATGTTGTTCAGAAGGCGAGTGCGTGCAAGCAAGGCTGTATGAGGCTTGCTCTGCTTATGTTGCTTGGTTCCATGTGATAGGATCTGCATCGATGGCTTTACTGAAAGCCATGGACGGGGTTGATCAGAAACATGGGGGGGGGGGGGAGGTTTAGATGGCAGGAATAGAGTCATAGGGCAAGCAGTGCGATGCATGGTTTACAACATGGGGGGGGTTCTGGGGTGTGGGGGTCTTATACTTGGTGCAAAGAATGTTGCACTGCTTGGGCCTGGTGATGCACACATGTCCTGAGGTTTTGACCGAGGTTGCTTTGACAGGTTTGGCTGAGCTGTGCAATTTATCGTGAACGGCAGTGATGGACTGTCCATCCCGGGAGTTGGCATGGCTGGACGTGTGGTTAGTGTTCATTAGTTTTGGCAACCTTATGTATCATATGATGTTCAGGAGCGTGACATGTGCTCTTTAGGGCCTGTTATCCTATGCATTACTTGGCAATGTCTTCACCATGCGCGTGTGCATGGCAATATGGCTTGGTCAGGGATTGCTTTGGGTCAATCTTCCATTTGTAGCACTGTTTGTTGTTAATATAATAGCGTGCTTCAGTTTGATGTGTTGCACATCAGTGCAGAGGGGGCCGATTGAAAGCAGGAAAAGTGCAAGATGCTGCGCTTTCTTGTCCATGGTGAAAGGTCGCATTTCAATGACGCATGTCAATGGGTATGCTAAAGACCGAGGGATATCATTTCCAATACTGCAGGCATCCAATGGCTGTAAGCTAGTGGAGTTTATGTAGGGCCTAGGACAACTGCACAGTGGAAGCTGCAGAATAGGGCCCCCAAGAAAGTACACATAAATGTCATGTGAGCGTTGCTAGATGTGGAGATGCATTGATGGCTGTGGGGAATTGTGTTTGCCCTGAATGTGGACTAATGGGTCCCATTCACTGAAAGCTGTTTTTGCAAGGTATGTGTTGGTCAGCTGTCAAGTTGAGCTGCTTTGCACAGATACTCTTCAACCTGCCTGGCAATGTGGCGGTTCTGCTGCCGAAAGGGTTGGAGGTCTTGTATATTCTGGAGTGTTCTGGCTAGGCTTGTTGGCACCATGCTATTGCCCCAGGTAAGGAATGTCCATGCTTTGTGGTTCCCAATATATTGGTGCTCTGCTATGTCGTGATAGCACCTGGAGAATGCTGCAGTTATCAATTCACGAGTATCCTTCTAGGCATCTTGAACTCACCTGCGAAACAGGTTGTAGGGATGTATCTTTGAACCATGGTGGTTCAAACAGGGTGGGCTACCAGAGGGTTTGCATCGAGCTCAAGTGGACGGTCATGTGCTTTAGTTGGGGGACACTCGTGTGCAGGCATGGAGATATGATGTGCTGCGGTTGCCAAACATGGGGTGATAGAATTTACTGTTATGTAGAGCTCTGCTTCATTGAGGGCTTATGATGCAGTGATTCAATATTTGCTGCTTATGATGGGAACAGACACCGGGGGCCTACTCTGTTACTGTTGGGTGGTGTTTGGTTTTGATTTCTGGACTGGATGCTGCATGCTGCTTTTTGGGTGAACTGGCTGTTCCTTAGCACTAGATTTTACTGCTTGAGTTGGTGGTCTGGAAGCCATTGTGTTGGATCCATCCGATGGTGTGTTTGGTCGGTTCGACCTAGCGGCCCTTTGCGGTTGCCACACCTTAAATGTTTGTTGTTGTTTACCTAATGGAGGACAGTGCAAGGGTTTGATTATTGGACCGGATGCTGCATGCGGCTTTTTGGGATAAGCGCGTGAGCCTTCTTAGTTGTCATCTAAATGGAGGACAGGGCCTGATAATGTTATGGTCATGGGGGGTAGTGTTGTGCTGCATGCTAGTAGCATCTGCAGCTGCTTTAGCATCTTACTCCAAGCTTGGGCATAAGAACACAGGAGGCAAACCAATTTCTGTGAGTTCAGCAATAATAGTGCCGGATGTTATAGAGTTGCCGTCTCTGGACCTAGTGCTGGCTTACAAAGTTGAGTGCTGCTGTGTGCACAAGGCTTTGAATCGGAGCATATGATACTGCGTCCCAGCCTTTGATACTGGCCTGGTGAGGTGCAGTAATGCTGTGGGATGACGTGGCTTGGTCAAGTTCTGTATAGAGATGGTTGCATCTTGAATTGTATCTCTTGTGGCAAACGTTTAGCGTATGCCGCTGTTGGTACGCAATGATAACATCTTAGGTTGGCAACAGTGGCTGCCTTGGGGATTTTGAGGAGTTGTATGGAGTGGCTGCAAGCTGCGCAGCAGTTGTAGTCTCAAGCAGACATGAAGCCATTTTTGGTTGTGTGTTGTTTGCTGGCCAGTTTTAGGAGAGCGAGCGTCCTTTGTCTCTGTTGTTTCCTTTTCCACCAAGAGGGCCAATGCGACATGTCCATCTAGCCTGTTGGCTATGCTGTGGTGATAGCTGGTGTGCATGTGCAGCTGGGAGTGTTGTTCGGCGGAATTGGTGAACTAAGGGCTGTGCAAGGTCACCTTTGGAGGCGCATGTTGAGCTGATTGTGATGGGCATGGGACGGATGCTGCTGCTGTTCTGAGGGGTTAAACTGTAGTGTGCTGCTACGACCTTATATTTTGGTCCGTTTATCCTTCTGGTATAGCCAGTTAGCTTTGACTGTTGGCATAACTGGCATGTGATAAAGGGTTATTTGGGTGCTTATGTGTATGACGTGGCGTAAGGTGCAGCTGTATGAGGCAGGGCGGCCAGTACACATCACGTTGCATGGCAAGTGCTATTTGTCTGTGGGTGAAATGGCACTGTTGACATTGTGTCTTGGGTTAATTTTCTGCTGCGCAGCATCTGCTGGGAACTACTGACCAATGCAAGCAGTGTGGGCGACAGCTGTTTGAGATGGGTATAGTACTGTTTTCTCAATAGGGTATCGTACTGTTTTGTTGCAACAGGACATTTGCTGTCCATTCCATTAGCACTTGCAGCTCCTGACTTGGAGGTTGCATTCAATTACTGCTGGGAATGGCATGAAATAGAGTGTGTGCTGGTTTGGTCAGGCCCACTTTGGTGCCTTCAGATGGGGATCGGGGTTTTATTTCATAGATGCTATCATAAAGGAAAGCTTGAACTAATTTACTGCAGTTGCGGTTTTGCTGCGGTTGCAGTAGGTTAGCAGTAGAATGGCTGACCACTTCAGTGCTGTCTCTTGCCTGTGTCCTGGCTTTTTCAGGCTGGAGGTTGGTAGCTTTTTCGCAAGTTTATGCGAGACAGTTATGCACGCACCCTAGGCCCATTGTCTCCTGGTTGCTTGGCAAAAGCATGGTGAGTGTCTATGGCAGGGGTGCACTGGATCTTTGAGTAAGTTGTGCCAGAATAGTACTAAGACGTGAGCTTGCGTTTCTTTTGATCTGGATGCATTTATTATGCACGGGGCCATGCCTGAGCATGTGAACTCTAGCAGCTCTGAAGCAGCTGAGGGCAAAAGGGTCTTGGCACTGCAGCACTGGATCAATGAGGGATCTCATTGAGGACTGTTTCTGTTGGGTAATGCGCTTAGGAGCATGTTACCCCTAGCAGCCTGCTTTAAACCACCTTGGGACGAAAGGGTCTTGGGACTGGATTGATGTCCTCTGTCTCCTTGAGGACTGTTTCTGTTGGGTAAGGGGTTTAGGAGCTCTACTGCTCTACTGCTCTGCTGGCACGATAGAAGCAGAGCAGCTGCTGGTATTGTGCCACTGACTTACACTGGGTATTGTCTGACTGGATACTCCTCCAGCTCCTCACGGCTAATGATCATGATGCTACACTGTGGGGTTCCCTCAGGATTGTTCAGGTGCTGGATTATTCTATAGAGTGACGAGGGTGACTTGATGGAACCTAAGTATCATATTGTTGGATTGCAACAGAAGCCACTGATGAGCCTGCATGGACACTAGTCAAGGGCACTGGGATGTCAACTGGTATGTGAACACTGGCTGGGGTTCTGCTGCGGGTTAGGAGTTCCGGATATAAGTGAGAAGGGGCAGATAGCACAAGAAGCAATCTTCTGTTGTGAAGGGAAATCAGAGCATGGTTAAGAGCATGGTTTTCTTGCTTTTGATGGATACTAAATGAGGTATGTTCTAGTTTGTTCAGTGAGCTGAGCAGGGAGTGTGTTTAAGCGTGCAATGTGTTGTGCTCAAGGATGTCAGTATGTAGCAGGCCTACCAGCCAGCATGCTGCTGTTACTTGCTTTGCAGGCCAGTGGTGGTAAAGTTGTATGGCCGCTTTGTGAAAATGATATGTGTTTAAGCAAGAGTGCATAGAATATCAGCTGGACTCTTTTGAAGTCTTGATGTTGTAAGTATATATACATGTATTGAGATGGATCACTGCACAGCCCTTGGACCATGCATCACCCATCATGGGCATGTGTACACAGTAACTGGCATTACTACAAGTGCTTTTTATATTCTCAGATGTGGGAAGCGATGGCTGACATCTGTTGCTGCAAGGGGTGCAACAGACCCAGCCTACATCAATGGATTGATTACTAGAGACAAAGCAGGTTGAATTTATGCAAGCGGCGGTTGCATGAATGCCTTTGGTCAAAGGTTGGCATCATTGATTGCAGGTTTCCTCTCAGTATGGTCAAGTAAGTGCTTTGAAGCCTGTGGCGGCCACTGTGTGTGATGCAATGTGTTGAATCGGGTGTGGGACAACCCTGCCATGCCATGCTAGTCTGCAAAGGGGGCATCCAAGTCTTCAGGAACAAGTTGGTCTTTCTGGGCGATACCACCGTTCTGGTCGATACCACACCTTAAATGTTTGTTTGTTCTGGTGCTGCGTCCCTACCTCCAAAAGAGGGACAAGTTGGTACTGGCTAGTGGCTGTGACTCTGTGGGTGGGCTTGGTTGTTACGGGCGCCCCCTTTGTGGGGCCACTTTGTAATCTGTAATCTGTTGATGTATCTGACATGGATGTTGAATGAAGAGATGAGATTGGGAACTAAGTAAGCTAAGGTGAAGTGCCGCTGATGCACTGGTTGCTGACGGTGTATGTCCTTATGAGGGAGACGCAGGAAAGGACGGCTGGGCGTGTACGTTCAACGGCTTGAGCTTGAGCTTGTGCGTCGCCGTGTTTATGCTGGGTCTTTGGTTTGATTGTAATCAGATTGTAACTCAAGTGCTGAATAGGGTCAGCGCTGTACTGGGCGTGTATTACAGGATGGAGTACTACACGGTGCAACGGCTGAGTGTCACGCATATTGGTATCATCATTGGATTGGTCTCAGCAGAGGGTTCCTGAGGTGTACGACTGACTTACCTGGGGTGTCACTCGAAGCGGTGGTGGCACTTGTGGGATTATCAGTCTGTCTGGAGCCCCCGTTTTGCGAGCGCGAGCCTGCATTATGATCGACGGGCATGACTGGGAAAGCTTTAGTAGTATAAAAGTTAGCATCCGTAGAGGCACTGGCGCCTAGAGCCACACCTGCTTGCAAATGGGCCCCTGGCTGGCGAACAAAGCGGTCGGTTGAGGTGGTTGCATGCATGCATGCATACACCAGCAACGGCACGTCATTAGGCGATCAAAGACTGCAATGGAACACGTCTGGCTGCCAAGCTGATAGCGGCACGGCTCGTGCTAGCGATTTTTAGCAGTGCCTATTCACATTCCACTCGAACCATGGTTCGAGTGGGAGCTGAAGAGACGCAATGCCTGTTTCCCTTGTTTCCTGTTCCTGCAGAGTTCCCTGTGTTTCCTGGGTTCCACGGCCCATTTTCCGGGGTGCATCGTCCCTTTAATCCTACCTAGATGAGGCTGCCGCGTAAGCTTCCGCACTGACCTTGAATTTGTGTTAGTTTGCCTGTTTGAGGATGATGAACTTCAAAGTGCCTTCAAGCGACTTAAACGCCGGGCCTCTCCTGGTAAAACAGGCCTCCCAGTGCCTGCTCTGGCTGCCTACCCTGTTCGATATTTGATACAATCCATTCTACGAGCTGTGCACTTAGCTGGCAAGGAGCCCGCTGAGATGAGTCTTGCCTTGTTGAATCCTATATATAAGCGTGGGGACCATTCTCAGGAGGTTAACTACCGCCCTATAGTGGTGTCCTCACTACTCCACAAGTTATATGCAAATTGCTTGGGTTCTGGGGTGTATGTGGCCCACACTCAGTACAGTCACCAGCATGGTGACATGTTCCCCCGGCAAGCAGGGTTCTTGCCTGATCGGAGTACCCTTCATAATATGTTTGTTGTGCAGCATTTGGCTCATCATGCGCTCACTACCAATCGTCTCATGTATGTGGTATTCTTGGATGTCTCGGCCGCATATGATACTACTGATCATGGCAAATTGGTGGAAACTCTCCTCCAGTTGGAGTCGAAATGGGCTGGCCTGACATACATTGGCTAGCAAGGGATCTAGGGTGGGCTGGTGGCAGCCATGGTGTCAGTTTTGGACAGGAACTTGAGTATGCCGTTGGAGCCTAAGTTGGCTCCTTGTGGGTGGCGCTGCCCCCACCGGCGCCCCGCTTTGACGGGGCCATTTGGTAATTGGTAATTGGTAATTGGAGTTTCCCGAACATCTTGTGCGAGGGATTGCAGGCATGTACCAGGGTTTGCGCTATCAGGTGGTTACCAATGGAGTTGTTGCAGAGCCTTTCCATGTTGGTATTGGGGTCAAGCAAGGATGCCCCCTGAGCCCCATGTTATACAATTTGTATGTCCAGCCACTAAGTGGAGCATTAAGTGCACTTGATAAGGGGCCATGCTTCCCTGGTCTTCCTGGGTGCCATCCGGACTATCATTATGCTGATGATGCTGCTCTCATGGCAGAGTACCTCCCCGACTTGCAGGCTTTGCTGACCCATACTAATGTCGTGCTCGCTGCTCGCAATCTTAAGCTGTCAGTGCCTAAGTGTATCGGACTCGTTTTGGGTTTGCAGGCGGGAGCTCCAGTTGGTGAATGTTCTTTGAGTCTTGGTTCCGCGCCCCTTGCATCAGCTTCACCTACTGAGGGGACACGCTATCTTGGCCTAATTTATGACACAGCAGCCTCTGCGGGCACTATGGCAGCTCACAGGGCCTCCTGTTTTTCCTCTTCTTTTCATGCTGCTACTGCTCAGATGCGTGCGGCACCAGACTTTCCCTGTGCACTCCCAGCCTTCTTGAAATTGTTGCACACTGTTATGGAGCCAGCTGGTTTGTATGGGTGTGAACTCTGGGGCCTTCTATCTATTCCGGGTTTGTGGTCGTCTGGTTGGACCCTAGCTAAATTCTATAGCCTTACAGATCCTTTGGAGGTTAAGCGGTGCCGTCTGGTCCGTCAGTGGTTGCAGCTCCCTCAGTCTGTAATCGTAATCAGTCTGTGCCTCTTTAGCCTTTGTTACATGAGCTTGGATCTGAACCTCTTGTGCATTGCTATGTTCGGCGTGCTGTTCGTTTTTATAACTGCCTTGTTGAGTTGGATGCTGCTTCAGTGTATCGAAGTGCTCTGCAACAGAACATTGATGATGCTCTCTCCACTCGCTCCCGTGCCCATAACTTTGTGGGGGCTCTTTTTCAGGTGCTACGGATCCTTTTGCCCCGTGAAGGTGGTCTTACTCGCACCTTGCGAGCTTGCCTGCCTTTGGATATTGATGGCATTGATGAGGCATTGCATACTCGGTACACTGAGCACATTCAGCGTCTGTCCCAGGTTGTCAATGGTCCTGGGTCCCGTACTGGTCTGTATTTCAGGGTTGTTGGTACACATGTTTTGGGTGTTGTCCCTTCTTTTTACTCATGTCGACTGTCTCATGGTGTGTTGGTACGTTTCTTGCGTTTTCGTCTTGGTTGCCATCATTTGCGTATCCATACTGGGCGTTGGCTTCCGCCCCTCCTTCCGCATTCTCAACGCACATGTTTGCGGTGTCGCTCCACAGTAGTTGATGATGAGGCGCATTGTTTGTTCATGTGTGAACACCCCACAATTGTTGAGGCTAGAGATTTGTTTCTGGCAGCTGTGGTTCCCCCCGTGGCCGCGTTGTCCTCGCTCAGGTATGCTGATTTCTGGGCACTGTCCGCCACTGGCTGTGTCCCTCTCTCGGCCTTGGTCAAGTATGTGGCCGTGTGTGTTCGTGTCTGTTGGTACTGCCATCAGTCCGGTGGTACTGATGTGGTGGACTTACCGGATATCTTGCTCCCGGCAGGTCAATATTTGGATCTGTTTGATTCGGAGTCGGAGCCAGATGTTCCTAGTGATTCGTCTGATGAGGAACTGGTTGAAGTCTAGATAGCTACATGTTTGGGTATTCGCCTTGGTTGGTGTGCTGGCCGTCTTGGGTGGTACATCTGCGGTGGACTTACTGGACATCCTGCTTGGTTGGTGCTCTGGATTGTGTTTGATTTGGATACACCCATCAGTCTCCTGCTGGTGATTTGTTTGCCGTGTCCGTAGTTGGATGTCTGCTTGGGTATTCCTCTTGCTTGGTGGTATGGATTCCATTGTTTTTGGACCCATCCGATGGTGTGTTTGGTCGTTTCGACCTAGCAGCCCTTTGCGGTTGCCGCACCTTAAATTTTTGTTTGTTTTGTTTTTGTTTTTAGGGCGCAGCATGTTCCTGAGTAGTACCCTTTAGTACTGCGCAGCATGTGCCTGCATTCTCCTGTGGGGGTTCTGAGGGCGCAGCATGTTCCTAAGTACCCTTAAGTACCCGCCCGTTTTGCATTATTACGGTTACGATTACGATTACGCCCGTTTTGCATTATTAGTCCTCTTGCTTGGTGGTATGGATTCCATTGTTTTTGGACCCATCCGCTGGTGCGTTTGGTCGTTTCGACTTAGCAGCCCTTTGCGGTTGCCGCACCTTAAATTTTTTTGTTTGTTTGTTAGTCCCTTCACTTAATGGGCTGGCCTGACATACATTGGATAGCAAGGGATTTAGGGTGGGCTGGTGGCAGCCGATTGTTTGAGCTTGGACAGGAACTTGAGTCTGCCGTTGGAGCCTAAGTTGGCTCCTTGTGGGTGGCGCTGCCCCCACCGGCGCCCTGCTTTGACAGGGCCATCTGGTAATTGGTAATTGGTAATGTTACCTGGAAGAAGGCGCAGCATGTTCCTAAACAAACAAACAAACAAAGATTTAAGGTGCGGCAACCGCAAAGGGCTGCTAAGTCGAAACGACCAAACGCACCAGCGGATGGGTCCAAAAACAATGGAATCCATACCACCAAGCAAGAGGAATACCCAAGCAGACATCCAACTACGGACACGGCAAATAGTAGCACCAGCAAACAAAGCACCAGCAGGAGACTGATGGGTGTGTCCAAATCAAACACAATCCAGAGCACCAACCAAGCAGGAGGTCCAGTAAGTCCACCGCATATGTACCACCCAAGACGTCCAGCATACCAACCAAGGCTAATACCCAAACATGTAGCTATTTAGACCTTAAATTTAGACCTTAAATTTTTTTTTAATTTTTTTTTAGACCCTAAGTACCCTTTAGTACCCGTCTTGCATCAGTCCCTTAACATCACCTGGAAGAAGGCGCAGCATGTTCCTAAGTACCCTTAGTTAGTACCTGTTTTGCATCAGTCCCTTTACTGTTTCCTGGATCAGAGGGCGCAGCATTTTCCTAAGAGCCCTTCAGAAAAAAAGATACCTGACCTCCTTCGGGCCGTGCGCTGCGCGCACCCTTACCAAGTGTGCCTAGTATTCATCTGCCAGTTAGAACTGTCACTGGTTTGTGTCATGTTCTGTGTGTACTTCCGTTGTGTGGGCTCCTGTGTGTGTTTGCCTGCGAAGGACCTGAGGTGCATTCGCCATTAAGTGTCATTCCTCAGGCCGGCAACATGGGCGAACCCACACTTTGACCCGATCATACCGCGTACGGCATGACCTTCGAAAACCCCGCCCGCATCGGGGTTCGAACTGGCAACCTAGCGGATAGCAATGGAGAGTGCTAACCACTACGCCAAGGCGCCAGGGTGTGTGGGTGTGTGGGTGGCTTGTGCTCGTGACTCTCTTCAGAGACATGCACTCGCAGGGTTAGTGTCGGTTGGTTGTACGCAGGATGTAAGGCTTGTTTGGATCGAGGTCTCAGGCAGTTCTAGGTCAGCGGTGCATATCGAGCGAAGCCAACAGCCGGTCCCCGGTGCCATCAGTTCATCAGCATGGTAAACATGACCCTCGCATAGTGAAGTGGGGTCGCAATAGCACAAGCCAGTTGGTACGACAAGAGTCTGTTCGGCAGACTACCAAGGATCGCTTTGGCCTGCTTTTGCTGCTCCTGGAGTGTCATTTACCTGGCCCAGCCATGTGATAAGTATGTGGGACAGGAGTGTATCAAGTGGGGGTATGGTACTAGCTGCCTTGGTGCAGCCACACCTTAAATTTTTGTTTGTTTGTTTAATATGGGGACACATGCTGAGTAACTCTGTGAATTCGGCTTTCAATGCCGTGCGTTTTTTTTGGAGGTATTAAGGAGACGGCACCACCACCGTGCGTGCCGTGCGTCGGTTGGTCAGGCCCAGGCCTGAGCTTGCTGTTGATTAAGTCAGGGCACGGCAAGTGGACTAGATTGGCTTGACAGGCTGGCCTGACTTACATTGGCTAGCAAGGGATAAAGAGAGGGGTGACGCGCATCGCATTCCGTTGAGCATGGTGCCCCTGTTACCTACCGGGAATCATATTGGAATTCTCGTAATCGGTGAACATTATCGCTCTAACAGGATTAAAAGCCTTCTAGAGCCTTCATACATGTATACTATATCTATGTTAACCAACCACGCTGCCTGGTTTGCGAGGAAGCTCGATTCTAGCCAAGGTGCTCTGCGGTGCCATCTGCATGGTGACTACAATACAAGGTCGCCGCGAAGCAGTTTGAGCAGCGCAGACGCATATTTATGCATAGCATATTGCTCCCATGCATTTTGATGTGGTAAATGACGCCTTTCGAAGAGTTCAGCTTGGTAACTTGAGGATGCTTTTGGATGCGCACGAGCTGGCTTCCTAGCGAGCTTCCCCAAGAGCATGCAGAGTGGCTCATCGTTAAGGGGGTGAGTAACGCTATCTTGTGGGGTCATCGGGGCTACAATAACATCGCAGCTGAAGGAGATTGGTGCGTTTGATCGAACTCAGCTTGATCATTACGTGATCCCGGGATCACGTAAGTAGATTGTCATCGGACTCACTGATCGCACTCAGGCACTGATCGCGAGTCATTACCGCGTTAGGCCACATTGCCACCATGCTAAACGGAATGCGATGGCAGCCAGCCGTGTGAGACTCTTGAACATGAATTTAACTTAAGTATGCCGTTGAGTAGGGCTCCTCGTGGGATGATTAGTAATGTAGTCAACTGACGCTGAGCAAGTAAGGGAGAAGCTGGCATGGCAGCTTGCTGGACTTTGCTACTCTGGCTAAACAACGGCTGCATGCCATCCAATCAATGATTTGAATTGGGGGTACCAGGTTATGTTTGAGTATCTAGGTTAGAACAGATAGTACATGAAAATAGTTATGAAAATAGTGAAATTGCCCTCGCTTGCCTTGCTTGCCTTACTTCACCTTGCCTTGCCTCGGCCTTGCTTGCCTGCCTGTCGAGAAGCCATTCTCAGTCGCTCATGTTGAAGAGCAGCTAATCTTTCAGCTGGTAGAATTCATACAAGTGGTCCGCTGTAACTAGCTGGCCGAATGTACACTACGTTTTCCTGGATGGGGCCATTGGGCATCGATGCTGAGCTCACACGCCGACAGTAGGGTGGAGTTGGTTGATAAACTGCTTTCATCGGAGGTCTGAAACTGCGCCTATGCATTAAGGATGGCTTCTAGATCGGGCTTTAGCAGAACAGTCGCGTCGGACCACAAACATGAAGTTGCCCGACTCGGCGCCGTCCGCTTTATATTGACAGTCCGGCAGTCGCACCTCCCTGACCCTGCACGGCAAGCCATGCATCAGAAACGGCCGTGCCTGGGAGATGTCCAAAGGTGGTCTTACGGTTTAGCAGTTGTCAATTGCCAGTTTTGCCATGTAACTGGTGCCCGCCGCCAGGCACTGGGCACCCGACACCCCGCCCCACACCAACACACTGGATTGTGCCAGAATATGCCGATTGGAGCGCTGTGGATCCCACAGGCGACCAATTCGACAAAGCGTTCCTATGCTCCCAGAGGCAAGGCTAAGGGATAGACACGTGCTTTTTGTAGCCGGTGGATACCCACAAGTTCAGCATCCCCGATGAGCGCTTGTGTTCGTTTTTAAACTCTCAGCTTGTCCACATCCCCCAGTTGAGGGCAACTTTAACGTAACACAGACCGCATTAGTTGTGTCAAGCTATCTCGCTATTTTGGGCCCCATAGTAGGGCCGATCCCACGTGACATTCCCCTACAACTGAAATGCGGCGTCAAGAGCTTCTGCTCCTTCTTTGGGGGCTTGCATGTACGTAAACATGTAAAGTCATTACTGCAGTCGTCAACTTGCAGCGACGACTGCATGGAGAGTCCCTCATGAGACACATGCTCGGCACTTGCCGACCTTTCGCTATGCAATGGAAGGCCCTGAGGAAATCTGCTAAGCAGTGGCCATTGCTGATGCAGGTGCCAGTGCATCATTGCTTCCTGATTATAAGAAAACGCTAGAAGTACACAACTGGGCGAGGGCGCGACACAGGTACTGACTAGGTAGCTTGCATGCTTAAGCACCCCGCCTTCAAATCGATGACCCATTATTCACATGGCCAGGGACACATTCATAAATTTGGAGAGCATGCAGCTGCTATGACAGGTGTATTGCTTTATTTCTGCAAAGCTGGCAGTCGTGACACATGTAGTCTGTCCTGATCAGAATGGGCCTGAATAACATCAAATCTTCCCTGCCACACATATCCTGTCACGCGTGGTTTTCTGCTGAGGTCATCCAGTTTAAATGCAAGCTAAACTTTGTCAGATGAAACCTATTCTAACGTGCCATGTTATCCATCCTGCAGGGTCCCTCCATTGAAGTGGTCTCCTGCCCTGTCTGTCCAAGCCCAAATATGGGCTGAGAAGTGCATATGGGACCATTCACCTTACAGCTTCCGAAAAGCTGGAGAAAACCTGTACTACGGCTGTGACCTCCCCGCACAACACATTGGGGAACGTGCAGCCAAAATGTGGTACAACGAGATCAAAGACCATAATTGGAAGAAGCCGGGGGTCTATGGCGTTGGAGGCAGGGACACAGGCCATTTCACACAGAGTGAGTTGCGTGTTCTATCTAGAAATAAATCGGCCAAGAGGGCTGGGCAGTGTTCTCTATTATTATATTGACGAATCAGCAGGATGCGCAGACTGAGTAGATAGTGCTGATGATTATTTCATCTGTTTCGGACAAGTGGTCTATGTGAAGTATCATATCAGGTGTCTGGAATTCAGCTGCAGGCAGCTGTCAGCAATTATTTAGCAATGTAGGGTTTAGGGTTTTTTTGGTTTAAATTAGCTTAAGCTTAACACCCTAAACCCCACATCAATGCTGGCTCAGTGCAATGTGTGCCCTGACTACTGTGAGCAGCGGTGTAGGGGCGTCTGCGCTGTAGGCTGAGTGGATCCTATGCACTTCTCTGTCTTCTATTTATTTGCAGGCGGTGTCTAGCAACCCTGTCTAACAATGACATTTCTAATATGTTTACTGAGCAAAAACACATCAGGCTGGACCCCTTGCATGCTCTCAATGTGACTCTGCCTGCAAAATGGAGCTGTTTGGGGCTGCGCATATGGACATGGCATAGCTGGTCTTGTGTTCTGATTAGTGGCTTGAATGACAGGGATCTGAACCAAGGCCAAACACATGTGAGGTTATATGCTTTTTCATATTTCTGTACGTAAAAATGATATCAGGGATCTGACACATGCACTCAAGCAAATAGTCTCAATTGGTCCCAATTGCTCTTGGAGTTTGATCTTGTTTTGTGATTCTTGTCTGCAGTGATTTGGAAGGAGAGCACAGCAGTTGGCTGTGGCTTCAAGCTGTGCAAAGTGATGGAGGGGATCAGCTTCAAGAGGTGCAACTTTGTAGTCTGGTGAGTGCAGTTTTTCAGCTCTAAGTCATGGCACTTGCTTGCACAGCAATGTCATTTGGAGTCAGCTTGAAAGCAGAGCAGTGCAGAGCAGAGCAGTTTATTTCTCAAAGGAGGTTTAGGCATGCAGGGTGGTGCAGCAGTCTGGAAAGGGGTCTAAGCTTCCCCTCAAATAGCAAAGACATATGTTTACAGAGTTATGAGTTCAAGGCAGGGTTGGTTGTCCAGCAGGCAACGACATTCCCTACATCTTCCATGCAACATTTATGTGTCTTTTTTCCTTGCTCCTTGCTCCTCTCCATGCAGCCGCATGCTTTACTATCACTCTGCAGAACAATGCATGGTGTGGACGCAGCAGCTCCAGCAGTGGTTAGTGCTTGGGTTGGCAGCTAATGTTACTTGCCCAGCAATTGTTGCCAACCATTACTCGCCCGTCAACAATTCCAACAGCATGGGCCTGTCTCAATCTCAAAAGGGAGGCATGGCTGTTTCCAATCATGTGACAATCCTGCTAGTAAGCCACCAATGCTCCCCACCAGGGTTTAAGGAAAACCCTAAACCCTACCCTAAACCCTAACCCGAACCCCTTATCAGCCCAGTGTACTGGCTGAGTACCTCATAATTTGCTTTCTGTTGCCTGCTAGCTCCCCTGCTCCTCTCCGTACCTGTTGTCATCACTTATGAGTGCATGCCAAAGACAACCCGTATTCTGATCCACCTCGCTGTTTTCTTGTGGCGGCTGAGGTGCGGGGCCTATGACACTTTTTCCTATGGCACAGGGTCATGATTGTAATAAAAAAATATGTTCTGGAGGACGTAGCTCCCCTCCCAAAGCTTGCAAGTATTGCTTCAAAATTAATGATGTTGCCCTTGTTTTTTGCCCTGACACGTTCTACTCCTCCTCACAGCCACTACACGCCAACTGGCAACATCAGAGATCAATCAGACCCAAGCATGGAATACCGGCGCAACGTTCCACCCTTAGGAGGATTCCGCAGCCCCCGCTCGCCACCACTACAAAATGGTAGTCAATCAGCTAAGGCTGGTGCTGCAACACAAAACGCTGCACGGGGAGGTGGAAACGGCACATCACAAAACCCCCGCAGCCAACAAAGTGGGGGCAGCTCATCAGGTGTTTCTGGATGGTTTGCAAGGCTTGCAAGGCTGCTACTGGGGCAGGCGGTGCACATGTGGGGCGCGTAACCCTAACACGGTGAAAGGGACAGAAAAGTGAGGCCGGGAGTGGTTAGTGGGCAAGTGCCTCTGCCGCAGGTCAGACCAGGCACCTGAGGCTAAGACACTCGTCATTGTGTCGTCTGTAATGAAGCCAGTATCCTACTGGTGTTCAGCTAGGATAGATACAGCAAGCCGGCTTTTCCACCAGCGGTAGCCACCTCTTTGCTACCTTTTACAACCGTCAAGTCTGGAGCGACAACGACATCTATCTAGAGGCAAAGAAGAGACATTTGGGCCAAGGCCTAGGCTCGGTCTGCATAGTACACATTTGGCTGAAACAATCCAAAAAGGATCATCGATTGGTTGTGATTAGGAGCCTTGTCCTGATGGCCTGGGTCTGTTTGCGCGTTGACATAGCTAGTGGTCTTGCGTTTTCATTTATTGATCAAATTAATTGTGAGGACAAAAGCAACGGATATGTAGCTAACATTTCCTTTGGATTTTGATGCACAGCTTTTTTCAAGAATAGCTCCTGCTGAAGATGTGTCGGTAAGGTGACGAGCTGGTTTGACTCTCTTTGTCAATTTGCAGCCGTATGGTTACTATGTTGCACTCGTGGTGATGGAGACACTGCATGGTTCTTTACACCAAAGAGATGACCTTTGAAGAGGATACGTGCGATTAGAATTTGTTGAGCGAGACACAATCCGATGCAGCATCTTGGATCTTTTGAGCCATATGTGGCATTCTAGAAAAGCGCATCCTGTAATTGGCAGGGGATGGGCCCAAGGGTTGCTAGCGGTAAATAAACCCTTCATTTGAGTGACGCATGGGCGGTTTTGCACATCAGCTACCATAGGATGCTTTGCCATCTGGCGGCATCAGTAGTGGTTCCAGCAAGGTACTAGAAGGTGTATATGCACATTTCAGAGCAGAGGCTGCTCCATCATTTTGTTGCTCTCAAGTATCTGAGTCCCAGCACTACCAGTACATGCACTACAGCAGAATGCAGAGCAAAAGCAGTCACCTGTGCAGCCTGCTCTCTCCAAAGTACATATGGAGGGAACTCTCAAACTTGAAGCGACGGCTGAAGCGTGCACAGCTGGCAAGGCTGGCAACTAAGGCACTTTTGTGTGTCTTAAATTTGGTGAAGGTCATTGCCACCTGTGTGGCAAGAATGTGCAAACCCTGAGATTTGATGGCAGAGACAGCCAGCAAAAAATCCGGCCCCTTTTGAGCTGTAGACTTGGCTAGGGGACACCCATGTCATGTTGTCAGGGCATTTTTCTATTGATGGTGCAATTTTGAACAATTGCATCGCCCTTTAGACCACTGGCATGCTCAAGGATGGAGCTTGGGTTTTTTAGGTGTGCACATTGGGCTGGCAAACAAGTATGCGCAATGATATCTGCCGACCCAGATTGGCCAGGCAGTCGCTGGGGTTGAGTTTTTTACTTGATTGTTTTGGCAAAAAGGCATACTTTGGCAGGAGAGGGCATGTCTGCAGCAGACAGCATCTAGTGGGCATGCCATGTGCTATAATTGGTGGTCTTCTGCTTGCTGATTTGAAGTCCATTGTTTTTGGATCTGTCCAAGGGTGTAGTGTTTAATCAATCCAAGCTAGCAGCCGTCTTGCAGTTGCCACACATTGGAATTGATTTTTTGTTTGTTTGATCATGTGGAGAAGCAGAATAGTGAGACTTGTCCCAGTGAAGGTGAAGGACTTCACAAACCAATGTCCACGGACAGGTGCTTTGTGCGCTGTGACGGCCCTGCAGTCTAGCTCTCATTAGTGCACTGGGGGCATTACCAGCTAGTCCAGGATGTCCTTGTGATTTGATCTAGCAGCTGCCTTTTGAGCAAAACAATGTTTGTTTCAATCATTGATGCTAGACATTGCGCCATGTGTTATGGCTTTCCTCACTCATGATGTTGTCATAAGTGGGTGGGTGTCAGAGTATGCCGAGCCTGCAACAGCTTAGTCTGCAACAGCAGGGCAGGCGACGAGCTGTTTCATGGCTGCCTTGGTGCAGCCACACCTTAGATTTGTGTTAAGTGCTTGTTTTCATGTCAGGTTTGACTGGGCATAGAGATGCATATTAACACAGCCAGTGACACATTGGTTGGATTCATGTCAGTGGGGGCAGCACAGCTGCTCTTTTATCTTAATCACAGGACTTGCGAAGGGCTCTGCTCTTTGTCAGTGACACAACTTCTGTTCCTCACCTGCCACACCCCGCCTGGCAGTTCCCGGTTTTGGATGAGGAACATGAGGCCTTTCCCACAATCAGCCCAAGGTCGTGAGTGAAGGTCCCAATAGTAGGAGTCCAAAAGAGGTACTTAATGCATGTTTGCAGTCTAAATAAAGCCTTGATCCTCGTCACAGGCAACTGCTGAGGTATCCACACTGAATGGGTCAAATCGTGAGGGACATTACAACAGAAGTGAACGCTTCCGCCTTGCTGATGCGGGCTCATCCAGTAATGGAGAGTGCAGATGCGTAAAGCTGTCCGGGACACTGATATCCGGTTGCCAGTTAACCGCTTCACGTGGCATCAATCAAAGCTTTCGAGGCTCACAGGATCAGAGGTAAGGCACGGGTCACAAGTGAATGTCAGCGAAGGTTGGAGGTTTTACAAGCCCTAGGTTGTCAGCAGCAGTGTTACCTCAGGTCTGCCCACCATAGCGGTGCTGAAGTACGGATGTCACTCAGTCAGCAGGTACGTGTACAGAGCAAGACTAACAGCTCTCGGCCATGAGCAACTAGTTTGAATAGTCTCAGTTCAGGCTATTCGACGCATGCGAGAATCCCTGGTGTTTATTAGCAGACATAACATGGCGGTCTTCCTGCATGGGTGACCAAGGGCTTTTGCCATTTAGCGGAGTCGCATGACTGCTCCATGGATAACATGCGGATGCAAACTTCTCGTAGTCTTACCTACATTGACACATATCTTCCTCAGCCTGACTGTGAACATGGAACTGCTAGCACAGCTTCACCACTTCGCAGGACCAGTTCCCTGCCAGAACACCTGATTACACATATTCTGGCCAGCAGCTCTGAGCGAGTGTTCAAAGATACTATCAAGCGTCATGAAGCCGAACAGGCGCAGCTAGCAAAGGAGCGAAAAGACTACATCAACCAGTGGTTCACAGCCCTTGCACAGTGGCCTGGCCTTATCTCTACTGCAAAAGCTCGATTCCAAGCAGAGTATGAAGCCCTCTGCTCGCAGCAGCAAGCTGAGCTGGACGCCTTATCCAACTCGCTCTACGTCACAGACTACAAACCTAGCCCACAGAAGGGCCCCCCCTGCCTCTCCAACAAGACCCACCCAGCCCAGAGACCTACTCCCACTAAACCCAAGCCTGCTTCCAAACCGCCTCTGTCAAGCAAATCAAACAAAGCAGCTTTAGAACCAATCCCCTATGGCTACTTCCCAAAAGACCCCAGCATATGGAGTCCACAGCACAGAGAGATGCTAATCCAATACACCTTGAGACGCTACCGTGGCACAGCAGCAATGTCAGTAATCAGACCTGACCTCATCCCCAAATGGACTCGCAAACCCCCAACCCTCCCCGAAGAGCCTTACAAGCTCGCAGCTGCAGCTAGCAGCCCCATGCTGCTCCTCCCTAAACCCTGGCAAGAGACAGTAACCGCTCTCTTTGATCGCTTACGCCAAAGCTATGCTGCTTGGAAGTGGCAGTCCCCAGGCACTTGGCCTGCACACCCCAGCAAGAGCTTTCTAGCGTTTGTGCATGGGTCTGGGGTGAAGCAGTTTGAGCATGAGGAGGGGGACCCCATGTGGGAGCTGAAGAGGCAACCTCCTGGACGTCTGAAGCTCTTCCAGCTTGAAGAGGATGTGATGGATGATGTCATACAGAAGTACTGGACAACATCGTGAGCAGCCCCTCTGCTTGTTCGTAACCTGCCTGGTCTGGATTGGTTCATGTGGCCATGGTGAAGTATGTATCTGGCCTTGGCCGACTAGCATGTGGCTGTATGTGTACGTGTGTGTTGGTCGTGCCACTGCTTTGGTCGTGCTGATGGGCTGACTTACCAAACGTCCTGCTCCCGGATGCTGAATATTTAGCTATTTGAGTGTCATGGATATGATGGATGATGTCATACAAAAGTACTGGACGACATTGTGAGCAGCGCACTTTATTCCCTGGAGGTTGGTACATGATATCAATGAAGGGTAGAGTGATGCCACAAAGATAGGCGAGGTCCTGGAGTGACATGGGCAGGGTTCGTGCAGACTGAAAACCGTACCATATGATCCAAGCAAAATACATCTAGTTCCCAAGTTGTCTGATCTGGGATAGGTTCAAGTTAGGGTTTGAGCTGGTTGCAGCAGTCTGCCACTAACCAGCAGATGGTGATGGGCCTGATAAGAGCAAGTCATACCTGCTGTGGCCTTCCAAGGACTTCCTGTGCGGGCTTCATATGAGAGTTTATTAGCATCCATAATGGACAGCTAGTGACAGTAGTATGTATGTAACATGCTGTCCAGGGTTGCTGCCAGATACGCATGCGTCGGACATGGTGCCCTTTTTCCACTTGTGTAGCCTTTCCCATGGTGTGTGTATTGGTATGCTTCTAGCGGTTGCGATTTATCTTGGATGTGATGGATGATGTCATACAAAAGTGCTGAACGACATCTAGTATCATGAGCAGCGCGACTGATCCAAGCAGTTAATCACTTGCAACATGCCTGGCCTGGATTGGTCCCTGTGCGTGGCCAATCACGGTCGAGTATGGACCTGGCCTAGGAGTCTGACAGCAAGTGTGGCTGTATGTTTTTGTGTGTGGCAGTCTGATTGGAGCTGGCCACCGCTTTGGTGGTACTAATGTAGTGGATTTACCAAGATGTCCCGTCCTGCTCCAGGATCGGTCAAGTACGTGTTTTCCCTTGGGTAGGCATCATATTACTTGCCCTTGCTTCTGACGGCTAGATCAGCTGCGGAGTCACTAGCGCATGGTAACTCGAAGTGGGCTGCCTGACATACATACGTTGGCTAGTGAGGGCTCAAGAGAGGAGTGGTGGCCTGAGCCGATGTGGGACCCGGATGTGGGACTTGAGTCTTCAAGTGGGCAGGAGCCGCCGTTTGAGGATGCCGGTAGTGGCGTGGAGTGAGTATGACTTGGCTCCTTGTGGGTGCTGCTGCCCTCACTGGCGCCCCTCCTTGACTATGGGGCAATTTCCAAGGTAATTTGGCAATTTGGCCTCCATTGCTTGGCTCCAAAGGATGCCCTCGACTCTTGGGCTACTGGTTGGTCAATATGGTAATCTGGTTGATTCCGAGTCATTGTTTTGGTCTGATATGACTGACTGATGAGGAATTGGATATAGGATATCAGAAGTTTGGGTATTGCAACTGGCTGGTCGGGATTAAATGCCGCTGTTGTGCGTCTTGGATCCATCCGAAATGCCGATTGTGTGTTTGGTCAGTTCGACCCAGCAGCCCTCAAGTGCAGTTGCCGCCAGACTTTCAACAAATTGCAACTGGGCATTTCGAGCTAGCAGCTCATCTGCATAACTTACTGTTGATGTTTGGCTGGTTTGGTCCCCACTGCGGACCCAGTGCTTACCTGCGGAGCCCCTGGGACATACTCCCGCGACTGGGGGAGGCAAGTTGAACAAAGGAACGCATCTAACAATCCTGTTGAGTCGAGAAGACTTGACAGCACCCGTCGGCATTATGGCAGCGCCATACAGGCAGACAAAGCCCGGGCAGTCACTTTCCGCGCCATATCCGGGCGAAAATTTCACAATAGCAACCTCATTTAAAGGCTATATTGATTGACCATGTTACATAGCCACGATAAATACGAGAAATCATTGAGAGATCAACGGTCAGTACAGTACACCCAATAATGTGTGGTGTTAAGATGCAATGTTACACTCGATCGTGGCATGCTGGTCATATCCGACCGGCAGCCTGGTTACCGATATCCTAACACTCCACGTGCACCAAAGACATGACGCCTTAGCATTAATATGCATGCGAGCTGCCTGCAAAGGTAACAAAGGCTAAGGCCTGCCGCCCACCACCACCACCCCCAGCACATACATGCACAGACATCAACATACACGCCCCGCCAGCAGCAGACCCTGACTCAGTGCGCAGCGGACCCAGGCACGCCGTGGAGCAACTTAACCCGCCAGGCAGTACCAACCAATAGCCGAGTCACCCCAGTCTGTCGGTTCGACCTAGCAGCCCTTGGCGGTTGCCACACCTTAAATGTTTGTTATGTTATGTTATGTGTTCTGCCCCTACATACAGCTGCAGTGACGCGACCTTCCAGTACAACTTTTGCCCCTTACTTGCTTGGCAGCAGATTGTCTGAATCATTAGCTCCAATCTATTCTTATTTGGCAGAGCCATGACCAGGACCACAGAGTTTTCCTGCTAGGGGGAGTTTCTCTCTCTGTACGAAGAAAGGAACCCCCGACCCAGAAGGAACACTCTGTGACAGTGCTGGTCATGGCTCAGTTTCCAAGTAAGGTGCCAATTGTGGTATTTCATAGATACAAAATCTGCACCATGCTTGGCCTCTTGTTGACGGTGTCACTGATTGTGAGCACTAAAGAAGGAGCCGAAGCAAGCCACAGCAAACGGTCTGCTGCTGACTTTTGCGCGCCCCGGCAATCATGTCTTTCATCAGCAAATATGTGGTCCAAAGGTGAATACTGATGCACACAGGGCCTGCACCTCTCGTAAAGATGAGATCCCCTGATAGATGAAGCACACAAGGACACAGAAGGTTCAGGGAGCCGGGCACAGAAGATGAGCTACGGGATTTTCCTTTAGGGCTGTCTGCAGGAACCCCTAGGCTGCATTTGCATTTCTCATTAGCAGCACATCACCTTGGCTTACTTCCAATCTACCTCTTCATTCATCATTCATGCTAAAAAAATAAACATTGCTCATACACACAGAAGAGCAGATGTTCAGACAGCTGCAGTGATACGGTCACATTTAAGCCCTCCTAGTGCTGCTGCTATCTTCATACTGAGGGGAGCAGAGCAAGCGAGGAAAAGCAGCAAGAAGCAAGCAGAATGGTAGACTGGAATCCACAACAAAAAGACTAGGGTGTATGCAAGGACTTTGAGGTTGATAGAAGACTGAGGTTTTATAAAGCATTCTCCAGATCTTGAAGCATACACACATAATAGCTTGCATTCCTTTGCCAGCTGCTATATCTGATTGACTGGCTACAACTTCATCTGCCCAGGAACTCACAACCCCCCCTCCCCCAGTCTCTTTCTGTTTGTTGGCAATATTGCCACCCACACCCACACTCAGACTCCGCGACTTGACAAGAGCAAAAAGCAATTATCTAATATAAGAAATAATAGGAAGGCTAATTTAAGGTACCTCATCCGCCCTCTTCACTACCCCCTGCCTTGTTCGCTCCTACTTCAACCCAAACCAAACCCCAGCCCTAAAACTCTGCCTACCACCCACGCGCCTCTTTTTGCCTAACCCACCTTAGTGCATCTGTCAGTTCCATTACAGCGGCACCTGCCAGCTGTCAAATAAAACCCTAAACCTAAACAGAATTTTAAACCTCAACCTGAACCCCTAAACCCTCGACCCACCTTTGTACATCTGTCCGTCTCATCAAAGCAGCGTTTGATAGTGCTCAGATACAACCCTGACCTCAACATAATCCCAAACCCCAAACCTGAACCCTACATCCTAACCCCCAAACCCTCGACCCACCTTTGTACGTCCATCATGTTCATCCAGCAGCACCTAACATGCCTTAAACCCTAAGCTAATCCCTACGCATTAACCCAAACCCCAAACCCTAGCCCCCAAAACCTAAACCCTAGCCCCCAAACCTTAAACCCACCTTTGTACATCTATCAGTTTCATCCAGCAGCACCTGACAGCTCTTCGCCACAATCGGCACAACATACGGAAACGGCTTCCTCACCACCCCCACCTCCAGCTGCTGCCCCTCCCCCCCCACCTCCCCCCCACCGCTGCCCCCCCTGCCCAGGCTCCCCGCCCCTCCTCCTCCACTGCTCCCCTTCTCCAGCTTTCCATTTGATGAAGTATTGCTGGTGAATCTGGCTTGTATGTATGTGGCTGTAGCTCTGCTTGTGGCGCGTACTGCTGCTCGTAGTGCCTCCACAAAGCGGTAGTCCCCCACCACGTCCCTCAGCTCTGCGTTGAGTTCATCCACCATGGAGGCTTCCATGGGGGCCATGAACGCCTCAACACCTGCAACTGAAACATGGCATAGCAGATCGATGCATGGCTGAAACTTGGAATGCTGCAGGGCGACGGCAGGGTGGTTTGCAGAGAGTAGCAGCGGATGAGGCCCTGCTCATGAGGCACATGCAGAAAAGCTTTCGGGGTACCTTTGTAAGAGCTTCTCTTGTATCAGCGTCTCAATCTACTCGAAGCAGATCTTGGGTCACCCCTGTTCTGGCGGGCAACTCGACACACACACTTTCAAGTAGCTCAGGCAATCTGCCAGCGCTTGTTACCATACATAACATTCTTACTGCACAGTTTGCAGAACTTGGCAGCTGCAGCCACAGCTGGCAGAGGCGATCTATGGGGTTCTGTTTTGCAAGTCAGACTTCCATAAATGATGGAGGCTTGGTTTAAAAGCAAGATCCCTAAGTAGTTGTGCCCATACACACAGTTGCAGCAGGGACATACGGTACATAGACTTGTATCTGGAGACACCCAGCTGCCCCTACACTGTTGTTATGATACATAAGGTGGTGCAGCACGGTTTGAAGGCAAGGGTCTGCCTTGACAAAGTGGACAATGCTGCAAGAAAAGTGCCCTGTCCCAGCATGCCCTGCTTACTTGTTCTGACACTGACTGGCTGGTTCCCTGGTGGTGTGAGGTAGCTGTGCCATACATCCTCACACCTGATGAAGCTGCTTTCAAATATTGCATGACAGGTGGCCATGAGTGACTCAAGGTCACCCAGTGACAACTGCCCCCCGAGGTCAATACCTGCGCAGGAGGCAGAAGAGAAGCAGTAGGAGAGGCCATAGACAAACAAACAAACAAAACTTCTAGGTGAGGCTGCAACGTGCACAGCAAGAGGCATGCGCCTGTTGAGCACTTGCGATTGCTCAAGACGGGGACCGAACGTCACAGCTTCGTGAACTGCAGAACTTTCGGCAGTGTTTTTTCCCTTGGTGTGCACGCCATTGCATCTAGCTCAGCTTGTGTGTGGCAAATCCACCATCGGGTGTGTGGCTTCGTGATTGGGATCAGGAGCCTTGTGTTTATGGCCTAGGTTTGTTTGGCCATTGGCATAGCTCGTCTTGCGTTTTGATTGATTGATTGATTGATTGATTAAGGCTGCACCAAGGCCGCCTAAGTTTGGCCATTGGCATAGCTGGTCTTGCGTTTTAATTGATTGATTGATTGATTGAGGCTGTACCAAGGCATCTAGGCTGAAACGACCAAACACGCATTGGACAGCAGGGCATGGCAATGCTAGAGCAGAAACCTTCTGCTGGTACAGCATACAAGATAGCAGAGCAGCGAACACCTTTAACAATCAGAAGAATGACGATTATTTGATATGCTGTGGTCGCCCAATTGTTACACACAATAGATGCCATGGCAAGAATGCCCTATACCCCGCACTTCAAGCTGCCATGGGCACAGCAAGCTGAAAATGCTGTTTTACCTACCTGAAGGCTAGTACATGTAATCAAAGCAAGGGAGTGTGCAAACAAGACAATCAGGATTTGTTCATGAAGTGCTTGGTCCCCATGGGTAAAGCAGGATTGTGTTAGCTCTCAGTATTGGTCTCTCTCAACATGGGTACACCCGAACAAACTGCTTGGAGTCATGTGGCGGGTGCTGCACGGTCCCAGGGCTGTGCAGTGATCTATGTCATTTATAAAGCAGACTGCCATGCCATGCTTACCTGCAATGGCCAAGTCCACAGCGTGTCTGATCTTATGCAGCAACCCTGCAGCTCCAACCTCTATGAAGAAATCGCTGCGGAAGAACTCCTGGGGAGAGAGGGGAACAAGAAAAAAATGGACAAGGTTAGGAATAGTGCTGCTCTCATAGATATATGTTTGTTTTTTCATCTTGAGACTTGACAGATGGAGCAAGCGAGATGAGCGCTGGGACAAGAAGCAGAATACACCCAGTGCAATGTTGAACAAGAGCGAGAGGGACAAAGTTAGGGACAGTTGGAGCTGCTTAACGAACCATTGGACAAAAGTGATGCGTAGCTGTGAGTAACTTATTGCTTGTGGGTGGTCATTCGGAATCGCTCATGAAATTGCCACCACAACCATTTGCACATAGCATTTCTTGTTTGAGCTGTTGCCAACACTTTCCTGTCGTGTGCTCAGCTGCCAGAAAGCAATGCATCACAGTTGCCAAAGTGCTCTTATATGTCAAGGACTGTTCATTTTTCCCGACTCCTGCTCTCACAAACAATCATTTAAAGTCAAATCAAAGGAGCTGTGGTAACTGATGCTGTCTGTGTCCTGCCCCCTGCACATCCATCCCCAACCTCACCTTGCTTGATTTCAGTCACATCAAACATTGATATTACAGACAGGGCGTGTCCTGCTTCCGTCCCAGCGCTCAACTTGCTTCCTCCATCTGCCAATATCTCCCAAAGATGAAAACCACAGCATGTATCTACATGCCGAGCAGAGTAGAATTGGTGTGTCCTGCATTTTGTTTCAGCGCTCATCTCGCTTGCTCCATCTGCCATTATTACTCAAGACGAAAACACCACCATAATCCTATATTAGCAGACTATAGTCGCTGTGTGTCCTGCTTCTTGTTTCATGCCTCACCTCCTTTGCTCTGTCACTCAAGCGAGGAGGCATCATCTGAGAGTTGGAAAATGACAGCAGCCCCATACGACTCCTAGGCTGCAACTGAGGAAGCTTGCTCTCAAGATACATGTGCCTGTAACAAGAGTTGAAACAGCAGCAGCAGCAGAAGCTTACTTTGCATTCCACAAAAATCTTATTTGATTCTGAGGTGTCTCATCCAGCAGTGGGGCCCACCAAAGACCCCATTTCTCCGTTAGGTAATCCCTATGACCCCCTTTCCCTCTCCCTCCCTCCCTACCCTTTCCTGCTCTCCTTGTCCCCACTGCTCTCAAGTTACATGTGCGGAAACCAACAGTTGAAAACAGCAGCAGCAGCAGCAGGTTATCAACACAATTGATGACATGCCAAAAACAAAATACTCTTTTCTAATCGCTGTTCTTTGTGACGGCTTGAGATGCAGGGCCAGTGGCACTGTTTGCTATGGCATATGATGAAATGTAACAATAACATGCCAAACACCAAATGCCATATGTCCATGCTCACCATCTTACATTCGATCAGGCAGGCAGCACTAAATTAGCACAGTAACTTCTCAGCAGCAGCAGATTATTTTACATGTCAGAAAATCCTTGCGTGAATGATCCTGAGGTGCCTCATCCATTGGCGGGGAAGGGAGCGGGGGGCACCAAATGCCCCATTTCTCCCTTATTGATCCCCTAATGCCCCCTTTCCCTCTCCCTCCCTCCCCGCCCTTGCATGCTCTCCTCCCCTTCCTTCTCCCCCTCCTCCCTCCCCCCCATTCTTCCTCCCACGATGTGCAGCTTCAGTCTGACCAGCAGGTCCAGCAGTGGCACCAATTAACAGGCTGCCAAGGTTTACGTGAACCTTCTGCAGGCGTTACACTAAGCTAGGGTTTTGGGCCTAGGGTTCTAACTTCTAGGGTTTAGGCAATCACTCACAGCTAGGCAGGCATTCCACTTAGCTAGGGTTTAGGGCCCTTGATAAGCTAACCTCTAGGGTTTAGCATAGCACTCACCTCCCCACAATGTGCAGCTTCAGTCTCACCAGCAGGTGCAGCAACGCCACAGCAACCCCTTTGCATCCAGTATAATTCCAACCCACCTTTCCCCCAGTTATCCCGCTGGCCCCTTACTACCCTGTCAGCACCATCAGCTAGAATCTTATGCAGCCCCCATCCTTTTTATTCCCCCCAACAACACACACAGCTCACTATCCCACAGCACACTTCCCACGATGTGCAGGTTCAATCTGACCAGCAGGTCCAGCAGTGGCACCAACCAACAGGCTGCTAAGCTACATGCGAACCTTACACATGCGTCATAGTTACCTAGGGTTGGGGCTCCTTCATTAGCTAACATCTAGGGTTTAAGCTATCACCCACCTCCCCACGATGTGCAGCTTCAGTCTGACCAGCAGATCCAGCAGTGGCACCAACCAGCATGCTGCCAAGGTACGTGTGAAGCTCAGAGACGCCAGCTGCAGCCACAGTGCTCTCTTAGCATCTGAACTCAGGCTAAGGGAGGGGTCACGCAGCTGATCCTTCAAGGGCTCATAATCTGTAGCCTGTTGGGATATCAGACGAAACGGTTGGGTCATTAGTTTCTTGCATTCTGTGTATACTGTTTGGGCCTGGATTTTTGCCTAATATTCTGTTTATGGCCTAGGTTTGTTTGGCCATTGGCATAGCTGGTTTTGCGTTTTGATTGATTAATTGATTGATTCTGTCCAAGCATAGACCTGGACAAAGGAAGGAGCTATAGTACAGTAGGCACAGAGCAGCGCTTCGATCCCTACCCCACAACTCATGCCCATGCCCCTTACCTGCAGCAGCCAAACCCCAAAACTTAACCTAAAACCATACCCCAAGAATTCCACTGCAGCTTCCCCCCTTACCTGCAGCAGCCAACCCATCAAAGCTAAACCTAAAACCCACACCCCAGACCCTGATCTTAACCCCAAAGATTCCACTGGTGCCACCCCCCGTCACCTGCAGCAGCACATCCTTCAGATTTAACAGCAGCACAACCATCACTCTAACCATACAAAGCAACAACCCATGCCTCCCCCCTGCAGTAGCTCAGCCCAAAAAAAGTGCGACCTATAACATAAGCCTGACCCTAGACTAAACCCTTATTACCTACATCCTAAGTTACCATTGCTGCTGCCCGGGATCCACCCGGGATCTGATGATGGCCAACAGGCCGAAACGCGTAATCCCACGCACTTGATGTAAGAATTCACGACCGAAAGAAGAATGGCTCTGGCGTCTAACTATAGCTGCTACCTCGAGCAATGTTAACACACTAAGTTACCATTGCTGCTGCCCATGCCCATTACCTGCAGCAGTCAAACCCTAAAACCTAAAGCTAAACCCATACCCCATTAATTCCAGTGCAGCTGTTCTTCTCACCTGCAGCAGCACATTCTTCAGCCTGGGCAGCAAGTCCTCCAGAGCTTGCCTATCAGATAGCTCTTGTATGCTGCTGAAGTGAGCCTGCACACAATCAGCGAACAGAAACATATTTGTCAAGGTTTAGGTTTTGGATGGGCTCAGGGTTTAGCGTTACAGGTTAACCCCCATCCCTAAAGCCTAACCCATGTCACTGCACACAAGGCAGCTAGGTCGAAAGGCTCAGATAAACAACAGGGTCAAACACCACCTCCCTCCCCAATGGAACACGAAACCACCACATAAATGAAGAAGGATGTACTTCCTGCTGCCCCTCTGCCCCTCCCCCCTTTCTGCACCCCTTCCAGTTGACGATCCTACTTCTGTTGAGTGCTACTACCAGCCACAGACGACCACCCGCACCTGCAAGCTATCATCGAAGCTGCTGCTGCCAGCTGGCCCCCCACCACCTCCTCCTCCTGCTGCTGCTCCAGCTGATGATTCCGGAGGAGCTTGTCTTATAATAAATGGTGGTAATGATTGATAATAGATCAACGACCTGATGATACGGATATGCACACCTATTCCTACTTTTGCTAGTGCTACAACCAGCCACTAACAACCATCTGCACCTGCAAGCTATCGTTTAAGCTGCTGCTCGCACCAACACCTCCTCCTCCGTCACCCCCACCTCCTGTTGCTGCTGCAGATGATTCCGGAGGAGCTTTTCTAATAGTGATTGATGACGATGATCAATACTACCGGTAGATGAATGACCTAGTAAGACACATAAATACCCCTCTACCCCTACCTCTGCTAGTGCTACAACCAGCCATGTATGACCACACCCTCACCTGCAAGCTATCATCTAAGCTGCTGCTACCAGCTGGTCCGCCACCACCACCACCACCACCACCACCACCTCCTGCTGCTGCTGCTGCTGCTCCAGCTGATGATTCCGGAGGAGCTTCTCCAGCTAAGGTGGCTGAGGCCGGGTCTGCTGTAGGGCCCCGCCAAGGAGGGGTGTGGTTGCCCAGGTAGGAGGCATAGGGGTAGCCCCTGCAAATGGGCACAATTGCCTACGAGCTTAGCTAATCGTCAGTACTATCACAATCTCAAAGTCTAGCAAGCACAGCATCGGGGGGGGGGGGGGGGGGCGGGGGGATCATTACCATAGTAGAAGTGTCTTTTAAAAAGGCTGCATGGTTTTGTTTCATGCTTAAATCTCGCAGGCTGCATATGGTGCCATTGGCAAAGAGTGCAGCATATGGAAACGACTGCTTACAGCCATCCTGCTGCTGGCGTAAAGAACACCTGCTACTGGTGCGTGAGCATCTGCTGCAGTTGCTGCAGAAAAGCTGAGTCTCACCTGCGCCCGAGTTCTCTCTCATCCTCGCTCTCCCTGCCATACCACCTGGTTCAACAGCAGATGCAGTTGGTTGAGGTATCTGCTTTTGAAGCGCGCGTCAGAATCTAAGCGGAATGCCTGGATGCTTCTCACCAGTAGTAAGCAGCTGCTGCGCCTGCAACGCCTGCTGCTGTGGCTGCTATGACCTTTCGCTTGTGCCTGCGTGTTTGCGTACTGCATGAGGATGCTGCCCTGGATAGGCAGACTGGAGGAGTACTTTGGCAGAGAAGCAGGGCATCAGCAGAGGGGAGCATGCCATGGTTCTGTAGGGTGGCGCACCTACGCCAGAACGAGCCCGACATTCTCAAGCATTTCTGGCCGTGAAGACAACCGGATGGATGTGGGGTTTCGACAAATCAAATCACAACCTCTACAGGTATATTGACACCAGGTAGAATAAGCAACGGCGGCAAGCTTGAGACTGTGGGAATGGCCACCCTTTGTGCCCTGTCCGAGCTCCGAACAGTCTCGCCGGTCCAGCAGATGGGACAACCTCGCCGCTGAGAGCTCAGCAGGAATACGTACCGCAGGTGAACCCACATGTTTCAGATGTTCAGTGTCATGACAGATGGGAAGAAAGCTGCAATATCTGAGTCAGCAAGTCTGGAACTCGGGTCACTCGTACTGCTCTTTGCCCTCCCCCCCCCCCCTTTCTTTCTTCAGGAGCGGTGAGCCGCTGACCTTCTCAGCCTTCATGATCTCTTTATGGCGTACCGAAAAGAGCATCCTACCAACTGCATGCCAGTGACCGTTCTCTTTAGGAACAGGCCGGTACCGCATGTGAACGGCGTTACAAGGTCCTTGCAGACTCTGAGAACAATTTGAGGCCTTGAGGGCGTCTTCCAAATACCATATCGACATAAACTCCTCTCGGGTGAACAGCTGGGAACACACCTAGCGTCCTGGCGGTAGAGAAGGCGTCGATCTTCCACATATCTGAATTCACTTTCTCCCGGTCGCGTTCCTGCCAGCTATCGAATAGCCTCTTACCTTAGTCTGTTTGGGAATGAAACGTGGGCGGGAGGATGGTGAGGAGGATCTGGAGGCTAAACGTGTAAAGCCCGAGGAGGATGCTCCCGAGGAGGCTGGCATTGCTGCTTTGAAGCAGGAGGCTGGTGAACCGAAAGAAGAGCAGAATGGCGCGGACATGGCCGACGGCAATGGCGATGACGAGGAAGACGATGAGGACACCCTTGCTTTGCAACTACCTCGGTCAACCACCCGCAGTGCAGTCAAGAAAGGGCAGGAGTGCCCCTACTTGGACACCATTCTCCGCCAGGTAAAGCCCACGATGCAAGCAGCCTTCATTGTCAACGGCACATGCCATTTATACAAGCTTGGCAGGTGCCCTTGCCATTGGCAGGCATCATGGTCTTGTTCAAGCCAGCCATATACATAAGCAATACGCAGTATCGGTTTCTCTCAACACACACTAACAAAACTGGTTGGAGTCATGTGGCGGGAGCTGCACGGCCCGAAAGCTGTGCAGTGATCTATCTCATATAAGCCATACTTAGTAGCTGCTGCGATCAGCTGCACCCCACCATTGTGGTCAGATGTCTACAACAAGCATCTGCACGATTTGTACTCATTAGTTTATTCCGTGTTGACATCTCAGTTGTGCCAAGTCTTTGCTACTAACCTGCAGCTGTTATGTTCGCTGTTCTTTGGGACGGCTTTGTCCAGGGCTTATGGCACTTTGTGCTATGGTATATCACGAATGTAATAATAACAAGCTGCAGCTGGCTCCTTGAAAGAATTCCACATGAAGCGCAGTACCTTTTGGTACTGTTTTTACTCGCTTACCGGCGTTACTGTGCTGTGTAACCCATTGAAGATAAGAATTATATAGTACATAACTACATGAGCCAGCAGAGCCAAATAGCTGTGGAAGTTACTCATAGTTCTGATTGATTTCTGTGTAATTAATGCTCGAGGTAGCAGCTATAGTTAGACGCCAGAACTTCAAGTCAAACTTGCTTACAGGACTCGCTGTGCTAAACCTTCTGCTGCTGCAGAACCTTGACTTTGACTTTGAGAAGTGTTGCTCCGTGTCCTTGAGCCCAGTCAACGTCTACGTGTGCCTGGTCTGTGGAAAGTACTTCCAGGTGAGAACATCTGCAAAGGGCTAAGGTCCAGCTTAGGGTTTAGGGTTTAGCGCCCCGATTAGGGTTGTTTTGTAGGGTGTAGCGGATGTGCTGCTCCTGGTCACACATCTGCCGCTCAGTTTGTTCTCACCTATCTAGCAGGCTGTGCTCTTTGTTCACATCCCTGCTCCCCTCACACTCAACATACGGGGTCATGGGCGCTGATGGGCTGCGAAGCTGTGCTGTGACATGTCTTAAAACAAGAAAGCTGCTGCTGCTGCTGGTGCTGGTGCTGCTGCTGCTGCTGTTGCTCAGGGTTGTGTTTTAAACACCAACGCCAATCGTGCTCTGTCAGGTTCCACCTTCTAATTTGTTCCTTATTCCTATCCGTGCTCTGCACACACTGAAAAACTGGTTGGAGTCATGTCTTGGCTGCTGCATGGCTACAAAGCTGTGCTGTGATTTATTGCAATACATCTGCTGCTGCTACAGTTGTTGCTCAGGGTTGTGTTTTAAACACCAATGCCTATCGTGCTCTGTCTGCTTTCACCTTTCTAATTTGTTCCTTATTCCAATCCCTGCTCTGCGCACACTGGAAAACTGGTTAGGGTCATGTCATGTCCGCTGCATGGCTACAAAGCTGTGCTGTGATTTATCGCAATACATCTGCCGTTGTTGCACATCTCTCACCCTCAACCCATTAAAAAAAACTGGTTGGAGGCATGCTCGGTTGCTGCACGACCCAGAGGGCTGTGCAGTGGTTTCTCGTAACATATGTATTCTATTTCACCTCGCTTTGCTTTGTGACGGCTTGGGTGTTGGGTGTATGGCACTTTCTGCTATGCCATATGATGAAATGTTGTACTGATAACAAAACATCTCTTGTTGTTGCTGCTGCTGCTGCTGTTGCTCAGGGTCGTGGTTTAAACACCAATGCTTACACCCACTCCCTAGAGTCTGCTCATCATATGTACATGAAGCTGGACAACGGCAAGGTAAGACACAGGCGCAACTACTGCCCACAGGGTTTATGGTTTGTAGGTTTTAGGGTTTTAGGGCTGCAGTTAAACCCTAAATTAGAGGCCCAGCCACTGCTTATGAGATGACAAGGCACATGCATCTGTTGGGGCAGCTTTTCATGTCTACAGCTTCTCCAATTGTGAAGAATCAGCAGATTGACCCCAAAACCCGAGGATTCCGAGCTCCAGCAATTGGACAGGGGCTTGCCTAGATTCCCTCATGGCCTTTGCATGATGGTCCATAAAAGAGACATGACATTACAAGAGATATGCAGGGGGTGTATTTTGGTACTGTCCCCGTCTTGGCAATCGCCGCACTGATAGACCTGGTTAAGAACCCCTATAGTTCTCTGGTCAGATGTCATATTTTATGTATTTCTATGGTTAAGGAGAAAACGAAGGCAGATACGGCTGTTATGGGCAGCCTCTGGCATGTGATGGTTTCAGTTGTACATGTCATCAGTGCTGTCAGAGGAAGAGTGTTAGCACATAGTCAGGCAGCCTTGTATATAACTTTTTAACGCTTTGAAGCACTGAATGGTTGGAGTATGGGTTCTGTTGGCATTGTGGGGCTACCTATTGCCACTGCTTCAAGTGGGGTGATTACTTTGACACTTCTTATGTAATCCTCTTAGATTATAGTAAATTATATGTACCTTTATCTGGTCCGTATGTTGGCTGTTTGTTTTCAGGTGTACTGCCTGCCAGACAACTACGAGGTGGTGGACCGCTCCTTAGATGACATTCGTGCTGTGCTCAACCCACACTTCACAACGCAGGTGAGAGTTTTGCTGAGCGCCTGTCTGTTTCTTAAGAGTAATGCCCATCTTGCCTGGGAAGGAGCCCGGGGGGGGGGGATTGTAAAGTTACATTTTTTTTACAAATAACGTGACAAGGAATCGAACCCGGGGGGGTTTGCAGTGACATGCTAGATGGTGTAAAATATGCCTATATGGGCAAAGGTTAGTAGCAGGCTGGGGAGATGCAATAGGCAGGGACCTCTTTGGGTTCCTTTTGGATTGGACCTTCCCTTGGTGCTGTGCTGGACCCACGCCTCAGACCGCAGGTGACAGTCATGTGAATTGCTTAGTTAACATATAACCTCCCTCTTGCCTGGAAGTGAGAAGGGCCGGGCGCAATAGGGCTTGATAGCCGATGGTTTAGTGAGATGGTGTAAAAGATGTGTGCACAGAGATAGGTTCCCCCCTTCATCTGCATACCTTCTGTGCATCCAGTTACTTCGGCGTCACTAATATTGTTCCTGGTTGCTGCAAGTGTCAGGGTTCTGAAGTGAAGTGAGCCGGGGTGAAAGCCATGCACAGGGATGGATTCTACCCCTCATCTGCACACTTCCCGAGTACGGACTTCATTTCACTTTATTATCATTACCTATGTCCTGTATCACCTTTGTTGCTTGCAGCAAGTGTCATGGTCGGACAGTGAAGTGAGCTGCGGAGTAAAAGCAATGCACAGGAATTGACTCCTCCCGTCATCTGCATACCTCTTGTGCATTTTTCAATCTTATTCAGTGTCAGTATCTCTTTTATTGCTTGCAGCAAGTGTCACTGTGGTTTGACAGTGAAGTGAGCTGGGGTGAAAGCCATGCATAGATAGTGTGGTGTTTCCTGTTCCGTTGATTAGGTGAATAAGGTTGGACCCCAGTGCTTTTGGTCATCTTGACCTAGCTGCCTTGGTGCAGCCACACCTTGAATTTATGTTTAATAGTTTGTTTGATAACTTTACCCCTCATTTGCATACCTGCAACTAGTCGATTGAGGACAGATCTCTGTTATTGTCTGCAGCAAGTGTCAAGGTTGGACAGTGAAGTGAGCTGGGGTGAAAGCCATGCATAGAAATAGAATCTTCCCCTCATCTGCATACCTCCTCTTTATAATGAGTTCTAATTCATTATGAATATCACAATCACTGTTGCTTGCAGCAAGTGTCAAGGTTGGACAGTGAGGTGAGCTGGGTGAGAGCGCTGGATGGTACGGAGTACATGCCTGGCCTAGTGGGGCTAAACAACATGAAGGCCAATGACTACGTCAATGTGGTGGTGCAGATACTGGCTCGGGTGCAGCCTATTAGGTGAGGAGGGGGGGAGGGAGGAACGACAGGGGGGAGAGGGTCGAGGGAGAGGGGGGAGAGGGTCGGAGGAGAGGGGGGAGAGGGTCGAAGGAGAGGGGGGAGAGGGTCGAAGGAGAGGGGGGAGAGGGAGGAAGGAGAGGGGGGAGAGGGTCGAAGGAGAGGGGGGAGAGGGTCGGAGGAGAGGGGGGAGAGGGTCAAAGGAGAGGGGGGAGAGGGTCGGAGGAGAGGGGGGAGAGGGTCGGAGGAGAGGGGGGAGAGGGTCGAAGGAGAGGGGCGAGAGGGTCGGAGGAGAGGGGGGAGAGGGTCGAAGGAGAGGGGGGAGAGGGTCGGAGGAGAGGGGGGAGAGGGTCGGAGGAGAGGGGGGAGAGGGTGGAAGGAGAGGGGGGAGAGGGAGGAAGGAGAGGGGGGAGAGGGTCGAAGGAGAGGGGGGAGAGGGTCGGAGGAGAGGGGGGAGAGGGTCGAAGGAGAGGGGGGAGAGGGTCGGAGGACAGGGGGGAGAGGGTCGAGGGAGAGGGGGGAGAGGGTCGAAGGAGAGGGGGGAGAGGGTCGAAGGAGAGGGGGGAGAGGGTCGGAGGAGAGGGGGGAGAGGGAGGAAGGAGAGGGGGGAGAGGGTCGAAGGAGAGGGGGGAGAGGGTCGGAGGAGAGGGGGGAGAGGGTCGGAGGAGAGGGGGGAGAGGGTCGAAGGAGAGGGGGGAGAGGGTCGAAGGAGAGGGGGAAGAGGGTCGGAGGAGAGGGGGGAGAGGGTCGGAGGAGAGGGGGGAGAGGGTCGGAGGAGAGGGGGGAGAGGGTCGAAGGAGAGGGGGGAGAGGGTCGAGGGAGAGGGGGTTTCGTTAGTTGTGGGTAGCCACTGCTATGGTCAGACTACTAGTGATCCTCTGGTCTGGCTCACATCTTACATCTTTTGATTATGAGAGAGAGGGGGTGGATTGCGGGGTTTCCTGTACTTCTTGGAGGCAATGTGGTAGTGCAGATACTGGCTCGGGTGCAGCCTATCAGGTAAGAGGGGGTAAAGGGGAAGAGGAGGGGGGCAACGGGTGGAGGAGAGGGGGGGGAGAGGGGAGGGGCTTAGCCCTCAGGGAGGGGGGGAGAGGGAGGGATGTGGAGAGGGTAGGAGGGGACCCCTGGTGCTTTCAAGCTTCGTTCCCTGCTGCTGTCCTCCCCTCTTTTGCCGCCTTTAAACCCTGTGTACCTGACCCTTCTCTCTGCTCTCCCTCACCCCCTGCCCATGATTTCTATTTATTTGACCCTTCTACCTGCTGCTGTGTCCCCCCCCCACCACCACAGGGACTTCTTTCTTATGCGTGAGAACTACTCCAGCAGCAGGTCACTGCTGACTTGACGTTCTCAGAGACTGCTGCCCGAAAACTACTCCAATGCAAGTTTCTGCTGCAAAAGCACATCTTTGTCTCTTGTCCCTTCTCCCTTTCCTGTGTATCTTACCCTTCTGAAAGCTGTTATTCCCCCTGCCACCCCTCTCCCTTCCCCCAGGGACTTCTTCCTTATGCCTGAGAACTACTCCAGCAGCAGGTCACTCCTGGTCTCACGCTTTGGAGAGCTGCTGCGGAAGATGTGGAACCCAAGGAACTTCAAGGGACAGGTGTCACCACATGAGTTCATGCAGGTAGGGGGGGGGGGTGACGCTTGGTCTTTATGTGCTGCTTGCTGGCTTTTCTAGGGTCCTGGTTTTATTTCTGTATGGGTTTGGTGTGAGTATGAAACTGGGCAAGCCAGGATGTGGCAAGGGCCATAAATGGCAGCGGCATACGCACATGGCTACAATGAAGCTTTCTGCTCGTTGGCAGGCCAAAATACAATCTTGCTTTGTGTTGCATGGCCTGAGTATGTTTCTAATTGATTGACAAGACGGCTAGGTGGGGGCTGCAGAAACAGATTGCACCCATGGAGCAACTTGGCTTTCAGAGGGTTATAACTCTTATGCTTTAGTGTGTTACTGTCCATCTCCCCTCGTTACCTGTGTCCCTTAGGCTGTCATTACCACCAGCAGAAGGCGCTCTACCGTGGAGGCTCAGGCAGAGCTGGGGGACCTCTGGAAGGCCTATATTCTCTCTTTGTGTTGTGCGGTTTGGGTAGGTTGTTTGGCCGCTGGCATAGCTAATCATGCGTTTCTATCGACTGATTCGATGATTGATTGCGTGACATGTTCATCTCCCCTCCTCACTTGTTGTCACGGTTTTCACACACTTACAAGAATGTTTGTTTCTATGTTTTCATGTCTCTTAGGCTGTGATCACTACCAGCAAGAGGCGCTTCACCATTGAGGCCCAAGCAAACCTGGTGGATCTCTGGAAGGCATATAAATCGGCTTTGTGTTGTGTGGCCTGGATAGGTTGTTTGGCCGTTGGCATAGCTAATCTTGCGTTTTGATCGACTGACTCATGACTGAGCGTGTTGCAAGTCCGTCTCCCCTCCTTACTTCAACAAATAAAGCCACACCTAAAATGCAGTCTTTCTTTCCTTTTTTGTCCCGTAAGCTGTGATCACTACCAGCAAGAGGCGCTTCACCAATTCTGTCCATTAGGCTCAGGCAGATTTTGTTGTTGTCTTTTGGTGTCACCTGGCCCTCTCCCCAGGCTATTTTTTGCCCTTCAGGCTGTGTTCTTTTGTACTCGCAATGCAATCCCGCAAAATGCATATGTGATGAAGCTTCGTGATTTGTAAATGCTTAAAATATGTTTTCTGTCCGTCTCTCCTCAACCTGTTGTTCCTTAGGCTGTGATCACTACCAGCAAGAGGCGCTTCACCATTGAGGCTCAGGCAGACCTGGTGGACTTCTGGTCGTGGCTGCTCAACAGTCTGCACATGGACCTCACAGGAGGAAAGCCTAAGAAGAGGAGCATCATCACAGACACTTTCCAGGTGGGTTTAGGGTTTAAGGTCTAGGGTTTTGTGGTTGTAGGGTTTAGATGTGCAGATGTTGGTAGGAGTGGCTCATGATCGTTTCAAGTGCTGCTGCTCCTGAAAATAAGGGAGGTCTGCAGTTGTCCGGGGAAAGACTAGCGGTGATAGGCAATGCAACGACTGCTAGGGCCCATGCGGAACCTGCGGCACAGTCACTGATGGAGGTTGTTGCTTCCATGCTTGGGTATTCCTATTGGTTGGTGGTCTGGAATCCTTTGTCTTTGGGTCCATCTAATGGTGTGTTTGGCCGGTCCGACCTAGCAGCCCTCTTGCGGTTGCCACACCTAAAATGTTTGTTTGTTTGTTTATTGTTCTGCGCAGGTCACGTGGTGTGTTCCTGTCTTTTCAGGGGAGGGGGGCCTTTAGATCTGGGTTCAGCATGACATAATTGCTCCGAGGTATTGAAGATTCTGATGCGTCTGTTACTGCACCTGTTCCGTCTTCCTGCGGCTGTCCATGCTGCTGCTTCTGATTTCACATCCACCTGCGCATGTTGCTGTTGCTGCTTCTGGTTGTTGAGACAGCCACAGATTTTCTGATCCGCTGCGCCTGCCGCTGTCCTTCCTGCTGCTGCTGCTGCTTCTGGATATAAACAATACAAAACATGTGGCTGTATCACTGTTGTTAATTGCTGAGTTCATTACTGCGGCTGCTGTTGCTGCAGGGGGAGTTGGAGGTGACCACTCTTGCTGGCACGGGGAAAGGCCAGGCTGCAACAGCTAAGGTAAGCAAGGGAAGGTAGGGCGTATAGTAGGAAAGGGGCAGGGTTTATGGGAGGGTAGGGCTTATGGTATGTAGGGAGGGTAGGTTTTAAGGTGGCAAAGGGGGGTAGGGCTTATGGTATGTAGGGGGGGTAGGGCTTATGGTATGGAGGCAGGGTAGGTTTTAAGGTAGCAAGTGGGGGGGGGGGGGTAGGGCTTATGGTATGTGGGGGGGGGGGGGTAGGGATAGAATGATTAAGAACCAGGAAACCAGGGGTGTTGGCAGGGTTCGTTAACACGCACCATTGGGACAATTGGAGATGTATGTATCGAGCTCTCCTTCAATTCTGCAGTGGGCAGGTATGCCAAATAAACATATGTCATATGGCTTGCATGTATGGATGGCCTGCCGTCTCAGTCTCTTGTAGGGTTTGCTCTGCTAGCCATGCAGTCATGCCAGCAGTTTGCCGATTTCCTTTTCCAGAATTCCGTGTATGCCTCAGCTATTACTAAAATCAACCCACCTGAGTTGGTTTATAAATCAACAGACTGGATGGAGTTATGTTGCGGGAGTTGCACAACTGTGAAGCTGTGCCCTCACTGATGTATTTCAAATATGGGCTGTTGCAATGAGATGTGGTGGATGGTGTGCCCTTCCTGCTGCTAGGCTGTTAGCTAAACCCTAACCCTATCTTGACCGTAATCCCTGCCCTAACCCCTAAAAGTGATCTTAAATCCTAAGCCTTGACTCTGTGTTTTTGCAAGGAGACGCTTTGGAGCGTGTGCCCTTCCTGCTGCTAGGTTATGAGCTGCCTCCCACCTAACCCTATCTTGACCCTAGACCTTACCCTAGACCCTAGAAACTAGCCTTAGATTTGAACCCTGACTCTGCGTTATTGCAGGAGGATGTGGTGGAGCGTGTACCCTTCCTGGGACTGGCTTCTTAGTTAAACCCTATCCGTATCTTTAACCTAAACCCTGCCGTAAACCCAAAAGTGAGCTTAAATCCTAAACTCTGTGCTTTTGCAGGAGGATGTGGTGGAGCGTGTGCCCTTCCTGCTACTAGGCTGTGAGCTGCCTCCCACGCCACTGTTCAAGGACGCCATGGAGAAAAACATCATACCACAGGTTAGATAGTGCTGGGAGCAATCAGATTGTTGTAAACTGTTTACTAGGTAGCCAAACGTTTGGGCTTGCAGCACATACTGCGGATGCTCTCTTTGATATGATAGTCAATGGGCGTATGTGCTTGCTGCAATGGCTTGTTTTCTGTAGCCTTGTGATCTTGGCTGGTCTTGCTTAACTTAAGTACTACACTTCAAAGCAATCAACACTGCATGTGATTATGAAAGCATCTTTGCAAGTCACCTCAACACTAAACCTATAAGATTTTCTTTTGCAGTAAGCTGTTGGTTACCCTGAGTAGATCCCCTCCGGCCAATCCTTAGGTGCGCAAACTCGTCCTGCATGCTCATTAATGCAGAAGAGAATGGAGGCGGTTGCATTGTTGGGCCAAGTTTGCTGTGAGGATGAATATACATATGGCCTGGAAGGTATGCAGCAGATTAGCACACCTTCTTCTTTTCCTTTTGCCATGGTCATTCTGACTGTCTTAATAGAGTACTACTAGTTGTGGTCACCTGGATCATATACTGCTTGCTGCGTTGCATTGCAACCAGCCATTTGTCAGGCGGTGACTTTTGGCACAGTCTGAGACCCACCTGATTATGCTTACTCTTCCATTCCCCCTTCGTTTGCCCTCCTGAAGGTGCCCATCATGAACATCTTAGCAAAGTTTGACGGGGCCACCATCACTGACGACATCCGAGCCGGGCGGCGGCGCTTCAAGCTGACGCGGCTGCCACGCTTCCTGTGCTTGCAAGTGCGGAGGTTTACTAAGAACAACTTCTTCATTGAGAAGAACCCGACCCTGGTGACATTCCCAGTGAAAAACTTGGAGCTGAAGGACATGGTGGCAGTGCCTAAAGGTGAGGAAAGCCTTGTGGTCCTTGCTGTCCCTGCTTTGGCAAAGCTGCTCTTGCCTTTTTCATTGTTTAATTATTTCTTATTGATCGATTCGTCGCCGTAGACCCAGAACCTTGTTGCTTAAGGACATGGGGCTTAACGGTAAGGAAAGCTTTTTGGTCCTTGCTGTCCCTGCTTAAACTCACGTCTTGCCTGTTCTTGCCTGATGGAATGATCGACTGCTGTACACCCAGAATTTTCTGGACAGTGTGCAAGAGAAACTTATCAGGAAATTATCAGACTTTTTAAAAAGTTCAAAATACGGTACTCAAAACGGAGTTTTAAACTAATTAAATGCATAAATATTATACCTCATTATTGTAATGTGGCAGCCAGGTGAAACCACTGGGCATCAGACAGCGTAGCCCAACGCATGCATCTGTGAAGCAATGTGACAATGTCTCATTACAGTGAGCAGCTGTCCATGGCCCCAAGAGCGCGTGCTGTACAACTCTAAAAAATATAACCCTTTCAGTTTCTCGTTACATTCGTGTGCTGCTGATTGTCGCGGGTTCATTACGACAATGCAATGTTGCTGAGCTCCTGTTAAGAGTGAGGCCTGGATACCGGTAGCTATGATGCTCATCTGCATCTGTCTTATTCTTGCCTTTCTGCTCCTCATGTGCTTGCTAGTCTGCTCCTTGTTTTTTGCGGGCAAGGACGGTCAGCTGTTGCCTAGCAAGTACAATCTGATAGCCAGTGCGGTCCTTGTTGCAATAAGCGGCTGCCCTGCGGGTCAAGAGCTACATGACTTTCCATATTAAAGTTGCCTGTAAAGAGCCACTGCTGCTGGTATTAGCAAATTCACTGCTAGAATGCTATGGCGCTGACCTGCACATGTATATTTCTTGCCTTTCTGCTCCACATGTGCTTGCTTCATTGCTCCTCATGTGCTTGCTTGCTTCATTGCTCCTCGTCATGTGCAGGCAAGGATGGTCAGCTGTTGCCTCGCAAGTACAACCTGATAGCGAATGTGGTCTGTGTTACAGTAAGCAGCTGCTCTGTACGTCAGCTGTGCTACGATCCGTATTGTTGCCTCTAAGGAGCCACTGCTGCTGGTGTAAGCAAGTCACCTATTGGAATGATATGGTGGTCACCTGCAGCTGCCTATTTCTTGTTTTTCTGCTCCCTTGTGCAGGCAAGGATGGTCAGCCGTTGCCTAGCAAGTACAACCTGATATCCAATGTGGTCCATGAGGGCAAGGCGGGGCAGCAGACAGCAGCAGCACCTTACAAGGTACACATACACCGCCTGGTGGAGCAGCAGTGGTATGAGGTGCAGGACCTGGTGGTGGCGGACATCCTACCCCAGATGGTGGCGCTGAGTGAGACGTACTTCCAGGTGTATGAGCTGGGACCAACAGCAGCAGCAGTAGCAGGGGGAGGTGGGGCAGCAGCAGCAGCAGCAGAAGCAGCAGCAGGGGTTGAGTGAGACATACTCCCAGGTGTATGAACTTGGGCCAACAGCAGCAGTAGCAGGGGGAGGTGGGGCAGCAGCAGCAGCAGAAGCAGCAGCAGGGGTTGAGTGAGACATACTCCCAGGTGTATGAACTTGGGCCAACAGCAGCAGTAGCAGGGGGAGGTGGGGCAGCAGCAGCAGCAGAGGCAGCAGCAGGAGGGGCTGAGTGAGACATACTTCCAAGTGCATGAGCTGGGACCAACACGGAGGGGACGTGTGAGGTAGATGGGGAGGCAGGTCGTGGCATGCATGGGACGCTTCTGTTGGGCTTATCTACGTGGACAGCCAGCAGTGCATCGTCGACAAGGGACCGGGCAGCGTGGAACATATGTAGACAGCAAGGTGGCTTTCTGTGATGACTTGCTTGAGGACCGTGTAGTGGGGGCTGACTCTCGCTTTTTGGTCGATCAATGGTCAGTTCCTGAAGCCGCTGTGTGTAGTGGACCGATATATAAGTGGACCCTAAAAGATGCACCCTTTACGATGTGAACAGCATGCACTGAGATTGCACCGACTCTGTATAACCCCTGCTGGCAGAGGCCCTGATAAGTATGTGGGTTGATCTGGGTCCACTTGCCGGATTAAGAGCAGAGCTGCGCTCGATTGGGGTCGGGCGATTAAAGCGGGCTCCATCCGATCCGAGTTGACGGCAGAGTGCGATATCCGCCGGCAGTGTTATGGCCCCATAAGGCTGCCAAACTGCTGCACCGCCGAGTGCTTAGTCCGGAGCCTTAATGGCTGGGGTCTGTGTCCAATCAAATGCAGACGACTTACTATGTCGCCATGCACCACCGTAACACATATACGGGTCACCTACCGCTGCACATCAGAACACGTAGCCAAGGATATTACAAGTCAGACCCAGTGAAGACAGACATAGCGGAAGGTATACAGCAAGACAGCCAGGAAACCCCCCTTCTACCCTCTGCGCCGGTCTACCTGGGGTAGGCACTACGCAGCTCCCCGTCCTAGCTGCATGCCGTACGTATGGACCTTATCCCCCAACATCCATATCTCCTTCCCCGCAACGAACAATAAAGGACAGAGCTTGATTACAACACAGATAACACGTACCTCCCAGTCGACACCAAGCCACCAGCAGGTCTCAGATAACCTGGTACCCTGCTGTCGTCAACTGCTTCCTAGTGCCATACTTTACAGGCCCCTCTGTCTGTGTGCTAACCACGCTCTCCAGGGTGATGTCGCAGAACGTGTGGTTGGCTGCGAAGCTGACCTCCACTGGGTAGAACACATCTGGGTCAGCAGCAGGCACGACAAACTCCATGCTGCCACTGCGGTTAGTGTCATCAATCAAGTCAATGCTCCATATCAAGCAGCACTGCCCTCTGTCAAACCGCCAGTCGCCATCCACCTACAGCAAGCAATGCAGACAGCAGACACAAACATCAGCTGCGTTTTCTGCATAGGTGACCCTGAAAAACTGGAGTGCTTCCACGGGCGCTGCACTGCCCAATAGCTGGGTACAAACGTATCTCATGTACTGCCACTCAGATGTCTCCATTTGGCTTACCATATACAGAAGCGAATTTCAACACCAGCTACGCCTAGCAGCTCAATGGCACAGCTGCCACCCTTTGGCGGCCATCCACTGGAAAGCAACAACATGTCATCTCCATGCAAGCAAGCTTGTTATGCCTTGCTGCAGAAGAATGCCTGCTATACATCATAGATTGTTGAAGCACTCAGTCACCTCTGGGTAAGGAGTTAGTATCCAGCAATTGGAAAGCCAATTCAAATGGCCTTGCCTTTCCTTCTATCTTTCCCAAAAGTCCCACTTCGGACTTCTGGACTGGTTTGGACCCTCCTTACCTGATTGACTGAGGGTGCCTGGCTGCCATGTGGCAGAGGGATGGCAATAACCACATTCTGCAGGTCGTACGACGCACTGCTCTCGTATTCAATGTTGACGTAGCTCTCACGCCCACTTGCGCTAGGCCAGCAGTTGATGGACAAGGGGACCAAGGCCTCGTCCCGGCTCTGTAGGCGCCACTTAAGCACACCCAGCTCGCTGCCTGTGTGCAGCAACAAAGCAGGAAAGCCAGGGTGCGGTTAAAACACTGAGCATACTTAGGGATATGTCATAGCAGAAGAAAGTACGTTTACAGGCTGCAGCTGCTAAACATCAGGCAGAACTTAAAAATGCATGTTCCACACAGGACCATGACCTGGTCCTTCATCCCTTGCCTGCTTAAAAGGCTCATTCAAAAGCTTGAGGTTCAGGGCCTGTAGCACTTCTGCTATGGCATATCACAAGATGTAAAGATTAAAAGGCTCGTGCTAATCAAGCAAGCAGTCCAAGAAGGTGAGCTTGCTACACTGCATCTGCAAATCTGTCGCAACGCGGTACTGCGGTACTAGCGCCTGGGCTCTGCCACCAAATCACCAACTGACAAGCAATAATGAGGGCCTTTGCGCTGCTGGCTGCTTGCAAGTGCAGGGCCCATGAAATACCAACAGTTTGATGCAACCCTTACCAAAAGAACCTGCATTAAAGACACATCTAAGCTGCTCCCACGTCAACAGCGACAGAAACCATAGAAGCAACCGCCACACGATAAATGGTCGTCGCCTCCGCATGTCTCCAAAATAAAGAGGCAGGGGGTGGCAAATACCACTAGCCTTAAAAATGGGGCTGACCCCTAATTCATGTTTACAGACAAAGAACTGCAGGTCTGACCTGCACTCATGGGTCACCCCCCTTTGCTTATCTTTCATGCAGGCCCACCTGTAGGGAACGGTCGTGAAGGGTCTTTGAGCCCTAGTACTCCATTGTTGTTGTATGCCACCTTGTCAATATTGGGGTGCGTTTTGAACTGGAAGCCAGCATTCGGCCCCTGCTGCACCACCACCCGCACAAAGGCCTCTGCATCAGCGCTGACCACCAGTGACATGGTGCCCTGGACCTCCAGGTTCTCCACACCACCCTGCTTGTTCAGGAGCACAGACAGCTTCTCATCTATGCTGATGAACACAGGCTCTGCAGGAACAGTAGAGAGATCAGCACAGCAACAAGATTAGTGCAAAGAAGAGATAAGCACAAGAGAGACATAAGCAGAGAAAAGAGATAAGTGCAGAAGAATTAAGCAATAAGGAGAGGTAAGACCATTTGAGCGTAGGCGTGACGAGCAGCTGCTCTTCAGAGGGCAGTCAACTTGCTTCCCCTCAGCTTCAAAAACAGGAGCATCTGCCACCCATGCAGGGAGCATGGACACCTCCAGCTCTACAACATGTGTTAAGAACGACACGGATCTCCCATTGCAGAAACTGGTCGCTAAAAGATCCGTTCTGGATGCCGTGTCTTTGTGCCCACAGGTCCCTGTTCACGGCTGTACCTCACAGCACGCAGCCTCTCTAATGCCAAAGAAGTGTGCATGGCCTACATGCTGCCTACTGCCGTGGTTGATGCATGATGACCAGGCCGAAATCTTTTTGACCTTAAGCCCTTCATACATACTGGTGCACACATGCCCACCTGCTAGGAAGATACCTCGTCCCTTGATTGCACCCACGTTCCCTTGCCCCGTCAAAAAGATCCATGCGCATGCTAAAAGGGTCAGACCTGCATTGCGATGACGCTGGTGTTCCAACTGCTGCCGCTTGCTGCTCTTCTGCAAGTCAACGCACATGACCACCACTGCAACTCTGCATCTGTGCTATGCCTCCATGCTGCCGCGCTAAACTATAAGCTCACAGGTCCAGACCACCATCCCCTCCGCAGCATCAGACGGTAAGCAGTGAGACACACCTCCACCCTCTGCACCACCCACCTGAAATGACCATAGTCCCAGCTGGTCCTGCTGCTGCTGTTCCTGGCCCCGGCCGTGCTGCTGCCTCCAGCTCTGCAACCCCCACCCCCTCCTCCTTCGCCAGGCTCTCCAAGATACTGCTGGCCCCCTTGGACTTGGCGCCAAGCTGCATGCCCTTCTTGGGCCCAGCACCAGCAATACCACGAGCAGGCGCAGCAGCTGCAGAGGCCCCCCCAAAGCCCCCGACACCGCCAAGAGCAGGGCTGCTGAGGGCAGGGCCCGAGTCCATGTCCATGGGGCGGGAGCCAGAGTTGCCTGCGGTGCGAGAAAAGATCACCCAGAATCAAAATCTAGTTGCATGCGATTGAGCAGTCAGTCTTGAATGGTCAGCACAGGCTTGCAAGCAGCCATGACATGCATGTTTCTGGCCAACATTGCAGGTTTGTCCCCACCAATTATCCCTAGCAGGAACAAGCCCTTAAGGGCATAAACTCAAAGTGGTAGCATGAGTTCTGCAAAAGGCAAGCAGGGTGTGCTGCAGATGTGCTGCCAATATCCACATGTGCCACACTCCTTAAGAAGATCCACTATGTAATCAAACAGACCACATACAAACAAAATCCACATCACAGAAAGTGGCCCCCAAGCTTCTCAGGATATTTGTGGTATACCATTGGACTGCATTGCCATGGTGACCTGTGTTTGATAAGCAAGGAGAATCATCTGCCTTCTTACCAGACATGCCACTCATTCCAGGATTGTAGCCAGGGCCCACTGGCATCATCCGCTTCTGGTCCACCTTGGTCTTGTCAATCTCCATTGCCTTACGCTTCATGATGTCCTTAGTATCATTGATCTTGCTCTGGATGATCATCTTATGCAGCTTCTCCTCATGCGACTCCATCTCACAGTTCTGTTTCACTTGCTGCACAGTAATGTTCTCCTTATGCCCTAGGCTAATGACTTCATCGAAGGCAAAGATGAGGTCAAAAGCAGCCCTGCTGATGGCCTCTTCATCAAGCATGCTGCCTGCGTATTCTGGAACTAACTTGGACAGCAACCGCAGAGTATCCAGATCCTCCAGGATATTGCTGTTCCGGTTGGTGACCAGAAGCAAGTACATGCCCTGCAAGCGTACCTCTTGTTCAGTTATGCTTTCCAGATACACTGAAAGGCAGGAGATATAGCCCTGCACTTACCTCAATAGGCTGATAGACATAGCGAACGTTTTCTGTCTCCACAAAGGTATGCTGCTTGCCTGTGCTTACGAGCTTAGGGAAAGCTGCTAATAGTCCCTCTATTCGTATTCTGCTCATGTCCATGTACTGCCGGGAGACCAACGCTGCAGGAGGAGAGGTACAGTGAGATCGGTCTCCAGAGGTAACTGACAACTGCTTGGTACTCAGGCTCACCCTTCCCGGACTTTGACACAATAGAAGCTGCAAGGACCACCATCTTTGCACGGTCAGAGAGTTCTGTAAGGCCTCCAGTGATTGAATCCCCAGCAACGGGAATAAAACGAAGTGAATGTGAAGACAAAGTGACCCGCAACCGACCCCGCAAGCCACAGCTCCAGGCACAATCACATGTGACAGGGTCACATCAGGCCGCAAATCACCTGGGGGTCAAAGAACTTCTTCCCAAACAAGGACGATTGTGAGAGTCAGTTGCGAGAAGTGCCAAGAGTGTTGAACCCAGGGTCCAGGCGTCGGCCATTGAGTCCAGGATGTTCGTGGCAAGGTCCATGGGCGCGTGCTTGCCTTCAGGTCGATTTGATTGCACTTCCGACTGTAGGTTGCATGCAGGCAGGAGGGTTGTCCTCACTGTTCATGGATGGAGCAGTAGGGAAGCTTGTGGCCTTGCCACGCTGGGACCAGGCTGCATAACCCTTGTCTGAATCATTCTTTCGCATCATATGAACAAAATGCAATCTTTGCTTGTGAAGCAACGGGCCATGCTTCTGCTCTGGACTCCACAGGGCTTCGCTGCCACTCGTAGCTTAGCCGCAGGTTGCAGAGCAGGGCCTCAATGGCTACAAACAGCATATGCAACAGCCACAGAGCGACGCCACAAACGCGTTTGTAGTAGCTTGAGCGAGGGCCATGGCGCACTTGCAGATCAGCTGGCACAACCTCCAGCACCAGCAGTGCCCACCACAGCCTTAGGCCAGGCAAGTACTGTGTGATCGCGGCAGGATGCTGTGTTCTTACAGCCACATTGTTTGCGGCAGTGCCCTGCTGTCCCAATGTGACCTGGCAAGGCTAGGTCCGGGCAGTAGGTCAGCAGCAAAGCAGTCAGCAGCACAGTCAGCAATCCAAGGCGAGAGTAGGTTGAAATGCCTTTCTCTCCTGCTCACAGGTCGTAAGCGCAGGCACCAAATATGTCCGCATCAACGTGCGGTCGCTAGTAGATGAACAAGGAGTCAGCGAGCATCATCATGCAAGCAGCAGCAGCAGCGGCGGCAGCAGGTTGGCACCACCCAAGCAGCAACTACTATGTACTGTGCGCGCTTTGCTGAAAAAGATGCAACAGACAGTGCTGGTGGGGGACGAAGTCACCATCAGTTCCATAGACTGGGCAGCTGGCAGGGGAACAGTGACAGCAGTAGCACCCAGGAGCAGCGAGCTTGTGGACCCAGCCATTGCAAATGTGGACCATGTAGTGCTGCTGTTTGGTCTCACCAAGCCTCCGGTAAGCTTATGGACAGGAGCCTATGAGAGCGGAAGGCAGAATGGTTCGCTTAGGGGTGGCATATGGGCTATGCTTATCTGCAACTGGATAGGGCTGGTCGCGGGTCTGCATGCATGTTATATCAGCAATTGATTGACATTCTTAAGGATTTGGGTAATGGGGTCTCTGCTAGAGCAGGTGTCCTGGGCAGAATTCCTGGTGATTATTGGTAGGGGTTCTCCTCTACCAGCAGTGGTTCTTAGCACTATGATGGCAATGCCACTCACAGTGCCTCTTAGCACTGTAATGGCAATGCCTGACCATGCTTGCAATGCTTGACCATGCTTGCAATGCCCGACCATGCTTGCAATGCCCGACCAATGCCCGACCATGTGGTTCTTAGCACTGTGATGCCACTGGGAGTGTAAAGCTCAGGTCCCCCAATGTTACCAGAGCACTAGTTGCCTGTGCTTTACAACCTAGTGTTATGTAGCCCTGACTGCAGTTGTGTGAATATGTTGCAGCCCCCTTGCCTGAACCAGCTATGTCATAAGCATTGCCTGGAAGCATGTCTGCACCATTTTCATGGTTAAATTGTATGCAATGCTCACTGCTAGTCAATCTATGGTAGGCTTGCAGTGACCTGTTTGCAGTCTTGTGTTAATGGGCATTGCTATACTTTGCTAAGGACGACCCGCAGTCTGTCCACCCTCGCTGTTTTTGTAACAGCTTGAGGTGCGGTGCTATGGCAGTTCTTGCTATGGCATATCGCAGTTTCACCCTGCTACCGGTGTTAACGGACTGCGGTGGGACTACGGGCTTGCTAAGTTGACTTGCTGGACTGTCCTGTTTGTTATCGCTGCAGTTTGAGCCCATCCAAGTCACTCGCTTCCTTGTCAATGTAGAAGCCACGGGCCTGCCTCTCACCCTGGTGCTTAACAAGTGTGACTTAGTTACACCTGAGGAGCTTCAAGCGCGGCTACAGCAGGTAGCATCCTGGGGTTACTCAGCTGTAGCAGTAAGCTGTGTCACGGGTGAGGGTTTAGAGGAGCTGCAGCAGAAGATGGTGGGGAGGGTGAGTGTGGTGGCGGGGCCGTCAGGGGCAGGGAAAAGCAGCTTGATTAATGCCTTGAGGTTGGGGCAGCACAGGCAGGAGGAGGAGGAGGAGCTGTGGCAATGGGAGTGGGAGCAGGAGGCGCTGGAAGGGGAGGAGGGGTGGGCTGCGGCAAGCAGCAGTGGGGAGGGGTGTGAGGGTGAGGGAGAGAAGTGGCAGATGGATGTGGTACCCAGGCAAGTGGCACAGGCACCTACGAGCTGGGGGGAGGTTAGATTGCCTCGTGTGGCAGCAGCAGCAACAGGAGCAGCAGGGGGCAATGGCAACGGCAGTAGCAGCAGCAGGTGGGCTGGCAGCAGTAGGAACGCTGCTGCTGCTGCTGCTGTAGCAGAAAGAGAAGAGTCCCACACAAGCACCAGCAGTAGTGGAAGGACTCTTGAAACCTCCACGAGCGGCAGTAGCGACCAGGAGCACCTCTTAGTAAGCCAGGAGCAGCAACAGCACGACCAAGTTGCACCAGGTGACTTCCTTGTGGTTGGGGAAATGTCCAAGATTGGTCGTGGCATGCATACAACTCGGACGGTAACCCTCCTGCAGTTACCAAAAGGAGGCGCTGTCGCAGACACGCCAGGGTTTGGACTTCCCACGCTGGAAGGGGTCGGGAGCAGGCAGCTAAAGAGCTTGTTCCCAGAGTTTGAAGCGGCAGCAGAAGCTGCAGAGAAGAGGTGCAGGTTTGATGACTGCATGCATGTGGCGGAGCCGGACTGTGTGGTACTGGACGCGGCTCTGGAGCGGCATTCTTTCTATCTGAAGTTCCTTGCAGAAATAAAGGTGAGGAGGCATAATGCACACTAACGGTAGTCTCAGGCAGGAAAACTGAGGTGAAGGTCAAGCCACATTGTACATAGTGCCATTGCTTTCATCAGCAGTTATGGACTGACAGACAGCAGTCAATTGCAGGGGCCAGAGGAAGCAACTTGCTAGGCTAGACTATGTCAACACTGGTTAGTGTTGTGTTTAGTCGTTTCGACCAAACAGCCCTTGTGCGGTTGCCGCACCTTAACTGTTTGTTTTGATAGTGGTCTGGAAGCCATTGTCCATGGATCCATCCGATGGTGTGTTCTAGGCTTTATCTAGCAATTCTCTTGCGGTTGTCACACCATACCTATCTGCGGTTTTGTATGTAAACAACCCTGTCACTGCTGCAAGTACTACCTGCAACACTGTGGGACAGGTAGTGTATCATTGCTGCACTGAGCAGTATCATGTGAAAGCATGGTAATGGGTTCTGCAATCGGTTGACCCTCTGCTGCGGCTGCTGCTGCTGATGTTGTTGTGATTTCTTGCAGACTAGGGAGAGTGTGGATGAGCGTGTGCTGCAGAGCGCCAAGAAACAACGAGAAGGTAACGTGAAGGCAATCACTGGCAGGGGGGGCCAGGTGCGGTTCGAGGCCCGATTGAATAGCAAGAAGCATAGGGTCGTGTCCAGGCGTCGTGCTAAGCAGCTGTTGGCAGACCGGCAGGATAGTTTGCTTGATGGTGAGGAGGACTCCTAGCAAGGTGCACCGTTGCAAGTGGGAGAAGGTGTGTTTGGTCGTTTCGACCTAGCGGCCCTTTGCAGTTGCTACACCCTAAATGTTTGTTGCTTCTTTGTTTGGTTGCCACTGGGAGAAGATGATCAGGTATCGCTTGCTTGCGTCAAGAGCTGAGCATCGTATAGTCAGCAAGCTGGACTGTGGGTAGAGAAAGTTTGGGGAGGTGCAGGTGCCTCGTCGGAATTGCATTGCTCCTTCCCAGCTTCAGAGCGATGGACGATGCCAGCTCTGGAGATGGGACTGGAACCGGTATCGCCAGGATCGACGTTGTAATCTGCCCCGGGTCACATGCGACCCTCTAAGAAAGCACAACTCAACCGTACGATAGCCTTGCCTGCACCGCACCTGCTTCACGTTTCAGCATAATGTGGTAAGAGGTTAACATCAAGATTGATCTGGATCACGTGACGGGCTGGATCGCCTTGGATCAGTGGCTGGATCACATTAAATTAAACATCCAGACATGTAGCAATGATCAAGCCCGCCCGTGGCGTGATCCCCATCTTTGTTTGGCTTCAGTGGCGCATGCAGTGTACCTGGCTCGGTGGACGATATTGGAGCCAAAAGTGGCCCCCAGGGGCTTTGAATGTTGTTGCGATACCTGCCCCACCATTTAGAACTGTGGCCTTCCTCCAAATGAAAGACACCTCACTTGGCAACTTTCATAGAAGAGCACAAGGGAGAAAGACAGTTCGAGCAGAAATCAAGCGTGGGAAGCTGACCTAGTAAGGACCCTAGGAACATCTATATAGGTGAGGAGACGTGGTGCTGCTCCGAGCCCGCAGTGCTCAGTAGGCGGCACTTGAGTTGGGTTGTTGCATGACTTTCCAACCCTCAAAGCAAAAGGGAGTTGATGATGTCGTGTATGGCATAATCCTGAGTTCCCATTAGCACGGATCGTGGCAGCGATGATCACTGGTGCCCTTCTATACCGACAAGACAAAGTTGGGTGATTGCCATCTTCAACTGGCCGCCCACACTCGCAAGATATGGCTGGTTTGGGGCCCTCAGTCAATATCAAACTGACCCCAAGTCTTACATACTGCTCTTGCGATGCTCGCAGCTTATTATGGCAGCAACATGCGCAAGTAAGAACCGTGATGGCCTTCAACCCGATGAGGCTGCCACCCCTTATGGCTCCCTGGAGGACCAGTTAGCCGCCAGAGGTACTGGAGTCTTTATGCCACTCACCTTCAGGACAAAAACTACACGTTCCAGGAGGCGTAATAAGAACAAGGCCCCTTCTGAGGGTACCGGTGTTGCAGCAGCAGGCGACTCTCCGACCCCAGCAGATGTGGCTGAGCTTGCTTTAGACATGGACAGCAGCACCGTACTGCCAGTTGACACTAATTTCTTGGAAGTAGAGCAGCTCGCGGAAGAGAGCAGCAACGGCCTGACCCTACCAGAGGCCTCAGCAAGCTCGGCAAGCTTGACGCCAGCTGCTTGCAGCCATAACAACCCCCATGCCAGCCAGCCAGCGCCTGCATCAGCACCAGTGGGCATTAACGCAACTGCTAAGAGCGGCACGGATGTGGATGCGCTCATGCAGCAAGTGCAGCTCCTCCTAGCTAACATGGAGCCTGCAACAGCGGCAGCTGTAGCTGCCATGGCTGCCCGTGCAGCCGCAGCTCCAGGCAAGCAGTCCCAGCAACCCACACAGCAAGTGCAGCCCCACTCCTCCAGCACCCTCGCTCGTACTGCTTCAGCTCATCTGCAGGCACCCTTGCCTGAGAGCTCCATGCCTGTGGCATCCCAGTCGCTGCAAGCTCCTTGCCAGTCATACCTGCTGCGTACAGGCAGCAGTAGCAGCAGCAGCAACACAGCAGCAGCCATCCCAGCAGCGCCAGCAGAACTGCACAGCACCAGCACCATCTGCCCTCCACCCCTCCTCGTCCGCAGGCCCTCCCTCCCGAACCTGACCAAGGCCCCTTCGCAGCCAGCATTCCAGACTCCTTTCACCACCCACAACCTCGGGCTGGGTGCACTTTCCGGCCCCGTCGCTTTTGCTGCAGCAGCAGCAGCAGGTGCAGCAGCGGAGCCCATCACGTGCTACTACTCTAACCCAGCAGGATTAGCAGACTCGGCTGGGTCTGCCAGCACACCTGAATTACACTCTCTGGTCGAGAGCAGCCTTCATACATCTGCAACAACTCCTGGCGATTATGTGGATCAGCTGTTGAGCTGTAGCAGCGTGACAAGCAATCTGGCAGGTGGGTATAACCAGAGCTTCATACCTCCCAAGCAGCAGCAGCAGCCAATGTTCCGCAGCCAGCAGCAGCAGCCTTTCTTCTCGAGCCAGCAGCAGCCGCTCCTGCCAGCGGAGTACTTTCAACAGGTAAAGAGCTTTGACAATCAAGGTAACGTGGGCCTTGGCTTCAATCGGACTCATAACCTAAGTGCCCAGGGGGGTCCAGGCTTTGCGCCAAGGGGCTTGCAGGGCAGCCCGGCCCTGAACGTAAACCATGTGCATGGAACCGGAGTAGGTAGCCCGCCCTTAGGACTTGGTTACCTGAATGCGTTGGCCCAGCCCGCTCAAGCCTACACGGTGGGCTATGGTTCATCAGCTGGTGCAGCTATGCTGCCAGCACCTTCTGAAATCCTGGAGTGTGGTTTGGGCCAGCTTGGCTGCAGCTTTGGTGTAAGCTCTCAATCTTCATCGAGCCAGGTCAGCAGCGACTTTTGTCTGCTGAATCAACCACCAGTCAATATGAGCAACCTAACTGCATGCCTAAATATCTATGAAGGGGAATTCAGTCTGGTTGGTGGGGGCTACCTTGAGCAGGCCAGCAATCCAGATGCACGGGCCTCCCTTGGCTTTGGATGGGCATAACCTAGCCACAGCTTGCATGGCTTAAAGCGATGGTGGTTACTGTCCTTGCTTAGGGAGAAGTTCTACGCTCATAAAGAGCAGTTGCAAATATCGTCTGGTGCATAAATTCCCTGCGTTTGTCACCTGGGTAGGAAGGCGCGCAGATAGTGGTTTCTCCCCAATGCTCATGGGACCAATATGTGTGTATCATGAGCATGCCTACCTTGGTGCTGTGTCACCAGCTTGAGAGCCTTCATAAGGGTATGTCATTCTTTGGTTGAACAGTTGGCCCCACTGCGCTTACATACCTGTGTGTAGGCAAGTTGAAAGGATTTGCATGGAGGAGCATGTGTATGTGTGTTGCCATGGGGTGGAAATGAGCAGTACATCAATGTCATGCTCAGGGTTCTTCTTAATCTTATACATAGATTGTTTGAAGGGCCATGCCCTGTTCGTCTAAGACCTACTTGGCTATCTGAGTGTGCAGACCGCTGGCTTATCAGTTGGACATGGTCTAAGGCTTGAATATATGTGGAGAGTGCATGAGCAAGTGCAGTGTCCCTGCTAAGGGCGCAGATGCATTGCAAGGGCTTGCATGGGGGAAACCCAGTATGTCGATAAGTTTAACAGAGCCGTTGTCTGGTACCTATGCCAATTGTTCATTTCATGGAGTGCAATCACATCATAAGCAGGGAGTGGTCAGCATGTCAAAAGTGCAAATAAGACTGTCGACCATGTTTTGCATCAGGTTGGCTGATGGTCTGCTCCACGGCTGTTCTGCATGATAGACAAGGCATGACAGAACATGTGCTGGAGCATTGGGGCTTTCACCTTGGCATCAGGTGTGTCTAATTGATGGAAAATTGTACATATGGGAAGTTGTTCACGTCGCCTAGTGCCTGAGCAGCCCTGACTCGCGTGATGAGCACACTTTGGTGACGAGCAAATGTCTTCTTTGTGTGCTTATGCCTGCAGACCCATCTGCATAATATCTCGCTTCAAATCGGGCCCTGCACTAAGATGTGCACAAATTGTTTTGAACGCACATGCAGGCGTTTTGATAGTGCCTGTAAAAATGCGCATGGAGACAGCCTCACTTGCTCCTGTGCAGTGGGAGCCTTAGGCATAACTTGGGAGAGTTGGAGATCCATGCTTGCCTTGCATGCTGCGGAGCAGCCATACATTCAGCAGATAAAGCAATGTTATTAGTGTGCAGCCGAGCTATGTGCACTCAAAGGCTAAGTATGTGTTAAGAGGCTTGGATGGGTTCCCGCCGGATGGAGGTCCTACTTGAATGCACATTGGGACTTGCCTGTGGTTGATGCTGGAAGTGGGCTTGCCTGTGGTTGATGCTGGAAGTGGCCCCTGCATTCTGCAACTGCATAGGCTTAGGTCGGCAACAGTGGTGCTGAAATGGGCATGGCATGGGAAGAGAGAACCTGGCCCCAGCCTGGGGTGTGGCATGGGTGTATACTGCTGCAACGTAGCTGATATGTGCTCTGTCACAATTGGCCGTATTGCATGTAACCAATAAGATTGAATCCTGTGCACGTTTTGAGTGTATCCACGAGTACAGCAATGGCTTCTAAGCTAAATGGCTGCATGAGCAATGAAAGGCATTGAGCCACCAGCCGGGCTCATTGTGAAGCCTACGGAGGGTGCACTTACGTTGCACCCATCTTGTGCAAGACGTGTTTTTACTGAGCTTGGCGGGGCACAAGCCGGCCAGCACGTAGTGCCCTGAGCTGCTGTTATCTCTGCTCTCATTTTCTGCATTGAGCTTGCGCCTCAAAGGTGCTTATTGTTAGTGGCTGGCATGCTTATTGCAAGCCATTAACCTAGCTATCTTGCTGTTCGTCGAGGTGTGGGTGGAAGAAGTCTGCAGAGGTGGCTGTATCTGCCCTGTATCTTTCGTTTGCAGGCATGCATGACCTGGATGTTCTGGATGCTCTTGGTTCCCACCCCTGTTATCTGCTTGTATCATGCATGTACGGAATTTAATGTGGCACATTAGAGGCCTGTTCTGCAGAGCAGCGTAAATTTATGCGCTGGTGTCCACTGCACACTTAGCGGCACTCCGAAGCACTTGGACCTCATATGGACTGTAACCAGACACCTACTTTGTCATAGTGATGGGATGGCTGCATACAGCCAGTACAAAGGTAAGGACACACAACAGGCATATTGCTTGCATGCCGCCCTTCAATGTTTCCAAAGTCCATTCAGGATACTGCCTGCTGTCCTGCAGCTAATACGCAGGTATGTAGCCATGTTGGCCATAGCAAAGTAGTAAACCTCTCCTAGTAGTCATGTGCATGGGTATTGAGGTACTGCTTTGTGTAAGGTACTGCTACGTGTGTGGTACTGCTATGCTTGATATGGGGGTACTTCTATGTTTGGTGTGCTGTTTGCTCTGAGTGGTGGGGACCTTTAAGTTCTGACTCGCAAAGTTGCAGGCCAATGTGTCACCTGGCAATTGCTACTGGTGCTTTCAGCACCAGTGCTTGAGGTGTTTAAAACTGAATAGGTTGCTCAGGTTGGCTTTCATGACACTGGGGGTTCGTTATTGAGCTCAGAATCAGGGAAGGGTTTTTGGGAATGAAAGGCCCTGGATTGTGTGGTGCGGGGGATGCGCTGAGACAGGGTGGCACTAACTGTATTAAGGTTTGCTGGTGGAGAGAAGCTGGAGCGGTGCCGCAGGATAGTTTGGCTACTGAGCATTTCATGCAACTGCTTTGTTTTCATTTCTGTTGATGTAGACGTGCATACTATGAGGTTCGCATCTGCAGCTAATCACTAGTTTGGAGCTGCCACTGCATTGTGGCATGCAGAGGCTCTTTCAGTCTCTTGTGCAGCTCTTTTGGCCCTTTGCATCCCTGGAACAGAAGCGATAGCCCAGGGAGCATGTGCTTGCAGGCTCATTGCCATGATAAATTTCTGCAAAGTCAATGATTACTGACTACCTGGTGGAGTCATGGGCTGCAATGCCATCAAGGCACGGCAGGGTGCTACAAGGACTTCGTTCTTTCAAACCTGGTGGGTGATTTGGGGATGCAGCCCGTATGGTTAGGGCGTGATTTGAAGGAACGTACCAGGATGAGTGGCAAATCAACTGAGCCCTCTTTGTGAGAGCTTCTGTGGTTAATTTTATGAACACATGCGAGATATCACAGAATGGCTTTCACAGATATAACCTCGAGCCTTTTGAGGTTAGTCTAAACCTCAACATTGGCCACACCAATGTCAGTATGTGTGTGTACACTCTCTGACTATGCATGCAAGGAATGTTATTTGCAGCTTGACACGAAGCATATGTTGTACCGATTGTGAAAATCTTCATTATGAGCAATTGCCTGATACTTGGTTGCATGTGGTAAGTTTTTAATGGCATGGCTTGTGTTGTAAGGGCTGTTGTGCGAGGGGACGTTGGGTGGTCCCACTACCCAGAATTTAAGCTTTGATGCTTTAATGTTCTGGAGGTGCTTAAAGATGAGTTGGTTTGGAAGATCTGTTTGACAATCGTTCCAGACACATGGCTGATAGCCTGGTGATCCTGCTGCTCCCCTGCTTTAATTTACTGTACCAAGCTCTAGCCTGGTGATGCTGCTTGGGAGAACTTTGCTGATAGTGGGAATGGCTTTTGCATGGGGGAGGGGCACGGTGGTCTTGGTAATCTGTCAATTTTTCTTCCATTGGCGAATAACACCATGGTATCTTGAGTGGTCAGGGGCAATATTGCATGATGGTGATGTTCCGAGAGCCTCAGGTAAATCATTTTGGGGATTCCATTTGCATCAAGTGATGCCACTGCCCACTTTGCTTTTAGGGACAGGGCAGGGGTTGCTGCTGCAAACTCTAGAGTGGGATGACACTACATCTTTTTTTTGGAAGTGCCTGGCTGTCGTTGTGTAGCTGCAAGATGCCAATCAATGGGTGTGATTTGGGTGCTGAGAACTCGAGAGTGGGATGACGCTGCATCTATTTCTTTTCTTTTAAAAATGTCAGGCTGTCGTTGTGTAGCTCTTTAGGCTTTTTGTGAAGCCTGTGGTGCCTTGCTGCAAGATGTTAATTGCTGGATGTGGTTCCAGTGCTGCACACACAGCAACATGGTATGAATGCATCTTCCTACGTTCAAAAGACACATGAGGCTTGAGCTTTCTCTTGTGCTTTGTTACGGCTGATGGACATGCGATTGCAGTGTAGTGTGCATTGCACCTTGGAGTATGTTGCACGCGATCGCTGTAACCATAACCATATTGTGCTGCTTGTAAGGTGGGATGTAGTTTGTTCATTCGACTAAGCCTGTTGGATGTTTGTTTGGTGCTACGTCACATCCATGTCAGCGCTTATTGCTGCCTGTGGCACAGTGACTGTTCTGCAAAAAGCAGCCACCCTGCTGCTGATGGCATCGCTGTTCAGCTTCGCCTTGCGTAAAATTGCTCTGCTGACGCTGAGAATTGTTTAATGGCATTGTAGATACAGAGACTATGTGCCGTCGGTGCCTGGGGCCTCTTGCATGCAGGCCCCTCGGTCCTTAAACAGTGCCTAAAACTTGGGTACGCCCAGATGGCCATGTGTTCAGCTTGTGATGTGTAACATTAATGGAGCAGCTGGCTGATCTAATGGAATTACCTCCATTGCACCAAGGACTTGAGTTGTGCTTGTCGCTTGGGAGTTGTTGCAGTACTGGTTGTGCTTGTGATTGTTCTGCCCTGTCGGGTTCTGTATGCGGATTATCAGAATGCTTGGTGAGGCCAGCAAAGCATGTGGACCTGCTGCAAAGGCAGTTTGCAATTGTGCTGCCTGTTCTTTGCGGCATTAGCATGAGGTACTTTGCAAGTCTTCAGCACCGACATCATCGCCTTCTGAGGTGCAGGCATGTGCAGAGCCCTTTGACTGGTTGGGATTGGTAGTGTGTCCTATCATTGGGTTCCTGGGTAGCGGGCTTATGGGTAGCAGCAGTCTGGTTGGTCTTGCTCACTGCCGTTTAGAATATCCAGCCTTGTAATGTAAAGGGAACATCAGCTCCCTCCGTGAAACATTGCAACAGCGGGGAGGGATGCACACTAAGGGTCCATTGTCCGAACAGGCTTCAGGTCATCTGCAGGTTGCCTACAGCAGGGGAGAGTGATGCAACAAAGATTAGGCAAGGTCCTGGAGACCACATGACAGGGTCTGTGTAAAGTGGAAGATATATCAAGATGGTCACCTGCAGTTTGCAAATGCATATCAATGCTGTCTACCATGACAGTCTGTATCCTCTATTACATCCTTTTCGCACATCTCTGTCGATGGCTTTTTGTTGAAAGCAATCCTGTGCTAGGTGTGGGAGAGCACAAAAGAAGGCTTCAAGGCTGTGGCTTCTGCCTGAGCCAACATGCATACATGCATTTATGTGTTTGCTTAGGTGGGGCATGCACGGCTTCTGCTTTGGGATGAGTGGGATTGGAGGTCGTGTGATTGCCTGACAACAGTCAATGGTGAGTGCACTTTGCACCAGCTGACCAGCATGTTTTCTGATGGCATGTCCATGGCCCACCAAGGCCCAGCTGGGACCAGACCTGTTTTGAGGTGGTTTTTCCATGTGAATGGCAAATGCTTATGCTCAAGCTCCATAAACTCCACACGTGGACAACACACCGGTTGCGCTGCTGCGCTGTCAAAGCTATAAGAGAATGCAATTCTATCTGCAGGCTGGGAGGTCTCTGTTTGGACCACGAGCGCTGCTACTTTTGAAAGGCTCAGCGTATGTCTTTGGCCAGCTTAAGGGCCCTGAATGGCTTGGGAAATCAATGGTTGTTGTGAACATCTGTATAGAGCAACTTGGCGGTCAGTTGGGCCGTGGTCCTGCTGGATGTTCCTTAAGGGGTCTGGCCAGCTTTGATTACTACATTGTTTTGCCTGGGAAGGGACTATCCTGGTGTTCATGGTTTTGAGACAAATGGCAATAGGAGACTCGTTGGTTCTGGAGACTGCTTTGGCAACCACAAATATGTGCAGTGCAGTGCCATGTTATCTGTTTAGTGTCTTTGCTGGCAGCGCATGCAGATCTTATCCATGGTTGGGAACTAACCAAACCTCACTGCTTGTTGTAGCTGTGTATCTTATGTAGCGCCGCATGGCAGCCAGAGTGGGCATTCATTGGCTAGCAAGGGATAAAGGGGGGGCTGGTGGCAGCGGCCAGTGTGAGACTACTGGATAGGAACTTTGAGTATACCGTTGGAGGGTGACACTAGCCCCACGGCGCCCTAGTCTGATGTAGTCTGCATTTTGTGGTTGCATGGATGGGAGTAGCTGCAGTGCCCGGTAGTCCAGTTGTGATCAATGCTAATAAGTGTGGCCAACTGGAGGATTGTTGAAGAAACCAGAGTCTTGTCGTTCATGTCATTGCATTCGAGGCATGTTAAGGTGTCTGTCCCAGTATCAGGTGGCATGCACCTCCTGCCTGCCTGCACTCGATAGGAGACGGCGTTGCTTAAATGACTCTTAACGGATTGATTCAACCTGGACAGGACATATAGTGATGTTCTCATTAGACAACTATGATAGGAGATTGGACCCCTATCATACAACCATCTTCTTCGGCCAGGCTCCATGTTGGTTGAGTGGGTCCGGGTTGATTGCATGTGTCCCTGCTTGGCTTGCTGTTGATTGGGTCAACTGGTCAGCACATGGCAAATCAAAATGGGCTGGCCTGACATACATTGTCTAGCAAGGAATCTAGGGTGGGCTGGTGGCAGCCATCGTGTGAGTCTTGGACAGGAACTTGAGTATGCCATTGGCTCCTTGTGGGTGGCCCCCACCGGCACCCCACTTTGACGGGGCCATTTGGTAAATTGGCGTGGTTGAGTCCTTTGCATGAGTTTTCAAACTGTCCAGCTGCCGCCCATGGTAATCATCATTGTTTGTCCAGTGCAGCCAGTGGATCGGTCGGTGGTGTTCTAAATCATGGGCTGCTCTAAGTCTTCTGCTAGTGGATACACGTTGTGGCATCAGAGCTGGAGTGCTTGGAGTGGTTGCCAGTCCGTTGGTTTTTTCGGTCGGTTAGACCTGGACCCTTGTGCGTTGGCCGGACTCTGCAGAACTCTCATTTTGCTTGGACAAAACATTGTTTGGACAAAACACTGTTCTCTGAGAGTGAACGCAGTCGGTGCTGTTGCTCGGAGATTGGGTACAGGTAATCAAAGCAGGGGAGAGTCGGTGCTGTTGCTGCAACTTTACCATAGTTGATTAGTAGAATCAGATCAATGACTCATTGCTTCAGTTGGCCACACTTAGCATTGGCCATAAATGCGTTACTGGGCACTGCATCTACCAAGCGGACTGTCCGTGGGTGAGTAGGTAGAGACGCGTATGTCACGGTGTGTACACTCAGGAACCGAACATGCCATTCGTCATTCGGGGTTGGGCCGCATGCTCAAAGTGAGGCCATTAGGCTATGCATGGGCGCTGCTAGACAGTATCCGAAATAGTGTAGGATGCGTGTGGCCTGTATGCACGCTTGCGTCATTGCGGGTGTTGCTGCTTTCAGTCGCCCTCTTCCCTTCAGTAGTCCAGTCTGTCCCGTGTTACGCAGCTTGTGCGAGCCGTGGACTTCTAGTAAGTCAACCATGGGTGTTACTGATATGATTTGATTCGATACTCAGAGATAAATTAGTGGACAGGATTCGGACTGTCCACTCTGTACCGTAAAGAGTTGCCATGGTCGACAGGGGGATCCCTTCCTTGTAGCACTGCACATGTTGACTGCACGATCCCGATATTAGCTTTTTCATTGCGCTCGTCTTCTGGGGTGACAGTAAAAAATAGATGTTGTCCCTGAGAACGCACAAGAACTTTGCAGGCCGCACTTCCCTATGAACAACCTGGTGAATCACCGTGCAGTTCCTTGGCGCAAAACAGTGCAGATGTGGCAGGTGACCCAAGCAGACAAAAGTTCCATTTGCTTGATATGGCCAGCACTAGACGAACAGCTTAGCAAGGTCATATCGCTCTATCGGAAAGCTTCATGTCGATGACAGTGATGGTTGGACGGTGTCGGGGTATGAGCACGAGCAAAGGAACCTCATGTACTCGGCCCTGGATTCGCTGGAAGGAATGTCGATCCCATTGAGACGGCATGTTAATATAAACACTCTTCATGTGGCAACTCGCCGTTGAGATTATGTAATAGTGATCCCAAAGCCGAACCCGAAGTGGGTCACCTCTGAAGTAACCCAGGTTTGTGATCCTTTGTTCAGACAGTATAGGCGGCATGTCTTGTTTTCCAGAGCATGTACGAGGCCCATGAACTGCTGAGCTTGCACGGTCACACAATGCAGTTGTTCAGCATGCATGCGACAGCGAAGGTTCCCACAGTGCTGGCGGTATGGCTGTTACTCATTTTATGTTGTCGATGCCTACTAGTTAATGCAAAGGATATGCAGCACGGGGCGAAAGAAGGAGGAGCTGATCTTAAAGTGGCAGCTACAAAAGAAGCTTCTGTCAGGGATAGGTGTATAGGAAAGTACGCAGTGGGCTGCGCTCGATGTCGAAACGGTGAGAGTAAAGGGAATGCGAGCGTGTGCTTGTTAGGACTATTACTCGAGCTTCGGCAGCGCATCCTTGGCATGGTCTAGTACCTCAGTGCCCGGTGCAGTAAGGCAACGACGTGCTCCTTCTGCGTGTGCCCACCGCCCAGGCCCGCATGAGCATTCATAGTACAGCTATGTTTCTCCGACTTGAACTGAACTCCCTGTTACTCTGGCATCAGTTTGGCAGCTCCTCCTGGCAGAACGGAACACAAGCGTGCATCGGAGTGTCTGGAATTTTCAGCCACCCCCGCATGACAGTTCATCAGTGATTGTCTTTCATGTGGAATCCGAAGGTGACAGTTGCAGCGCGCTCATCTGCCTTCAATGGTGGACGCGATCAGCCTCGCAGCCTGGTTGAGTCCACTTCAGATAGCCCAGAGACTGCTGTGATGAAATCCCACATGCATAATGATCCTGGTGCTTTCTTCCCCTTCATCCCCATTCGCAGGAGTCTGTTACCAGTGCAAAGGGCCCAGCTATACTATGAGCGCATCCAAAGGCACGTGCTCCTGCGCCAGGGGGTTCTACAACCCCAGCGTGGGCAACAAGCGAGCCCTTGTAAAGAAGCTACCAGTGAAGTTTTACCAGAAATCCATGTGCGTGCGCTGCCCACCTGGCGAGCGATGCGGTGGAGGGGAGCTGTGGAACGCAGTGCGCCAGCCAGCACGGACCCGAGCAACAACAACAGCTACGGACTCTTGCAGGTCTGGGTTTATGATGTACAGGGGCGAGTGCGGTAAGTGAAGAGGGCGCTCCAGGGCTAGAGCTACTAGAAACTATCTGAACTGATTAGAAGGTGTGTATGGGCATGATCTTACTGGCAATCAGGGGCAATACGGAGCAACACTCACAGTTGAGAAAGTCAGAAAGTTGAAGTTGCAACTGCATGGGGAACAGTGAAGGGTCAGCGCGCTAGCCACAGCAGCAGCACTATCAGTAGAGATGGGCTACTGGAGGAATCCGGCTGGTTGGAAGGGTAATAGTCATGTTGGTCGGATGAAAAGCAGATGGACTTAGGGTAAGAGACCATTGGACGTCTTGCAAGCATCTGCACGGGTTGAAGCCGCACATTTGGTTTGGGTGACGTTGCCAAGCAGTGGAAAGGGTGATAATGATAATTAGCAGGGTCGCAACAGAGTAATGGGGTCTTGGCAGACTAGCAGGGCTATCAGCTTTTGATTGTGAATTTGACTGCTTCGCTTGCGAGTGGCTGCTGGTGGATGACGCCGGGTCGCAGTCAGACGCCAAAGTGGTACAGTCGAAGCTGTGCACAGATGGGTAGCAGGTCTTAGCAGAGTAGCAGGGTTTCCCCAGCGTAGCAGCATCTTAGCAAGGCTTAGCAGGGTTTTGACAGAGTGGCAGGCTTCTAGCATCTTAGCAGGTCTTAGCAGGGTCTTAACAGCGTAGCAGGTCTTAGCAGGTCTGTAGCAGGGTTTTGACAGAGTAGCAGGCTTCTAGCATCTTAGCAGGTCTTAGCAGGGTCTTAGCAGCGTAGCAGGTCTTAGCAGGGTTTTAGCAGGGTTTCAACAGAGTAGCAGGGTTCCAGCAGCGTAGGTCTTAGCAGGGTTTTACCAGGTCTTGGCAGGGTCTTAGCAGGGTTGCATCGGGGTGTTAGCAGGGGCTTATCATGCCGCAGGTCGTTAGCAGGGTCTGGCAGGGTTACATGTCTTGGCAGGATAGCAGCGCCTCAGCAGGGTGGCAGGGTCCTAGCAGGGTTTGAACAGCATAGCAGGGTTCTAGCAGCATCTCAGGTCTTAGTAGGGCCTTAGCAGAGTAGCAGGGTTTTACCAGGTCTTAGCAGGGTCATAGCAGAGTGGCAGGGCCTTAGCAGCGTTGCAGGCTCTGAGCAGGCTGGAAGGATCTTAACGATGTAGCAGGGTCTTAGCAGGGTAGCAGGGTCTTAGCAGGGTAGCAGGGTAGCAGGGTCTTAGCAGGATAGCAGGGTCTTAGCAGAATAGCTGAGAGCTGATAGCATGATCATTAGCAAAAATAGGAGGTGTTGTTGAGGCTGGGTCTCGTTACATACATGTGCAGGATAGAAGCATCCTGTTACATACCTCCCCCTCTAGCTTCGATTGTCCTCGATCAAAAGCAACCAGACAAACAAACAATCAATGAAGGTGCGGCAGCTGCAAAAGGGCGCTAGGTCGAAATGACCAAATACACCATCGGATGGAGCAATGTGGCACATGTGGTGGTGAAGGGAAGGCAGGGGCAGCAGTTTGTTGAGCAGTCAAGGAGGTCCGTTTTAATTTACCAGAGCAGGGTGGCTGGAGGGGTAAAAGAACCTATCCATAAGCCCTAGATGATTTGCCAAAGCAGGGTGGCTGGAGGGGCAAAATACCTCAACCCTAAAACCTAGATGACTTGCCAGAGCAAGGTGGCTGGAGGGGCCATAAAACCTAAACCCTACACTCTAGATGCGTTGCCAGAACAGGGTGGGTGGACGGGGAAAACAGCAGCCTTGTGATAGTGGGGAAATACGGTAGTGTGCAACAAATAAAAGTAGGCACCATGGAAGTCAGGAGATCGGGTAATATCTAAAGAGCGATGCAGTGGGTGGGGAGTTCTGTGCCATGGAGGGGAGTCCGAGGTGGGGCAAGGGATTAGAAGGTATCAGTGGTGGATCAGTATGTAGAAGGACTTGAAACACAGGCACATAGTAAAGGCCGTAGCGGAGAAAGTAGTACGACAGATCAGGACATAATCAGGACCCTCGTTCGGATGAGCTTTGGTACAGAGAGAGGGAGAGGGGAGCAGGGTAAGGGAAACGTGCTAGGAGGCAAGAGGGGGAAGTAATAGAGCTGATATGGGTGGTTTTAGGGCATGGAAGAGACTGGGGTGCTTTTATCCGTTGGCCCAGCGCTAGCACAGAACCCTAAACCCTGGTTAGAGCAAGATAAAGTGATTTGTGAAAATGCTTGTGGGCATTAGCAGCACTAGCTATCGTTCCTAGCACTTGTCCATGTCAACTGCGTTGAGGGCGCTGTGTGCGTTGAGCTTGCAAAATTGAGAGGCGGACGAGAGTCACCGCGGAAACTCTAGATTGTGGGGGGACTAGGTGCTTTCCCTATTCTTTCTCTTGAGTTCCCGGCTGGTTGTATTTCTCCACAGCAACGCCATTGTCCGAACGGGGCGTGAAACAACTGCATAGCTTTGCTGACATATACATAGGGTCTATTTCATATAAAATTAAAAGCGAGCAGCGATGGTCATATTCCTCTCGTCACAAAGAAAGATGATATGACTTTGTCGTGCTTGCATGCTGAAGACAACCCATATTCTGTTCCGCCCCGCTGTTTTATTGCGACGGTGGGCTATGGCACTTTTTGCTATGGCATAGAATGAAATGTAATGGTGTTGCTGGTGCTGTCACCTGCAGTTTTGTGTGTGGTTACCGGATGGGATGCAGCAACTGTACACAGATAGATTGTATAGCTCAGTGACAGCAAGCTACTATGGTCAGATTGCTCTCTTGACATGGTTACTGCTGTTGTTTGTGCTGTTTCTTGCAGTGTTGCGTCCTGGTTACGGTTGGGATGCAGCAACTAGCACCGCCTTCATCTGTCCAGATGGTTTCTACTCGACAGGGTTTACCTTGCAGCAGTGTAAGGCGTGTTCTCCGATGCCAGCAAGAGATCAAATGATGTGGACAACAACTAGCACGCCTGCTTCGTCTTATAATCAATGTGGTAAGTGTGGAGCTGATGCTTCTGGTCCGAGGGTTGTTAAAAGGTCTTCCTGTCGCCCCTCTTCCTCGGAAAATCACTTATGTTTTGACCCCTTGTGCCGAACCTATCCAGTGTTTATACTGCTTTAAAAGCCAACATCCACATGGAAAACCACTGACCAAAACCTCTGGCCTGCATACTTTTTTACCGTGCTTTCTCTTTTGCTGGAGGTGCATGATTAGTTGTGAGCAAAGGAGGGGGTCAGGCCCCAGGAGGGTTTGCTGGCTTTATTGCGCACACTGTCTTTGGCCCATTGGTACCCTTGGCCCTGCGGCGTGCAGGGCAGTTTTGAAGAAAGCTGCAAGTGTACCTGCGTGTCTAGCCTGTCCGTTATCAGGCAGTATTTCATCTTGAATGCTTACACACCCATTCTAGGTACCTAGTGCTGTGAAGCCGGCTGCCTGCTGTGCTTATTACGAGTATTTTTCTTGGCACATTACAGATTGCATGCTACATATTGGCATGACATGGAAGAAGGAAGCAGGTGGAAGAGGTGCCTGGTTTTGTATTTTATGGGCTCAAGTCAGGGAGGCTTAGCAGGCAAGCCTACTATTCTACTACCATCCTGGCACATTAGGCATGCAGACAATGCGGTCAACAAAGCATTAGATAGACATGATGCAAACCGCCCCTACCTTCATGTTTGTTCCATCTCAACGGAATGCAATACCTTGTGAGCATGTGCGTAAGACCCACCTGACCCTCCCCTGTGTCTTGCTGTGTCTGCAGTCTGCAAGCCGGGCTTCGGTTTCAGCAACAACCTCTGCACGGCCTGCAAAAGCGCCAACCCTGGACAGTACTGCCCCGGCGGGAAAGTCAACGGTATACGGCCGACCTGCACTAACTGCCCCGGCGGCGTCGCGACCAGCGGCACGGAGTTCAAGCCTGCGACAAGTGTAGAGCAGTGCATTGGCATGTCGGGGGCCCCACCACCACCGTCAAGTTCTCCGCCGACCCCTGCGCCGACCTGTGCGACGGCAGGGTGTGCCGACCCCTTGTATCCGTACTGCGACCCGCTCGTTACGTGGGGAGAGTGTCAACCCTGCTTTGCAGCTGCAGCTGATGATGGGAGTTACAATGGGGACGATTTCTGCGCATTGAAGGACTTCAGCGAACCAGTTTGTAACACGGTGACAGGCTCTTGTTCATGCACAGCGTTCTCCTGTCCCTCTGGGGAGACTTGCAACGATGTGAACGGCCGTTGTGAGACTGATGCTCTTCCTCCCGCTTCTCCTCCTCCCCCTAGAGCCCGGCCCCCTCCACCAAGGGTAAACCCTAGCCCCCCACCCCCTGTAGTTGTCAACCCCAGCCCCCCTCCTCCGGATATTGGCCCAGCACCTTCACCCCCACCCCCTATTATTGTCAACCCCAGCCCTCCTCCTCCCGACGTCGGCCCTGCACCCTCACCGCCGCCACCACCTGTGATTGTTAACCCTAGCCCCCCTCCGCCACCGGATGGCACCCCCACCCCCTCTCCCTCACCCCCTCCACCCCCTGTAGTCCCAAGCCCCCCTCCCCCCGCCGGGACCCCTGTGCTCCCTTCGCCGCCACCGCCGCCGGTCACCGAGAATCCCAGCCCACCCCCGCCAGCCGTTACCCCCAGCCCGCCCCCACCTCCGGGGACATCCTGCCAGAACAGTGCAGACTGCGGTTCTGATCTTTTCGTGTGCAATGGTGGCGTTTGTATCAATGCATGCACCAGCAACTTGGATTGCCAGGTAGCCGAGCAACCATACTGCGATAGGGCCACCAAACTCTGCAAAGCTTGCAATGAGGCTGTCGTACCTAATGAGGAATGTGCCGATTGGGGAGACGGCAGTCTGCAGTTCTGCTCGACGACAGGAAGCGGAAAGTGTGTGGAGTGTATCGTAACAGCCGATTGCGAGATCTCAAAACAGGCGCCACGTGAACCGTTCTGTAATACAGAGGCGCAGACCTGCGAGGCATGTTCAAAAGCAACGGGGGGCGGGAACAACTTCTGCAAAACCACTTTCCCGCTGCTGCCGTGGTGCGCACCTCAGGACCAGCCAGACAATTACAAGGGAGCATGCGTGGAGTGTCTCTCTAGTACGGATTGTGTAACAGATGTTACGAAACCGTTTTGCGATCGGACAGAGGCCATCTGCAAGAAGTGCAATGATGCACCCGACCCGAATGGAGAATGCACGCTATACGGAGAGGGGAATCTACCGTTCTGTGATCCCAAGGGCAGTGGGAAGTGTGTGGAATGCCTACAGCAATTGGATTGTGTGGGCGCCAACCCTCAGACACCATTCTGTAACGATGTGACGGCCACTTGTGAGGGTTGCTATGCTTCACCACTTGGAGGGAATCAGTTCTGTGCGCTGGCAGACCCCATAAATCCGGTTTGTGCTCCAGCAGAGACTCCTGCTGTTGGCGGCTCATGTGTGCAATGCGTGAAGGATCAAGATTGTGTGGCTAATGGGCTAGGCAACAAGTGCAGCTCTGGGAATATCTGTTCAGGTCCCTTGCCGGGCAAGAAGAAAATCCTTTTCAACACGCAGCCGAGGGCACGCACCAAGATCCTAGGGCGTCTGTTTTCATGAGTGATGGACATGGGCGTCACTGGTGGGTGGTCACTGAGAGTCACTAGTGGGTGTCACCGGGTACCATCATGGTTGGAAGTAAAACTGAAGAAGAGCGATGATTGTGTGTTAGTACTTGGGGTTACATACTATGCCGAGTGATGGGGTGGTGGATGCACGGGCAAGTTGATGGGCGCGATAGGCTATGCTGGTCTCTTCTTTGTAAAGTAGTCAACAAGCTGGCAAGTTCAAGCATCATAGCTGAATGAGATTGAAAACATTCTGTTGCATACCGGCCCCGTCTGTCTCGGCCAAAATGCCTGCTCGGTTTCAGGAATCTGCATTGCATTTGACGAGATGCTGTCTGTGTCAGCACCATGGAATGGTGGTTGTGACCAAAGGGTTGTTATTCATACGTTTGGGGTGGTGGTGGCAACTTTCACGTGTGTGCTCTTTGCTTCGTATGCACCATCCCAGTCTGTCCCAAACCACACTTTCCCCCCCTAGCTTGCACCTCTGGGATTTTGCATTGTACCAACGCTAAGGAGGAAGAGTAGGATGTGAACTCCAGCTAGTATTTGCTATCTTACATTTCAGTCAGAGGGTGCTTAGCATGTGCATAGCGTTTCTTGGTGACATGATGAAATGCGCTAACCTGGGCATGAGCGCTCAACCTGTTTGCATGGCATGGGCAGGATCTGCATGACTGCCATGGTATGCAAGCATCATTTTCTTTGTTGCTTTTGGTTTTGGCATATGCATTGATGCATGAGATTGCAGACATGAAGTTTTCACAGAGCAGAGCTCGTTGTTGTGTCAGCATATGATTATGTGGTTGGTTGGCATATATGCATGGGTGCATTGGTAGGCTGGCCCAATGTAATCCTTACACCAATGGGCCCCTCCCTTCATCTCACGCGGGAGGGCAAATCACGGCGCTCTCTGTCATGGGTGCATCGGCAATCAGTAGCCACCAGTTTCCTTGCGCCAGCAGCTGATTTTAATCATTGACTTATTGAACAACTCCAGCCTGGACAGCTGACTTGCTGCATCCTAGGCATCTTCTTGCTTGCTTGCTCAAGGGCCTATTGAGGGGACCAGTCCAGATCTGATTTAGGGTGATTCTAGCCAGAGTTCTCCTTTGGCCACAGTTGGTAGCAGTTTCAACATTTTATCGGCTTGGCCAGACAGTCTAACCAGGGTTTAAGTCAGGAGTGGATTTAAGGTGACTGTAGAGCCTAAACCCTACTCGAGAGGTTGGATGTTTTTCTCACTATTGCTTGGCAGCTTGGGCTTGACACAGCAGCTATGTTATGATGAAGGCAGGCTATGAGGATATGCAACAGTGGGGCACTGAGGTCCTATGGTGGTCATGGGCTTTAGTGGAAGCATGTGGCGGTATGCATTGTTCAGTACTGGTGGAGTCATACTCTGGGGTAGGTGGTCCTCACTAAGTAGGCCTACTTCCTTAATTGTACGCCACAAATGGTGTGTGCGTCGATGTAAACATGTAAACATTGTTCAGTAGCATTGACAGTATGCTTAGCATGTGGTGCAAGGCACACAGGGTGTGATGCAATATACACCACAACACTGACACCACAAGTAAGGAGCTGTGAAGTGACATTACCTTACTTGTGGTGTGTATTGTGGTATTGCTGGTCATTTTGCAGGGTGATTGTTGTCAGTGGCTTTAGATGCCAGGAATCGGGTGTGGATGTGTGTGTCGCTGCTGGGCACTCTACAGCCACATGATAGCGCCCCTGCTCTAATGAGATGAAGTTCAGGAGGCGGTGTTTACTGTAACCTTTTCGCCCGTACTGTAACCTTTTTGCCCGCCTGTAACCTTTTGGGGCAAGGTTGGCATTCCATATGTTGTGCAACTTTTCACTGCAACTATGACTTTAGCGAGCTTTGGGCAGGTTTACTTTGTCTGATCTGCGGGCTTGATGCAGCTGCTGATGCTTGTTGCTGATGACTGCTGTTTGAAGGTCATTGAGAAAGGCAGGTTTGGGGTGGTGGTCAAAACTTGCTTTGGTTCGCTGGGCCCTGCTATTCCTCGTTTCAGCACTGCATGACGGGCCCCTGCTTTCCTTGTTCGCACTCTCGCCTGTTTTGTTTACCTGTACTTAACCTGGAGGGCAGGAGCGAGCAGCTGGCAGGGGCGCAGTGAAGCTTAATGAAGCTTCAGAGTTGGAACATTGTGGGTTGGGAGTGCATGTCTAGTGGAGGTCTGATGGGGCTGCTGATTATTAAATTGATGCTGCTGCTTGATGGTCATTGGAAAGAGCAGGAGCCAGCAGCTGGCAGGGTGCAGTGAAGCTTACTGAAGCTTACTGAAGCTTAAAGCAGCCCTAGAGTTGGAGGCTGTGTGGGGTGTGAGTGCATGGCTAGGGGGTGGGGTCCGGGTGGTGTATAGCATGCAATTTGGATTGTCAGCAGCTGTCCTCGCACGCTTAGCGAGCGATCGCTGATTTTGGATCCATTTGATGGTGTGTTTGACCTAGCAGCCCTCTTGCGGTTGCCACGCCTTGGATGTTTTGCTTTTGTAGTATATCAGAATGTGTCAAAACCAGTATTACTGATTGATATTGTATTGACCAGAGAATGGTAGGGTCCCATCAAATCTTCATCCATGCCACTCTTTCACAAGGTCAGCTTGTATGTGTGCCTATTCCTAAAGGCCCCTTAAGCCCGTGAGTAATCAGTGAGCAATCATGTGGTCCCAATATTCTCCCCAGGTGCCCATGACGGGCATGTGAATCCCTCTAGAGCCAAGGAAGCTTCAATTATAGTAATCATGGGTTTAGCATGGGTATGTGATGAGCAAGTGGATGCCATTTTGCATGCTTAGGTGGTTTCACAACAAACTGGGAGTGGCGTAGGGGCACAGTGCATCATTTCCCTGGGTCTGGCTGCTGCTGCTGCTTAAATGGCGCAAAGCAGCAACAACTGACTGGCAAAATCTGCCAGATAGACCAAGGGGGATAAAGTGCGTGCCCTAATAGGGTGAGGTCCGGGCAGGGAAGTGTGGTGCAGGGGGTTGGTGTTTTTCAGTTTCTGCAGATAGTATGCTGTGGTGTGTGTTTGTGTGCGTGAGTCTTACACTGGCAAACCCATTGCCACGCCAATGGTGCCACAGTTCACCGCAAGGCTGGCAGAGCCACTGTCACAGATAGACCCAGGAGACATGTTGTGATGTGTCTGGGTCTCCAGGGGGTCTATTAGGCTACAATAGTTCTCATTGTATGTGAAGCGGTGATGTTAAGGGTTTACGTATGTTAAACCCTAAACCCTGGCATTGTGAAGCTGTGGTGCCGCAAAGCCATGTGCTGTGCTGTAATACAGGAACGTCAGCATTACTGATGTCAAATTAGCTTAACTGGCCCCAAGGGTTCGTTTTTGAAGTGGTTCCTGCTTGCTAGGTCTTATTGGGCTTTGTCATCCATCTCGGTGTCCATTATCGGACGGATAGGTGGTCCATCTATATGGGCTATGCATGCTTTGGGAGTGCATGATGTTTTGTCGATTGCACTTCAGTTAAGTAATGAGAGGTGTCTCTACCTTATTCATTGTGGCATGCTATGTTGGGCTATAAGTTAACCTACTACTAGTAAGGCAGTAAGCACCGAAAATAGTCAGCAGTGTCAGAATTGTGTTGCACTGCTGAGTGCAGTAAGGGATGGAGGTGTATGGACTTAGGCAAGGGAAGGAGGTGTTTGACTGGATGGGCTGCACAGCTTTATCCATGCTGTCTGGGCATCGGGTGTGATGACAAGTAAATACTACTTTGAGCCGCGGTGTAGTAAGTACTGTGCACCATAAACGGCTGGGACTGCTCCGGGGATGCAAGCAATCAGCAGGATGCCATGCTATTGTGTTATGATTGCTGCTGATGCCACTCTGCTGGTCAAGGGGCTGGCAAACTGATGATGTAAGCTGTAGCATGGTTGCTGGGGCTGTATGTGCAATGCTATTTGTTACGGAGGGGTGGTGGGATGCCTGCAGCAGATGTTGGCCAGACGGATTAACCTTGCACAGGACAACGAGGCTGTAGGGTTTAGCGTTTGACCCTAAACTCTTAAGTAGGTTGATCGGGTTAACCTTGCATACGACAGTGATGCTTTAGGAGTAGGGTTCAGTGTTACACCCTAAACCCTAACGTAGGCTGGTCAGGCTAACCTTGCCCAGGGCAATGAAGCTTTAGGTTTTAGCTTTGGACCGTAAACCCTAAAGTAGGTTGATCAGGCTAACCTTGCATAGGAGTGAGGTCGGGATGCATGTGAGTGATTGTGTAGCTGCCACAGTAGAGCTGCAGTGTTGTGGGGTCTAGATTCAGATGCTATAGAACCATACATGTATTGTGGGTGTTCTGCTCTGCACATACTAACAAACCTATTGGAGTCATGCCGGAGCTGCACGGCCCGAAAGCAGTGCAGTGATCAGTCTCGTATATTGTGGGTTGGAGTCTGGTTGTTGTTTATTGTGGGAAACTGGTTGGATTCATGCTTGGGTGCTGCACGGCCCAGAGGGCTGTGCAGTGGTCTCTCTTAACACGTATTGTGGGTGGGGACATCTGCAGCAAAGAAGGTTACCGGTAGGTAGTGCTGCCTGGTTGATGCATGTATGGTTTTCATGAGGTACATGTATAAGCTTTTGGGACGTGGATATGGGATTGTTGCATTTTGCCAATGCATAATTGCTCAGCTAGGTTTTTGAGTGCCTGCTTGGGTATCACTCATTGTTGGTTGTCTGGAATCCATTAGTTGCTTTTGGATTCATCTGATGGTGTGTGGTTGGTCCGACCGCCTTGCAGCCCTCTTGCGATTGCCGCACCTTGTTTGTTTGTTTGTTTGTTTGTTTATGGTAGCGCAATCGATGCCTGCATTGTATGGGCTGATTACCCTCATGCATTGTGATGTGGGCAGCTGGCAAATGAGTTGAATTGTACCAAAAACAGTCACTCCACTCATCAGGGATCTTGTGCTGGATGGCTAGGGTCTAGTAGGGTCCCTTTTTTGAGGCCCGGGCAGTGATTAGACGGGCTAATCTAATGCTTGTCATTGGGGCTCTTCGGCATGCTTGGTATGTATGAGCTGAATGGTGAATGGACAGTTGAGACAGATTGCATCGTGTTGCAAAATCAATCACTGGTCTGAATGGGGTGACCAGTCCGGCGATGCATTTTTTTGCATGTACATGTGCCCAAATTTGATGAGAACCTGTCAATGAGAGGATGCCAGGCGCTAGCCAGGCCTCGGCCGTATGTAAGTAGGCATAATGAAGGAAATGTGAATTAAATAGCCGTGGTGCATTTCCCACTTTATTGCGTAGGAAACGCATCAACTTCATCATCCCATGCAGGAGTTGTTGTATGGTGCCAATGTCAGAGATGCATGCCATGGTCATACTATGCCGGTGGAGCCTAAGTTGGCTTCTTGTGGGTGCGCGGGGCTGCCTTCACCAGCGGCCCGCTTTGTCGAGGCCATTTAGTAATCTGGTAACTTGCTAGTGTCAGCAGGAGTGAACAAAAAAGCTGGGCATGCATTGTGTGGTGGCAAGCTGTTGTAGATGGTGGAAAAAATGGCTGTATGGCTGCAAAGCTGTATGTATGCAAGGAGGGGGTCTCCCCGCCTTCTTTGCGTAGTTCTCACTCTTTCTGGCTGCAACACTGTCATGTGTATGCTGTACTGTATGGTGGGACAAGCCTGTTTGAATGAGAAGCTATTGGTTACAGGGCGTTGAGGCAGCATACCTCATGGCCTTAGGAATGTCTGCTATCTGTGCAGCTCGGGGTACGGGAGGGGGGCCCAGCGGATTGGGGAGTGAAAGAGGGGATACAAAGATCTGAAACCAGTCATGAGCTGTCCGGTGGACAGCATGCAGATACCTGATTGGTTGACGGAAGCATTTGAAGGTCTTGGTATGACAATGGGACACATCACCCACTTCTTACCTGCGTGTACAAGTTTTAGGGGTAAGGCTGATTTCTTACTTGGACTCCACGGGGTTCAGCCCAATCCCAGTGCCTTCCATTTATGATGCATGGGGGATTGCCTCATAGTACAAGTAGTGACAATATGGGGAGGAGTGGTGTGGCACAGGATAATGGTGATTGGTTTGGTGGAGTAACAGAAGATATCGATTCTATGGAAGCATCAGCACAAGCCAAGGGATTTAAGAAGGGAGATATGCTGGCCTAAGCCGCACTCTCTTGCAAGATGCTGCCAGACAAGTGGCTTTACTTTGGGGATGCATAAGCATGCTTGAATGGGGTTACAGAATAATGCATCTAAAAAACTGAAGTCGTTGAGGGTTCGTGTGCTGCTTGGTCTTGAGTGACCTTTTGGGCATAGCTTTGTTTGCGTTTGATTGATTTATTGAGTGTCTTGTGAGTCAAGGCCGCAAGGCTTCAGCAGATCTCCTGCTGCTTCTGTTGCTCAGATTCTCTATGTGTATGGTTTAGCTCTCAGAATGGCATACTCACTTATAGATGCGACTCATATAGTATGTATACAAATGGTTGAGTTAGTCTACGGAAACGCCTGGGAAGGTGACTAGTTTTGTTGCTGGCTGGGGATCCAATCTGCCGCCCAGGAGGATGGCGTGCTCACGAGAGGCAGGGGGGGAAGATGTACAAAGAGAGAGAGAAAACTACACCGAGGAGGGGGGAAAACCCTTCTTGCAGGCGTTAAGGGAGTAGGTCATCCTCAGGGAAGGGCGTGGATGGGATGCTCAGAGCAAATGGAGGCATATTTGCATGATCTAGAGTTTCTGAGTTAAACCCTGGGGAGGTGGCTGCTTGCTTGCTGGCTGGGGACCCCTACTAGATGGCACCCCAGGAGGATGGAGGGTAGAGTGTCCCAGGTAGTCCAGCGGGCTGGGAGCTGCACGTGCTTTGGGGACTACTGTGCTAGTGTTGCTATTAGTATGCATGGAAGTCCTGCTACCTCGTCTCTTACTTGTTTACAGTCTTTCTTGTGCTGAGTACCTCACTGTCGCCTTGGGTGTAGTCCTGCATATGTTGTTTGATGCTCACTCACTAGCTAGAATCTGTCAATGATCATGCTAATGTGGTACTGTGTAAGTATGTTGGAGCTTATTAGACCCCAACATACTGCCTACCTCCATACGGCACAGCCAAATGTAAGGCAGATCTGAGTGATACCTATCGCCTGCGGAGCCTGCTGGGTTGGCTTCATCTTCATGGGTGCCCTTGGCGGTAGGGCCCTGTGTGGGGCCAATTTGTAAAACCTATTAACGTATCTGCATTTGTTGGACCTGTTTGATGGCCGCCCCTCCTGCCGGCTACCTCGCTAATCTGATGGTGTGATGGTTCGGCTCCGATTCCATATAAGATAAACTCGGTTCCTACCATGTAATGTCACTCACTCTCTGGCCTAACCTAGAAATTGGAAACAATCCATCAAAACATGCCTTACTAACAGCCTGTCGTTTAAAAGAGAGAGAGAGAGAGAGAGAGAGAGAGAGAACTACGCAGAGGGGGGGAAATCCCTTCTAGCATACGTTAAGGGAGTGGGCCCTTACCTACTATACAGATAGGCCCACTACCATTTGGAGCACTTAGACGTTTAATAGACCGTCTGTTGAACAAAGGGCTCCCAACTCTGTGAGGCACAGATTGATAAAAATGAACGCAGCCCCGCAGACGCCGCCCTTGACGAAGCAAGCTAGGCTCCATGGACATCCAACTCGGCATCTCTCCCCCCGTCCCCTTGGAACCCCACTGCCGCTGCCCCCGCTGCTGCTGCTGCTGCTGCCGAGCCTTACCTCTCCCCCCTTCCATTAAGCCTGCACTGCCACTGCTGCTGCTGCTGCTGCTGCGTCGATCCACCCATATGAGTTGCTGCACCTCAGCATCTGACCCATTGGCAAGTCCTCCAGCTTTACCTCAGGAGTCGTATAGTCAGAAATCAGAAACTACTCCACCGAACTTCCAGCCCTAGCTGCAGTACCCTACTTGGCTGAGCCTCCACCGGCCTACATGCCTCTGACTGCTGCTGCTGCTGCTGCTGCTGCTGCTGCTGCTGTGCCTTTCACCTCTCTCACCTCCCCTTTTAACCCCGTGGCTGCTGCTGCTGCTGCTGTTGTGCCTTCACTTCCCTTAGCTTAGAAAGTAAACTGCCGCTGCTGCTGCTGTTAGTTGCTGCTACTGCTGCTGCTGCTGTGGCTGCTTCTGCTGCTGCGTTTTTCACCTCTCCCGGCTTTTAGGAAATGCCGCTGTTGCTGCTGTTGCTGCTGCTGTGCGTTCACCTCTCCCCCGCCCCTAAAACCTCACAGCCAGTGCTGCTGCTGCAACTACTAGCTAGATCCGCTCTACCTGTTGCTCCAGCAGCCTCCCGCTCAAAAGCATCACCCACTCAACCTGGGTGGCATGGGTGGCTGCTTAGTATTACATTCAATGATATACCATAGCAAATAAATGACAAAAATTGACATAGCCCTGCACCTCAACCTGTTACGGAAACAGCCTTGAGCAGGTTGGGTTGCTGCTGACATGCTTCACCAAAAGAACAGGGAGAGCGTGTGCACTGCAGTCCCAGTCAGCATGCAGTGGCACTCGTGTGTCACCAGCTTCTGACACTGCTGCTTCATAAAAAGTTGCTGCAGCTGTTGTCTCTCCTGCTAAACCTCTGCCATGTCAGACCCTGTAACCTTACCCTAACTCGGGTGTAGGGTTTAAAAAAAAACAAAAACACTAAACACTAAGACCCCTGCTGAACATCAGCCATGTCCCTGCAAACCTTACCTTAGCCGCAAGGTTTGCAACCTGTCCCTTTATCTCCCTTTTTCACTGGCTCAAAGACTACCTTTCTCAGTCTCCTGTTTTTTTACCTATGCTTTTGAATAAATACAATCCGAATGCCCATCAATCCAATCGCTCTCTGTGAAGGGCCTGCAGGTGGGGGCCTAGCCTTCACAGCATGGACCATGCAGGCCAGGCTTACCACCGTCAGGACCTGAGTGGGGAACCAATGGTGATCACTCACGCTCTAGAAAATAATCATCAATCAGATTCAATGTGGTATTTCCTGGAGCCGTGGATGCTGACCTCAAACATCATTTTGGAAATTGTATCCGGACACTCACCTGCTTTGCTGGATTGATTTGCTGAAGAAGGCGCATACCTGTACAGCAGACCCGACAGTACAGCAGTACCTTATGATACCCCATCAAGGACTAGAGAGCACCGTCTATCATCCTAAAGCATAGACCCAGTTACACCTCCGTGCCAGTGAGACGGCTGTGCACCACACGATGAGTGACTGGCCGGGGGGCATTAGCCCTGAGTAGGTATAGGCAGAAGGCAGTTCTAGCGCACGTGCGTGGTGCGTTTCCCCGCACCATACCCTGTCCTGCTGATCCAATAGCAGGTGGCAGAAAACACATATGAGCTTCTCTGTGCAGTCTCTCCCCATCTCACAAACACGTGGCATCATATGTGAAAGGTACTGTTGGTGTGTGCCCTAGTGCCTTAACAGCATGAGTCATGTTGAGGTCCAGGGTACATCTTCTGCTAAGTGCTGTCAGTTGCTGCTCCTGCTTCCTATTGCTGCTCCTGCGCCGTATTGCCGGCAACAAATATGCTTCTACAGGCACTCAAAGGATCAGCTGTTTCCACAGACATCCTTGTCGAAAGAATGTCCCCAAAAAGCAGCTAAAGCCTCATAGCCAGCCAGGCGTGAAATGAGCGGGGGGGGGGGGGGCGGCAAAGAAGGACCCAGTTCTAAAATTATATGACAGCACTCACTATTGACTTTTGTAGGAGCAGCAGCACCAGCTATACCTGAGTCACTGCTGATTTTATTACCCACTAGTAGTTGCTGCCCAAGGCCAAAGACCTCCCCAATTTGCTGAATGGTGCTGCGAGGGCATGCTCCTGATGTACTGCCTTACACATTCAGCATTACTTTTCCCTATCTATCTCCCTGCTGTAGTGTGTAATGATCATATTGTCTTATCCGTGTCACCAGAACCCCTGACTCTGCTGTACCCTGCAACCTATACCCTGGTACCAGACTGCTGCAGCTGTTGAATCTCCTGCTAAGCCTCTGCCATGTCAGAATAGACCCTTCTGCCATGTCCCTGCAAACCTTAACCTACCCACAAGCTTTGCAACCTGTCTCTTCATCTCCCAGTTGCACTGCCTCAACTTCTCCTTCGTCAGTCACCTGTCTTTCACGGCTGTCCGGTATACTAGATTGTTGTTGCTTCACATTCCCTACATCTTCACTTGCTCCCTGTGAAGGGCCTGCAGATAGGCGCCTAGCCTTCACAGCATAAAACATGCTGAAGCAGGGGATTGTGAGCCACCTTCAGGCCCCCTATGGTAAATCAGGGATGATCACTCCCGCTTTAATAGCCAACGTTCACCAATCGGTGGCACATTGATGATTACTACTTTGTGATACCTCCACAAGCCATAGAAGCTGTTATGTACTTTTGAAATGTTGTTTAGAATACCGGTAGTATCGATCCGCATACACTTTTTCTGCTGGGTTGAACTGCTGAGGTTCACACCTATCCACTGTACAGCTAGCTGACCACAACTCAAAACCTGATCACCCCATTCCATTAGTGACCAGAAAGCACCATCTACGCTCATGCAGCATGGACCTCATACCTTGGTGCCAGGCTGAGCAAAGAGAACCACGAGGAGTGACTGGACGCCGGGAATTAGCCATGCATAGGTTTTAGGCAGAAGGCGGTACTAGCACATGTGGTGCGTTTCACTCATACCATGTCTTCCTGATCCAAAACCAGGTAGAGAACAGCTAAATGCTTTCGTGTGCAGCACTTCCCTGTCTGATAAACACTGCAATCATTGGTGAAGCTATAGTAGGTGTGTTTAGGCACAACATGAACCATGTTGAATAACCCAGGCACAGCTAAGGTAGAGCACCTACCTCCAGACACGTACATGGAGGATGGGGAGAGCCGGTCACTACTGGCTGTAGAGCAAGCACACAACCAACCCGTTGCTTCTAAGCAGTATCCCCACTGCTCATATGGCAGGTAGTGCCTGCCCTTCAGTCTAGGGCCTACAGGTGGTTGTCAAGCATGACGTCCTGCAGGGACGGAATACTGGCTTCCACCTTGATTCAGACCCCTCTGGATACTTCAAGCACTGGTTGCGACATGGTTGCATCTATGCACACACAATTTTTGGTGTACGACAATGGAAGAGTATGGCTACTTAGTGAGGACCATCCTTCCCAGAGTATAACTCTGTCGGCCAGTCCAACTCCTACGATCAAGCAATTCACCTCCATCACAACAACCTCATACTCTGCACACTACACTATACTGAGCACTGGTGACATACCATTAGCACTGAGTGCTCACCATCCATTGGTATCCAATATCTAGTTGGACTACAACCAAGGACGCTGCTTTAGTACAAGCCTACTGCACCACTGAGTCCGACAGTCAGTATCCATAACCTTTGATTACCTCTGGAAGGTATCTCTCTTCTTGTTTCTGTCAGTGGATGAATACAGAAAGGTACATGGATGCACGAGTGCTGGAGAGCCTCGGCCTGGAATACAAACAGTGTTAAACCACCCCCTACAACATGATTAAATATGGGGCCCAGGGAGAGAGGATGGGAGGAGGGACCCATTAGGATAAGGGGTGTCCACAGTGGCAAAAGTGAACTTGTGGGGTTAATAGCCCTTAGGGCTCAAAGACGGAGAAAAGGCAACTTTGGGAGCAACAGTGAAACTTCTATTGCAGAACTACATTTGGGATGGGTTTCTCAACAGTACGCATACGCCTTTTCTGATGTATGTATGGACCTGGCAGCAGCAGCAGCAGCTGACAGTGGCTGACAAGCAGCTCTGATGCCAGACGCATGTTCTATATATAACAGCTAGCACACACCAGTTACAGCAACCGTGGAACTAGCTGATGAGGTCCAGAGTGTTTTGATGGACGTCAGCAATCCAACTCTACTATATTAGAGACATTTATGACCATTGTAGCACTTCTTTGGATCCGCCCTTGGCTTCCAAGGCTGATAGAAGGCTGCCGGAGCAGCTGCACTAACTGCAGGAATGCAAATCAGCCTCAGTAGCAGATAGTAAATGCGACAGATGGGCTTTACATGAGAGGCTGGCCAAGTGTGATCCTTACACCAATGGGGCCCTTCCTAGATCCTACGCGAGGCAACTCCCGGCCCTCCCTCTGTAGCGCTGTCAGTAAGGGTTTAGGGAGTTAGCCCTGCGTAGTTCTAAGGAAGAGGCGGTACTAGCAGACGTTGTGCATTCCCCCCCTACCCTGTCCTCCTAATCCATCAAAAGGATACAAATGCGCACATATGGAGCCACCCCATGCCTGCTCTCATGGAAGCTGCAGATGTGCCCTGCTGATGGAGTTTCTGTCAGGGTTAGTGCCAGATCTTTTGCATATGTTCCGTGGCGCAGATTGCCCAACTTCTGGACTGTTTGTTTCAGACGTTTGCCGCTGATGCCGAGTCTGCAGAGCGGAGCAAGAATGTAATCTTCGTATGCAAGACCTGCGACTCCTACTAAAATGACCACCGGTGTGTGTAGCACTCTCTCTCAGTCTCCCTCTTTAGCTTCCTTCCGCCTCCACTTAAGCCTCCACTTCATGGCATTATCTCGAGTTTCATAACAAATGGGTAAACACAAACGCTGAGCGGTTATTAGCAGTGTACCGTGTGGCTGCTACTAAGGACTGCATGTAACTCTATCAATATTCACTCTGCATAGGTTCCATGTCCATCATCATGCAGCTCTGGAGACAGTACTGCATGGTGTGACATGGACATCCGTGCATCTCAGTGATTCTAATATTAGGGGGATTATACACTCGACTATCACCGTCTAGATTCCTCCCTCTCCAACAAGGAGTCCAGCCTGCCCAGTTGCTAACTGCTACATACAATCGATCAAGGAATGTACATGGCTGCATTTACAAGTCTTAGGCATGCAGTTACCGCATGCAATTTGCCCCCCACGCTTGAGGCGCTCTTTCCAGAGCTGCATGCATCTTTTTTCCCCAACCACTCCATCCTGCTGCTCCGGCTCACTGCTGCTGCTCCTGCTGTTGCTACTCGCGCTGCTGCTGCTCCTGTTGCTGCTGCTGCTGCTGCAGCTGCGCCTTCACCTCTCCACCATTGGAACCGGACTGCTGCTGCTGTTGCTGCTGTGCCTTCACCTCTTCCCCCTCCCCTTGGAGCCCCACTGCCACTGTTGGTGCTGCTGTTGCTGCTCCCTCACCTCCCTTGAAAACCCCACTGCCGCTGTTGGTGTTGTTCTTGTGTTGCTTCTGCTCCTGCAGATAGCACCTTCACCTCTTCTCCCCTCCCCTAACTGCCTCTGTTGGTGTTGTTCTTCTTACTCCTGCTGCTGCTGCTGCTCTTGCTGCTGCTGCTCCTGGTCCTGCTGCTCCTGCACCTCTGTCCTGTCCCTCTAAAACCCCACTGCTGCTGTGTCCTCATCTCTCCTCCTCTGCCTGCGATGCAACTCCATGGCTGCTGCTTCTGCGGTTGCTGCTACTCCTGTCGCAGCCGCTGCTGCTGTTGCAATTACTACTTACTGGAACTGCGCTACCTGTTGCTAAAGCAGCCTGTCCCTCAAAGGCATGACTCCGTCCACCTGGATGGCCTGGTGGCTGCCTACTTTAAACAGTATGCCATAGCATCACGTGGCAGAGGCCCGGCACCTGCTGATTTTTTTTAATCAGCCTCGAAGTGGAACAGGAGTTGCTGCTGACCTGCTTCACCACAAGAACCAGAAGCTCTAGGCCGAGCTGGGTGGGCGAGTGCAGGGGGTTGAGAGCCTTCGCTGCAGTCCCAGCCCGTGCGGGAGAGGCATTCCTGCGCCACCAGCATGTATTGCTGCTCCATCAAAGGTTGCTGCAGCTGTTGCAACGATCCTGCTAAACCTCTCCCATATCAGACCCTGAAACCTTAGCCACAAGCTTTATGTCGTCAGCCACAGCTTCACCCAGCTGGGATGGGTGAAGTTCGATCCTTGCGATGCAATTATCTAATGTCACTAACTGTTCTAACTCGGGAAATTGTGCTCTCCCAGCTTTATGGCGAGTCTTTTCATCTCCCATTCCCACTGGCTGAACTCCCACCTGCGACAACTCCCTGTCCTTTTTCCCTATGCGTCAGCCTTATATCGTTGCTCACAAGTGCTACATTTCCACTGGCTCCCTTTGAAGGGCCTGCAGGTGGGCGCCTAGCCTTCACAGCATAAAACATGCCGCGGCCAGAGCTCTCCACCGTCAGGACTCCAGTTGGGATTCAGTGGTGATCACTTTGGCTCTGGAAAATGTTCACCAATCAGTGGCATATCAACAACTACATTGATGCTGCTACACACAAAGATTTTTCAGGAACTAGTATCAGACACCTGTTTGTTTTGCTGGACAGGATTGCTGAGGAACGCACTTCCTGCTGTGCAGCTGACTCCACAGCAGTACATATCATACTCCTGACCATCAGAGATCAGAGAGCACCCCAACCTCCCAAGCCCGTGAGCTCACACCAGGGGGGCAGGCTGTGCCGCACTACCACACCCTTCTAAACCTGCGGCCCCTGTCACCCCTGTGACCCCGGCCTGTCACCCCTGTGACCCCTGCCTGTGACCCCAATAACCCCAGCCAGTGCCTCATGTGACCCCTGCCTGTGACCCCTATAATTCCAGCCTGTGACCCCTGTGACCCCTGCCTGTGGCCCCTGTGACCCCAGCGTGTGACCCCTGTGATCCGTGCCTGTGACCCCTATAATTCCAGCCTGTGACCCCTGTGACCCCTGCCTGTGACCCCTATAATTCCAGCCTGTGACCCCTGTGACCCCAGCCTGTGACCCCTTGTGACCCCTGTGACCCCAGCCTGTGACCCCTGTGACCCCAGCCTGTGACCCCTGTGACCCCAGCCTGTGACCCCTGTGACCCCTGAATGTGACCCATATAGTTCCAGCCTGTGACCCCTGTGACCCCAGCCTGTGACCCCTTGTGACCCCTGTGACCCCAGCATGTGACCCATGTGACCCCAGCCTGTGACCCCTGTGACCCCCGCCTATGACCCCTGTGACCCCCGTCTGTGACCCCTGTGCCCCAGCCTGTGACCCCTGTGACCCCAGCCTATGACCCCTGTAATCCCAGCCTGTGACCCCTGCGACCCCATGCTCTGACCCCTGTGACCCCGGCCTGTGACCCATGTGACCCCAGCATGTGACCCCTGTGATCCCAGCCTGTGACTCCTATAATTTCAGCCTGTGACCCCTGTGATCCCAGCCTGTGACCCCTGTGATCCCAGCCTGTGACCCCTGTGACCCCAGCCTATGACCCCTGTGACCCCAGCCTGTGACCCCTGTGATCCCTATAAATCCAGCATGTGATCCGTGTGACCCCTGTGACAAGCCTGTGACCCCTGTGACCCCAGCCTGTGATCCCTGTGATTCCAGCCTATGATCCCTGTGATCCCAGCATGTGACCCCTGTGACCCCAGCCCGTGACCCCAGCCTGTCCTCAACTTAAACAATCCCAAGCCTCTTTGCTTTTGCTAAGTGCTTTCAGTTGCTGCTCCTGCTTTCTATTGCTGCTCCTGTGCCGCTTTGCCTGCAACAAATATGCTTTTACCGGCACTCAAGGGATCAGCTATTAACGCAGACCACTTTGTCTTAAGGATGTCCCCAAAAAGCACGTAAAGACGCTTAGCCAGCCAGCCGTCAAGGGGGTAGTGGGCGCAAAGAAGGATCAAAAGTTATAATTGAATGACAGCACTCGCCTTTGAGCTTTGCAGGAGCAGCAGCACGTAGTGGGGCTTGCATGGCTGCACGTCACGCTTTCAGGGCAGGACAACCACCCCACTGGCTACTGATCACCAATGGTGTATCCTAATTCAACACTTATTGCTTACCATTATGTGGTGGCCCATGTCTCAGAGAGGAACCGACATTGCTGTTATAGTACAAGTTGTGCACCAGGCGGACAGTCACCAGCCATAGCCTTGCAAGACATTCTGGAAGGTATCTCTCTTCATGTTTCCTGTCATCCAGTGTACCCTCCCACGGCTGCAATTCACCATGCTCCTAGTGCCTCCTGCAACTGCATATCAAGTTGCTGCTGCAGCACCAAGCCTAAACCCCAAATCCTAAACCCAATGCTTCTCAAACCCTGCTAACAGCAATTACCCATGTAGCCGAGGTTATGTCAGCTTCCTTCTGCGCAGGCAAGCGCAACAAGGCTCAGTCATCTTCAACAGTCCCAAGCCTCTCTGCTTCTGCTAAGTGCTTTCAGATGCTGCTCCTGCTTCCTACTGCTGCTCCTGTGCCGTATTGCCTGCAATTCATCTGCTTCTACTGGCAACGACAACCTGTCCGCAGACCTCCATGTCTAAAGATGTCTTGTAAAGCAGCTAAAGACGCATAGCCAGCCAGCTGAGAAGGGGGGCCAACGAAGGGTTAGATTTAAAACAGCACTCTTCACTAGTGAGCCTTGCAAGAGCAGCAGGACCAGCTTTAGCTGAATCGCTGATGATTTGCTGCCGCCACAAGTTGCTGCGTAAGGATAAAGTTAGGGCCAAAGACCTCTCCCCCCTTGCTGTGTGCTGCTGCTACGCCCTTCTCCTGATGTACTGCCCCACAGACTCGGCATCACTCTTCCGTAACTACGTCCCCGCTGCCGTGTGCATTCACAATCATACTGTCTTAACAATGTCAACAGAGCCCCTAAACCTGCTAGTCTTGTACCCTGCGACCTATACCCTGGTACCTGACTGCAGAGCGGCACATATACCACTACACTGATACCTGGTTAATGAAATCTCTCAAAGTTCTGCTTACCATTGCCAGTGACACTCAACTGTGTTACCTCTGCAAGTCAAAAACTATGCTGCTTTAACAGTACTACGAAGCATTTCCACTCAGCAGCAAGACACCTGGTCATGTCAACACATAAAATGGTTTTTGGAGACTAGCTGAACCCGATCTTCCGCTTTAACTATTAAATATACTCCATCAGTGACCATGTACCTCCCTAACCTTTTTAATCTTTGTAGACTTCATACCTTGCCCACCTTGCTGCCAGGATCCTCAACACCAGGCAGAAAAGCAAGAGCTACCACATGCAACATTTCCATATCTCACAGACCCTTGCTGATGCTCAAGGCCCTGTAAGTGATGCCCAAGTCATGACAGCATGAGTTGTGCTGCATGGTAGGTGGTCACTTTCAGGACCCAGGCGGGAACCAATTAATGAACAATCAACCGTGACATGAACGTACATCTTTAACAGCAAATGAGGATGCTGCTATCATTCTGCATGCAGCAGTCACTACATGTAACCGTTACGTGACGTGACGTCATTTGCAATATGCAAACTGCAGGTAGTGAGCCAATTGCACTCAGACACTACCCAGCAGGGCATCTCAATCAATGACTTAGCAGAAACCTAACCTCTTTGTTGCCGAGGGTGCAAGAAAACACGAGAGAGGAGGAGGCAGGGAGGAAGGGGTGAGGGAAGGGGCCAGCAGTGTGCAAGGGGGGGGGGGGGGGAGGGGCAAGAAGGTATGTCGCTGGGGACCCGTACTTACACTATCTTGTCGCAACGTTTTCTGTCTCTCTCTCGACTATGGTCCTCACTAGGTAGGCCTACTCTCGTGTCGGTTGTACATCAGAATTGGTAAGCAAATAGAGGTAACGCATGTAACTATAGCTATAATGACTGCAAGGATATTGCAGCACTCTATAGACACAATCTACACTTTGGGGACTAGGATACCATCTTGATGCTTGTCTCTTCACCTTCCTGCGAAGCAGTATGATGCTGAACCAAGTTGCTTCAAGGATGTTATTCAGCCTGCCCTATTGCAGCAGTCTCATACCCCCACCAACCTCTACCAAGCTCTCACGCCACTGCCGTTATCTATCAGTGCGACACAGCCCTATGCATGCAATACAGAGCTAGCATGCTTCGGCCCTTGTATGAACACTACTGCTCACTAGGCAAGGAGGCCTCACCATGTTAGTTCAGAGCTCGACACCATCATCTCTTCTCTGCTCAGCAAACTGTGTTTATGACCTCCTTTGGTGCTGACTAGCTGTGTCTCACCCAGAGAAGTCATAAGTGCAGTTGACTAAGCAGTATTAACTGCCCCGGGAGTCTTCAACTTTGATTGTAGCTCATCACAAAAAGTCTGACCGTCCTACATAGTGATGTTATTGATAACATCATCAAGTGGGTGGACCAGTGCTGGCTGGTATCAGACCCGATGTGTACTTACATGCACACTGAAGGCTGGCGGCACTACACATGTTTTAAGCAACCAGCAGCCCACCGAAGCCCGCCAGTCTGTTCGACTTATGCAGGTGGCCGGCGTCACTTCCCTGCAGTCACATCTCACGGGCGTGTGCACAGAGTGCCTACCTCCTTTGCAGAGTAGAGACCTGACATGCACACATGCCGCCGGTGTTTGCAACTGGTGACTGGTCTCAGCAATCCTTGTAACCCAGCTCACAATTCCCCATGCATACTTTGGTTTGCCACCCTCAGGCTAGGTGTTGTTTTCAGAAACACTTGGCTATTCTAATGGCAACACGTAGCCCATGGTACAAGAGCAGCAGAAACAGATATACATAGGCAAGCCATTAAGCCACCTCCTTCCAATGATGCCTGCTGCATCGGGACTGCAAGGGGGCTGCAGTGCTCTACAAGTACAACGCCGATCAGCAACCTTAAAATCCGGTGAATGCCCCTTTTTGTAAATGAGGATGACGGCTGCTTTTGAATGTGTGAAAGGAGGATCACTGTGCCTTGTCCGCAATCACCAGTGGCACTTAACCAGTCCATGACCAGACTGTTCTGAAGCTGAAGGTGGCGAGACCTACTCAAGATTACCGAGGCCTTTGCCAAGGTATCAATTCATCAGCTACCTGCTGAGTCACACTCAATAGGGCAGAGGGAAGAACGCGGGAGGAGGGGCCCCGGGGGGGGGGGATGGGCAGGAGGACGGAGGGAGGGAGACACGGGGAGAGGTAGGATGGGGAGGCATGGGGAGAAGGGGGCAGATAGGAGGCTTATAGTTAGCAGGAGGCGTGATGGCAGGATATTGGGGAGCATGGGAAGGCGGTATCGAGTGGGGAGAGGAGGGGAAAGGTGGAAACAGGTATGCATGGCATAAATGGGGAAGCGGAGGAGGCAGGGGGAGGAGGAAGAGGGGAAAGAAGGAGGCAGGGGAAGCAGTGAGGAGTGGATGAGGCAGACTGTGGGAGAAGGGGGAGGGGGGAGGAAGCAAGGGAGGGCCAAAGAAAGGGGACATCAGTTCTAGAACTACCATCCCTTGATCACCCACTTACAAATCTCAATAACTTCCGATTATGTGTCTCGGGCGTCTGACTGTCCGTCCTTACTATATAAACATCACCAGCCTCATGTTGCTTGGTATGGAGAGTGTTGGCAGCCTTTCATTGAAGTAGCCAGCACAACTCAAGCCGGCTACTGGAGTTTTGTGAAGGCAAGGCACTGCCACCCTTGCAGTTGCATGCCTGACGCTCACAGCACACCACCTCACGGCAGCAATGGCGGTTGATGTCATAGAAATATGCAGAGAGAGAGAGAGAGAGAGAGAGAGAACTACGCAGAGAAGGGGGTGAAATATGCACGTTGGCATCTTGTTATATCATCTATCAATCTGACAACAGGAAGGTCCACTCAGTTTCGAATGCTCCTCTGTCATACATAATTTCCAATTGGCACCCTGAAATGGGTTACTAAGGGTTTGTGATGGACCAAAAAGATCCAGCCTGATCTTTTTGGTCCATCACCCGACCTTCACTTGTCGGGTGATGGACCACGACCCGACCTTCACGGCACCAAATTCTTGTTAGACCTTCACTTGTCGGTCCAACAGTCAACTCATTACAACATTGCAAACTGCACAAGCCCTGGCCAGCCAGCCTGGCATTTCAAAGAGCGAATTAGCAGCCATCCTGATGAGTTTGTTGTGCTACAAGAACACACGGAGAAGGACTGAGGTCGGTAGCGAGGGAGGAAGGTAGGAAAGCACTTGGTCACGGTAATGGAGGGGGAGCAGGGGGTGCAATCATAGGGTCAATGCAAGGCAAAATGCTCCAACTAGTGTGACTGTTCCAGGCGACAACTTGCCGATCTCGGGAAAGGGTCGGAGAAGAACCTGATAGTTTGCTGATTTTTTAAGTCGCGAGGAGGAGCTTGAGTGCGCTGAATGCAACTGAGCACAAGCTGCAGCAGGGGAAGAGCTGACCTGCTCTACCCTTCCACTGACTTTATCCAAGCATGATTGACGGTTTACACACGCTGCTAACGCCAGAAATAGAGCATGTCTCTAGGCAGCCTTGGGGTAGACAGAACATGCCTGCTGCCGTTTCTAGATGTCAGTAGCTGCTGACCTCCAGCAACTGAAGCAGGAATGTAGCGGCCACTAGGAGGCACATTACGCTGCACAAGGTTTGTTATGTCTCATGTTTGCTCTTATTGGGGCACCGGGAATGCAGGATGACTTCTCCACTTCTTCTTTTGCCAGGCTAACCGGCCAAGATCCTCTCAGAGGTACTTGGTTAGCCATGAGTTTTCAAGAGTCTGTGCATGGACATCCCCATGCACAGACTCTTGAAAACTCACAGCCAACGAGAAGTCCGCTTTCTACATGATACAAGGGCAAGCGCCTGCTGAGACATCTCCACTCACGCACGCACAGCTGATATCCTTACAGCATTCCATCATTTCATTATCGGGGAAAATATGCCCTCAGCCCCGCACACCAAGCTGTCACTAACACAGCGAGGTGGAACATAATACGGTGTTCATGGTATGCAACCAAACTGAATAAAAACATATGGCAAGGCGTGAAGCACCCAAAACCTCAAGTTGTACCTTTAGTTAAACATCAACAGTCAGCCCAAGTTCTAAGAAGGCACATACCTGCTATCAGACTTGGTTTCACCAACTGCCTGTACAAAGTGTCAGCAATAAACCTCTAGCATGGCTCACCACATCCTGATGTCTCTTGAGGTACCATGCAATCAAGTGGATTATACCGAGCATCCATAAGAATTCATACATCCATTAACATTACCCATTGGCCCCATCAGATAAAGCGGGGTGCTGGCGCGGGCAGCGCCCACCTGAAATACCACTAAACCAACATGCATACCTCGGCACGCAGTGCACCAGCCGTGCATGCAGTAGCAGAACTGCATTGGTACAACCTTTGGAATCAGCCAAGAGTGGGAGAGAGAAGTACACCGTAGAGAAGTGGTTTAACCCTTCTTGCATACGTCAAGTGAGCGGCATGCAGCTGTACTATGTCGTCCTAACCCTCACTGCCCTTGGAAGCCTCCATGTCAATGCTGCAGTCTCACTAACTACTTGTAATGTGCGGCTGTAGGTGCCCTTTATTTAGAACTCCCTAAGACTCCATTCAGGCTTTGCTTCTGATGGACATGTGTGCTGGTAAGCACCTCTTTGTCAAAAGGTACCCAGAAGTCACACATGTTAGAAGTGATCGTCCGTGTAAGCAATGCTCGCTCCGAACTGACAAGCCAACTATGCTGCTCAAGACTGCATGCACTTTCCTGCTTTGGCCTGGATTGCCATTGTACTACAGCTAGCTCTCGCCAACACATGGACATGCGGACATTTGATGGTACTTCCTATGTAAAGGATTACAGCTATGTGTGGGTAAGACAGCAGCAAGTACTGGTGCAGCAGCAGCAGCGTGAGCATTACCAGGGAGGACCACTGGTCCTAGAGTGCATAATGATGCCCGCGACATCATCGGTGGGTGGACCAGTGCTGGCTGCTGATATCAAACTCTGACAGGCTCTCATGTGCACTGCACATTCCATGGTATGATTGAAATGCATAGCGAAGGGGCCACTACACTAATAGGCAACCACAGTTGGCAACCGCCTACTGGAAGCCTGCACCAATATGTTAGCTATGCAGGTGGATGCCGTCAATTCCCTGTAGTTCCAAATCACGGGCATGTGCGCAGGGTGCCCACCTCCGTTGCAGATACAAAACCCACTTCATCACACATGCCAGAATGGATGAAAACTCCCCTAAACCCTAGCCTAGGTAGGCTATACCCATCCCATAGCCCTAAACCCTAACTTAGCTAGAGCTAGTGTGGCACATTATTGCAAACCTTGAAGCCTACAACATGTTTGCTTGAGTGACTACACATGGCTTGCCAACCTTTGGATGAGGCGCCACCACCCATGATCTCACATCACACTGCACTCCAGCATACCGATCGGCCCCCAAAAAAGCGCTCTTAAAGAGGAAAGCGCAGTTCTAACTCCACATGGCCGGCACCCTTGTGAAGACTTGCAGACAGGTCCCTACATTGCCTCAGTTTGCTTTGAGCTCTCTCCCGTGCCAACTCCAATGCTTTGCAACCATTTTGGATCTGAAGCACTAGCTCCATCCTCCTTACACCCTCAACCTCTGCATGCCTTAACATGTAACAGCGAGAGATCGAGAACAACGCAGAAGACGGGAAATCCGTTCTTGCACATTCCGTCCACATTCGAATCACTGGCCAACCCCCCTTCCCTCCACCCCTCCGCATCCCTTCATTCATAACCATCCGAGAGAAGGGTTTTCCGCCCTTCTCTGCGTACTTCTGTCTCTCTCTCTGTCTCCGTCTCTGTCTCTGTCTGTCTCTCTCTCTCTGCCTCTCTCTGTCTC